>OZ024741.1:88634990-88854990 GCA_964016885.1 Eledone cirrhosa
TGATCATGATCATCATTCACATGAACACACTCCTTTCTGTCTTAAATACTTACTTGGTTCTCTCTCTCTCTCTCTTTTGCCTCTACAGTTCATAGAAGAGTTCAGTGAGTTGATTTGCCTGTGAGATGTGAAGGAGGCTAGCATTTCAAGCATCTCTCTCACTTTCCCACACAGAATAGAACGATTTTTGCTTAGCTTTATTTAAGTTCCACATCTGATAGAAAATTCTAGGAGAAATAATTGATAATCACAAAATGCTCACACACAGACACAGTGGGGCAGATAGACAAACTCACAGATAATATTAGATCAATATCAAGTCATAAAATATCCTTGTATATGATATTACTGTTGGCTATATTGGTGATGGGGTGGTTATGAAGAGAAGATGTGAGAAGATAGATATCTTCTTCTCTTCTCATATACACCTCATACATACACACATGTATAAAATATATATATATGTGTTGTTATATGTTCAGAAGGTCATGATGCCAGTAAAAATACAAACTGCTTGCTTTTCACTTTGAGTTTTACATCTGCCTTTTCACACCAGCATGAGTTGGACTAGCCTTCACTGTACAGGACAGTTCTTATTCAGAGTTACTGCCCTCATTGACTGAAGCCAATGTCTCACTCACACAGAACTTCCAATTGAGTGTCCTTTCTATTGCCAACTACTTTAAATACAGAATGTACTGGGTGCATTTTATCTTGGCCCCAGAAGTAGAGAGGTTGTTTTGCTCCTGGTATAACTAAAGAGTCTTCTCTATTCTATATTGTATTGTCAGCATTTGTTCCACAGTACCAGAGAGGGTGCCTTACTCCTGGCAACACAGACCCCCCCCCCCACTTTTTTTTCCCTGTGATGTCTTTACGTATTTATTCCTTTCTTTGCCATATGACTGAGTGGGAAGAGAGCCAGAGTGATGGACAAAATAATTGATACAGGAGAGTGTGAGAGAGAGAGTGAGAGAGTAAGATAGACAACTACATGATGGTTGTAGGTAATGGGATTAATTAAACACCAGACAGCATTAGCAGCGTATTGGGGGAAATAAGTGATAAGAAGCTAAGCAGGATGATGAAAGTGGGGAGTAATAGAAGTAGGAAAGTGTGATAGACCCCAGATATGAGTGATAGCAAATCTAGTAAACAGAAAGATGGGGATGGTGCAGGATAGCAATAAAGATGTGTGATGGTAAGAGAGGGAGAGTAATGGGAGAAAGAAAGAGTGATGACTAACAATAATGAAACATGGTGGTACAAGTGAGTAGGGAATTGAATATTGATAGAGCCAATGAAGTGGAAGAGAGACAGTGATAGGAGGTGTGAAGGATAGTTGAGAGAATACTTAAGTAAGCTGTAGATGGAGGTTTAATCTGAACATAATATAATGTGCAAGATCATCATCATTATCATTACTAGCAGAAAAACCACCCTTCGAGTGGTTTTCTGCTAGCATGTGTAGTGTGTATATTGATATTATACCCAGGTTATATACATGTAGATATGATACATCAAATAAAATTGTAATTGACAATATATAATGCACAGAAATTTAAACGAAGACTGCGTTACACTGTCTTATTTAATCAGCAACGTAATCCATGATACATTAAAAAAGATGATATTATATATAAACTGCATTAGGAGAAAATTAGTATGTTTATTTAAGCGATGGCCAACCGGAAGTGTTGACATTTCAGAAATTTTAAAGAAGTGAATCTTTAAATAAACAAAATATATTTAATCAACTGCCACAAAATTTAGTAGATAAATTATGTAATATTCATTCATTATTTATTCAAAGTAATCCAACTTATTTTACTAATGGGATAAAAAATTATAAACCGTTCGCAGTCCCGCGCTCCTTACTTTATTATAGTTTAGATTAGTTTATATCTGGCTTCCATGCTTGGATGAGTTGTTATGGTTCTAGATTAGTGACATCATGGTTTCTATGACTGGATGTACTTTCTAACACCAACTACCTTACAGGGTATACTGGTGACCGTTTATTGTGACACCAGCACTAGAGAGATTAATTAGCCCCTATTTGATTACCAATCTCATATACATCCTAATCACCTTCACTACCACTATATTCTTGTCTTCACTATACAGGTCAGTTCTTACTCTGTGTCATACCAACAACAAAGCTACCACTACTGAACCACAGCATCCATCAAAGTCAAAACTATCACAAATACCAACATCACAATCACCAGTATCAAATCATAATTGTTACAATTTCAGCCAACAACACCCCTACCACCATTAAACCATTACTACAGCACTCATCACCATTACCTTGACCTCACTCATCCAAGTATTATCATTAAGGTTATATCTTACTACATAATATATTTAGAGTTTTTTAGCCAACATTATAAGTAGCCAATTTGGCAGAGTTCTTAGAGCTTTTGGCATTTGTTCCAGGTTTCTGTGTTCAAATCATGCCAAGATCCACTTTGCCTTACTTCCTTTCGTGGTCAATAAAGAAAGTAGCAGCTCAGTACTGATGCAGTTCTCTCTTCTTACAGCTGTCACATCCTGGATGTTACACTGGATCAAGGGATATAAGGCTGAGAGAGTGTCTGTATCTGCTTATGACTGCATGAGGACCTAAAACACTTAATGAAAGCATGGTGCATACTACCAATTCATATTTGGTTGTTAGTGATGGCTGTAGTTTTTTTAGTACCTTTGGTACAGATGTAAATTCCTTGTCTTTGCATACAGTGTCTTTGTGGACAAAAACCAGAGATTAACTGACTAGTTTCAATCCTGTGTTGGGATTTCATCAACAACTGTGCATCCTTTTTAACTGTTAACAAATATACAGCTTATAAATTTGCTATTTCTTGTGGCTTAACTAAACTGGAGATATGAATTTGCGTATATAATGCTTTTGAGAGCTACTTTCTTTAATAAATTCCTGGCATGTTAACTATGCTCTTTAAAAATATGTTTTGGCCTCATTCCTAATAGTTATGTTTGCACATTCTACGTCCTGAGGATCAGAGCCATGAAGATTTTTGGACTATGAGACAGTGGCTGGGATGAAAGTGTGTCCAAAATGGTAGTGGAGCACTTGTCCTTACTGATGCCAATAAGAAAGAGGCATGGAAGTCACATTAAAAAAGACAAATGAAGAGAATAAATGGGACAGTAAGGGTCTACTGAGGGACCAGCCATAAGAATTGACAGCAGTCATCATCATCTTCATGGTTTAACATCTATTTTCCATGCTAGCATGGGTTAGACAAGCCAGGTCAGATGACCATGTCTTACTCATACAGAACTGATTTGGCTTGGTTTCTACCGCTGGGTGCCCTTTCTAATGCCAACCACATTTACAGTGTGAACTGGGTGCTTTTTGTCGTGACACATACACGACCATTTTAATGTGTGGATGAGCCACTTTTTGTGGTAGCACCAAAATGACTACTTTATAGTGTGGACTAGGATCTGGGTGGGAGTGGTGCATGGGAATTGGGTGAAGGTGGGTGTTACGACATGGGAGGTATATGGAAGGGGTGATGGAGAGGAAGGTGGTGCATACTAGATGTATGCCTCAACCCATGCACATGGGAAGGCGGGTCTTCTGTATTACTGCATAACGGTCCTGTGAGAGGTGCAATTGTGCAAGGTCAGCTTTTATCACCTCCTCCCAAGTCTTCCTACTCCATAGCTTCCATCAACTTTAAGTGCTCTGCACCTTTAGCAATTAAGGATACAAAAGTATAGAAGGCAACTGGACCATCCAGGATAGCTAAGATGCTATAAAATCTGGCATAGTAGGTTATGAACAAGTCAGATGCATAATTGATCAAGTAGTACACAGCGGTGTCATACCCAATGCCTGGCACAGCAGTATGATTGTGAACTACTACTAGGGCAAATGAGATGTGCTAGGGAGAGGTAACTATAAAGGCATCAAGTTGTTGGACCAGGTCATGAAGGTTACTGAAAGGGCTATAGCACCACTAATTATTGACAAATCAAGCTAGATGAGATGCATATAAGTATATATATATACAAAGAGAGAGAGAGAGACTTATGCATACATTATACAGATGTGTGTATATGTGTAAACAAACACATAACAGGTGCATTAATGTATATGGACTTCCTTCTGCAAAGCAATATCTACCTACATACCTGGCAGACATTTGAATGTTGTCAGGATAGAAAGATTAAAGATGCTTATGAAGGGGTTAGTAGTTTTGTACATATGTGTATGGAGGTATTTGTGCATGTAAGTGTAGGTGGTTGTGCGTGTGTGTGTGTCGGTGGTTGTGCGTCTGTGTGTTGGTGATTGTGTGAGTGTGTGTATGTGTGTAGGGGGTGGAGGGTGGAGTTACTATTATTTATATGTAGAGTGAGCAATGGATTATCTGCAGATTACTTGTGGTTTCCATTCAATGGAATTTCTTTTATGACTAATGTGTTTATTGTAAATCTGAAACAAAGCAACAATGTATACATGAGATAAATAAGACAGTGTGTGTAAATGTGAGGGCAGTGTCCCAGGCCCTAGGGGCTGCTCGAGTCTCAAGCAAGCTATATATTGCCGTCCTTACAAATATAATATTTTTGTTTAATCTTCACAAGGAAGAAAATGTAAAAATGTAAGAATAGAGAATTTATTACAATATACAACCCCAGCCTTGTGGGGGAAATTGTATGGAAGCCCATCAAATGGACTGTACCTGTAATTCAAAGGGTCAGTCTTGTTACATACTGATTATGCTGACTCATCATCACTATTTAATGACTATTTTCCATGCTTGCATGGGTTAGGGAGGGTTGAATCCCCCTGAGAATTATGTTATAGATGCATGTGAATGTGGAATGCTGAGCCATTTGCATGTTAATTTCACAAGCAGGCTGATCCATTGATCAAACAACTGGAACAATCATCGCTGAAACTGATGGAGGTCCATTCCATTCAACAATATACTAGTAAAAGAGAACAGTTCAAACAGCATTGAGGTTTCAAATTTTTTCATTAATACAACTTGGATAGGGAGAGAGGCATCCCTTGTATCTATATGATATCAACACATTTTCATTACAATCACTGAATAGATGATACATAGTCAAGAAAATGTCTAAAGGGTGATGTTGATCTGTACTAGTAAAAAGTTTTTTATCCTAATAAATTATAAAATATGAACAAAAGAACAGATACTGAAAAATATACACTATCCTCACTAAAATATTTTTTTCTCAACTTTCAATCTGAAAATATCTTTTTGTATACTATTTTCTATATATGTATACTTTTTTTAATAATATCATTAACCGTGTGTACCCAGTTTAGAATAGGTATATCATCATATCATTGCATGTCATAAGAAATGACTAAAAGGGCTGGTGTCAGGAAGGGTATCTGGCTGTAAAACATGGCCTCAAAAGTCCTGTCCAACCCATGCTAGTATGGAAAAGTTGATGTGAAAACAATGATGATGATGGTGATGATTTTCTTTAGAGAATATTGCCAAGGATTTTAACCTTTTCATTATAATTTTTCATAATTACAGACATTTTCAAATAGTTTGGAAAATATTCAAGAATTTGGAAGGTTTAATGATATAATTAATTTTCTCTCCCATGGTCATACTCATAAGCATTATTCATCTTATAGTCCATAGATTTGCATGACATCCTGCAACCTGTAACTGTCGATGAATGTAATGGCTTCTATCTAGTTCAGTTAAGAAATCAAATCCATTAGTGTCACCTAAAAAGGAAAGGTACTGTTCATGAGATCAGACCAAGGAAACAATTGGTCTTTCCATTGTTGAAACTATCACCTACACATTTATAAATAATCTTCACTCAAATAATTTTTCACATTTTGCTTTTATTTCATTTGATTATTTAACCCTATTGTTAATATATTTCTAATGAAAGACACTGCTTATGATTTTCAAATAATTTTGAAAATAAACAAGAATTTGATTGGATTTAGTAATGCAACTACATTTTTCATTATTAAGCTGGTATTTGGAACACAAAGTTTCTTACATAATATTATGAAGGAAGGTATTTAGATAAATAAAAACTCTTCAAAATATTTAGTAGAAGCAGGGGTGGGGTTTAAAGCAGTTTGTTATCAAATGGGTTTAAAATGTTTCCCTTTATATTTGGAAGATCCCAAACATGTCATGGCACCTAGGCCATGTATGGGATTATTTAAGAGTGACCAACAGTGACCATCTTGCTTTTCTTTTGTGTATCACCATCATTACCACTCTCACCTGCAAACTGATTCACACACACACTACCACAAAACTCTTTCATACACACACACTCACATTGATCAACAAAATCTAAAGAAATTAAATGAAAATCATGACAAATAATTTCTTAACAACGAAGAGAAAATATATAAAATAAATGAATAGATTTGACAAACCTTTATTGAAAAGTTCATTTCCTTTCTCTGTATTTCTGTCTTCTTCGTTCAAGAGTAGGTATTCATGAAATTCTTTGAAACCAATACTTTGGAATATACCTAAAGTATAATCCAATTCCCTATAAATGGATAACCAGAAAATGTTTTTACATGCATTATCAAGGAGGGTGTTGTACTTTACAGAGTTATAGCAATGCAAATGGGACATTAAATGTTGAAAATAATTGTTTCTACTTTTGGCACAAGGCCAGCAATTACCCAGTGCATTACTGGTACTCTATTTTATTGACCCCGGAAAATAATGATAACAAAGTTGTTGAAATGGTACCCTGAATGGCATTTTTAACTTAAAGATATCTTAAGAAGCACACCAAGTTGTCCTGATCCAACTTAGTTTCCTTAAGCTTTCCTTTGACAAGCAGAATATTCTCCTGAAATACATCAAAGACTATATGACAACATTCCAACAGCTTAGTTAACATTACTTTTAACATTTAATGTCCTATTTGTATTGTTGGAGCCCTCTAAAATAGTTTTATGCATGCATTTTCAAGTTTAGATTTTAACAACTTTGTTTGTGATTATTATTGGTGTCTATAAATTCAAAGCACTGTATTTTTATATGTATATATGCATGCATATACAAACACATGTGTGTGTATTTATACACACATGTACACACCTCTATATATTATGATTATTTTTTCTGTCTGAAACTTCCATTTGCACATGTATAATGGCGTTATGAAGGGCATCCAGCCATAGAAACCAAGCCAAAACACAGATCCGTATGAGCAAGACGTGGTCACCTGACCTGACTAGTGTCATAATGTGACAACCAGTCTAACCTATGGAATCATGGAAAAATGGATGTTAAATGAGGATGATGATTATTATATATATATATATATACACACACACACACATGTACAATAGAATCGGACTTCCTTTCATTGAAACAACCAAGAAATCTATGCAGGTGTGAGCTGTAATAACACACATGCACACATACACACATAGTATGTGTGTTTTGACTGAAAGAACTCAACAAAGGAATCATTAGATGCCAGCAAAATTGGATAAAAAAGATCCATGTGAACCATAAATTTATTTAGAAGCTAGAACTCTGCTTCCTATAATGTACATCCCCAAGAAATAAAATCTAAAGACAATATAACATCAGAACATTGTTCAGAAGTAACACTACACACTGAAAAGTGGATGATTTAACTTTCAACATCCTGTACCACATGAAACCTCATTAGCAAAACATTCTTGAAAAGTTACAAAACAGTACTATGACTGCATCATCTTTACTATAGTTTACAGCAAATTTTCACAAAAATTTGTTTACTTGTAAATATACTATAAACTTTTGACTTAATAAACCCATTTTTAGATATTTTCTGCTAAATTATTACAGGCTGTTAAGAGTTAAAGAATTGCCATGGTCTCTAAAAATGAAATAAAAACTGAAGTACATTGGAAATCTCTGATAAGAGAAACAAAGGACCTATAAAATCCAGCTTGGTATAAAATTGAAATGATATGCCATTATGGAACAAAGAACCAAGGGGTGGGGGGTGAATAAAATATTAGCAATAAGAACTCTATTAAATCCCAGTCAGCATTTTCAGACACGCTTATTAAATTATAAATCACTCAATTTAATTACTCAGAGATGCCATCCATACAGAAAACAACAGCTAAGTTAGTGTTAATATATTTATTGTAGTAAGCATAAAAAATCTAATTAGATTTACTTATGCAGAAGTAGTTACTCTTATTAAATTATAACTTGTACTTATGTAACTTGACTTCCAATATAAATTTTAAATTAGCTTATACATAATGGAGGCACATGCACATGGCTTAGTGGTTAGAGCATTAGCCTTGCAATCGAAAGGTTGTGTGTTCAATTCTCAGACCGGGTGATGTGTTGTTTCCTTGAGCAAGACACTTTATTTCACATTGCTCCAGCTTACTCAGCTGTAGAAATGAGATGATAGGGACTGGGGTCTATATCATTCCACTGTAAAGTGGTCGTGGAGGTGCCACGGCAAAAAAAGCACCCAGCACTCACTGTAAATGAGGTTGGTGTTAGGAAGGGCATCCAGCTGTAGAAATCAAGCCAGAATCAGTTCCCGTCCCACCTTTGCAAGCAGGGAAAAAGTGGACGTAAAAATGAAATGAAATGATAATCTTTCATTATCAGCAGCAGTTTTTAAAGTCTTCCACTAAAATTGTTGTTTTGCTATTTAATTTCTTTCATATAGAAATTTTAAAAATATCTGCCTTTGAACTTATCTATTCTAAGATTTGTGCCTGGATCATGGACTGATCTGAAAATTGACTGTTTTGATAAACATAAAATAGTCATTTCTCTATGCTTTCTCTTTCTATATGTTCACTGTACTGACTGGTAGAGTAAGTGACCTTTCACTAAGCAATTGATACCATCAGTTCATGACAACTGCATATTGCAACCTATTTCAAGTCACAAAGTAGTTCTACTATTGCTTCTGCTCTTTTGACACATTTCCAATTTTTAAGTGTTTGTATTTAGATCAAAACATTTCATAATTTCATCTATGAACCTCTTATTTTGTTTCAAACATCGTTTAAATTACATAAAAAGTTATTCTATTAAATACTAGTGGATTAACAGAATTACCATCTGAGTTCAAATTTGCCTTTCATCCTTCTGGGACCAATATAATTAAATTTCTGTCTTCCCACAAATTGCTGGCCCTGTCCCTAAATTAGAAATCAATATCATCTTAGACCCTCAACTCCTGGTTGCGTCATAGGGGTACTGTTATAGCCTATGGCATAATATGGACTTTTTTAAACCTAGCAGAACCCATCCTTCTCCAGGTGTAACCAGTGGGAAAGAAGGTAATGAAGTGGCAGAAATGGTAAAAAGTTGAATTAAAGTAAAGGCATTGTGCTATCATGTTACATACCTTCTACATTCTGAGTTTCACCAAGATTGATTGTGTGGTGGTAGTGCTAGTATTTCTATCAGTAGTAGTAGTATCCACTGATTCTTTATGTTTTGTTCTTTTTCCAATACACCCTTTTGAACAGATATTCTCTCCCAAGAAAACTGATGAATGGATAAGAAAATACCATGAGGAGAAACAGACAAACCCAGCCTAAAGGAGGCAGTGAGTAACACAGACTTCAGTTTTCTTTGTAATATATATCTGGTTTGTATGAGGTGAGAGATGAGCCTGGAGGTAAGACATCCCAGTCTAACGTGAGACTGGAGTTAACACACTTCCACCATTTGTGAGGCTGGACTAATACACTTCCACCATCAGTGAGGCTGGAACTAATGTACTTCCACCATCTGTGAGGCAGGAGCTACCACACTCCACACTTCCTATCCCTATATTATGTTATGCTACATGAGCCATTCTCTTCATTACTTTGTAAAGGGATTGTCAAAAGTTATCTGGCCTTAGTGTTGATTAGGATGTTCATATTTAGCCCCAGGTCAGTCATGATCCAACAGACATGATCAAAAACATTTCAGCTGTAAATATCTTGACTTCCATATAGATATAGTCTATATATATCCTGAATGTGATTTGTGAGAGGTTAGGTGCTAATTCTTGCAGTTTCATAATCATGTAGAGGCTCCCCTCTTGCATCAACCTTGCACAATGTATTTTTTCTAAAAGTTTCAATAAAACAATTTCTGACTTTGTTTCTCTTTGTATTTTCTTTCCAAATGTGATTTTTCTTGCAGACAGTACTGCTTCTCATAATGGTGGAAGTGTTTGCAGGCCATTCCTTCCTAGCCAAGCACACACTGAGGGTGAAATAAGGCCTATAGGCAGCAAAATGAGATACTTTGCAATATTTAATTTGGAGAAAATTTAATATGATTTAATCAAATGTAATAAATTTTCAATATACCTGCTTAAAAATAAAATGGATGTTTATAGTTTAAAGAAGAGAGGACAAGCGAACAGGGTGGGATGGTGCTTATTACATTTTATCATTAGAGGGAATTGAAACAGGGACTACTGTAGTTGTTTTCTATATTCTTACTGTACCATAACTAGAAGTTCCAACTTCACCTGAACAAATCCATACTTGAGTCACTGATACACCCTTGGTTCAGTCACTAGCCTCAGCTGGAACATGGCATTATTAGATATTTACAACTGTATTGTGTAAGATTGTAGTGGAGGTACCATGATAAAACATACTCAATACATACTGTAGAATAAGAGGTTGTTACTAGGGCATCTAACATGTCTGACCTCGGAACATGACAGCCCAGCTAACCTATGCAAGCACGGAAAACAAATGATTTTGCAGTGTTGATGCGAGTGGAAGCTTGCTTGAAGTGAACAAAGTGTTTCTTGTGTTGCCAAATGGAATTAAAGAAAGATTTCATTACATATTACCATGTGTATCTAAACCATGTGTATCAGTTTAGAATAGGTACGCCATATCCCTGCATGCCATAAAAAATAACTGAAAGGTTTCTTGTCAGGAAGAGCATGTATAGCATCACTTCATAACGTTGTGTCCAACCCATGCCTGCATGGAAAAGTTGGTGTAAAAACAATGATGATGATTACCATGTTCAGTAAGACCACTCACATTATATGCTATCACTATAGTGTACTTGGTTTTAAAAAAATAGTTACCATTCCTTTAACTTTAACTCAATAACCTATGTAATAATACTCTTCCCTCCTACAGCATCTTATCCTTCAAAATCTGCACTAACTAATTCACTCTGCAATAAACAGTTTAATGCTTCACAACAGCAACCTTTTACAATTCTCTCCCTGCACACAGTTTCTCCACAGATACAGGACATGTTGTAGGTCAGCTTTGCCATTCATCATTCCCAGGATGATAAAATTAAAAGTTCCAGTCAAGTACTGGGGTCGATATAATCAATCTTCCCCTTTCCCCCGAAATTGCTGGCCTTGCACCTAGCTTTGCCTTCCATCCTTACGGGGTTGATAAAATAAAGCAACAATAATACACTGGGGTTGATTTAATCACCCCCCCCCCCCCCAAAAAAAAAATTTGCTGGCCTTGTCCCTTTGTTAGAAATCATTATTTATATTCATAAAAATATAGAGGGCCAGTAATTATGACCTTTAGAGGTCTTCCCAATTTAATCAATACGCAGGAATTCCATACTGTGTACACAATGTAAACTATGGGACACAACAGGTGTAGCAAGATCATCAGTAGGCTAATGAAGAATGCAAGCTTCATATGTGTCAGCTTTTGTAACCTAACTAACCTAATTAACAATAGAGATTGATATTCTGAAAGTGTAATAACTAGAGTAAGAACCTGTTTGAAAAAGTTCAGGGGGGGTATTACCTCTGCTGGCAACAAAGGGTTTCTTGTCTCAGTTTGAAGGAGACAGTATATGATGCTGGTGTACTAAGTATAATGCTGATTGAGAGATTTGGACCTTGAATGCAGAGGATTTGCAATGATTGGGAAGAAATGAAGTGAGTATGCTCTGGTGGATGTGTATGCATGAACGACAAAGCATTAATGAGCTGAGAGAAAAAGAAAGAATCAGATGCAGTGTACAAGAGAGAAGATTGCATTCATATGAGAGCATGTGATGCATATGGAAAATGATGGCTTTATGAAGATGTGCAGGGCACTCAAAATGGATGGAACCTCTGAAAGAGGAAGACCTAGGAAAACATGTCTCTTTCATTATATTCTTGCACTCTGTACCAACTAAGCATGGTTCTTCTTTGTCAGTGCTCCTTCCTCTAATCACCCCTTCCTGGTTATGCTGTCTTGAATATTTAATCAAATAACTGATAAATTTCTGAAAGCCAGTACAACATGGTAGAAATATACAAGAGCAAAGGGTGACAAATACAACAAAACAAAGTAATGTTTTACCCCCTATATTTCAACATATTTCAGGGCTATATTTCTCTTTTCAAATGTAAAATGAAAATGGTTCAAAACAAAAACAATCGATGTGTTCTTCTCTAACTGGTCTAAGTGTCTAAAATCGCCTGTGGAGCCATTATAATAGCCAATCTGCTTTGTGCATTTCCAATTTGTTATTTATTTATGGCGTTTTTGTTGTTGATGATAATGGCCTCTTTGATTCTTAAATTTCCCATATTCCTTTCTGTCACCTCTATAGTAACCTCAATGTATTGGTTGTGGCATCTGTCAAGATGTTTTTTGACAGAAGTTTTTGTTGTCATGCGCTCTTGTACAGCATCCAAACAGTACTTCTGATGTATGAGGATCCACATTTTTTACATGTGACCATGTAGACCACATACACTCTCTTGTGCACACTTCTGTGTTATTGATGGGACAGTTAGAAAGGTGCCCATATTGTTGTATGAGGGAAGTGTCTGGAGAGTAGTCTCCTCAATGAAGGTCCTGAGTGCTCCAGCTGTATATTCTGGCTCTCCCTACAGATGGTAGCAGTTGTCTTCTCATTGAAAGGCAGCAGCTTTAGGTAGCATATGTTACCTCTAAGAGCATGTGTTCTTGTTCTTTGAAGTGTTGCTGCCTTGGCATTTCAGTGTTTGGTGAAAGAAGTAGGTTAGCCATTCTCGGTAAGAACTCTGGAATTCCACTGTGTTTGTATGTTTGTCACTACCCTCACTGCATCTGTTGCGCATCTGGGTGATCTCATTCCATACATAGGCTATTTTGGCTTTGTAGAGAAGGGCAGAATCATGGTGCACAAAAATGTCTCTTAAGGCATCTTTCTTGTAAAGTTTGGTGTATATATATGGATCTCTCCTCTGTGACTCTTAGTGTAAAGTTTACAAACAAATTTTGGGACTTCTGATGGGATCAAGTCTCTCAAGCCTACTGGCCATTGCATACATGGTGCAGTTGGAGCATACAGCACTCACCACCTGCCGCTCTTGCTCCTTCTTCTCCAGGTACATGGATATCCTGATGCTCACTTCATCACATGAAGAAGCTGTCAAGATAGATGCACATGTCAATTTTGAGGTTGAGTATTCAGACATCACTGAATCCCTCTCTTTATTCAACTTTACACTAAGTCACAGAGGATGGATCCATATATACACCAAATTTTACAAGAAGGATGCTTGTAGAAACATTTTTGTGCAATCATAAATCTCTACAAGGGTAAAAGAGATGTTCTTGAAAGGAGCAACTACAGAGGAATAAAACTAATGGACCAAGTTATGAAAGTGACAGAAAGTGTTCTAGCACAGCTAATTAGGGAAAGCCAGATAGAGTTTGGTTTTATGTCTGGGAAAAGTACTACAGATGCCCTCTTCTTAGTGAGATAACTACAAGAGAAGTTCCTAGCCTAGAATAAGCCACTATATTTAGCTTTTGTTGATCTAGAAAAGACCTTTGACAGAATACCTCAATCTGTTATCTTGTGGTCTTTAAGAAAATTAGGTATAGAAGAATGGTTTGTGAGAGCAGTGCGGGCCATGTATGGAGGAGCTATCAGTAAAGTGAGCTTCATGAGGAATTCACTCCAGGTAGGAGTTCATCAGAGTTTGGTTCTCAGCCCACTGATGTTCATCATAGTTCTCCAGGCCATAACAGAGGAGTTTAAGACTGGCTGTCCATGGGAACTTCGCTATCTGGATGATCTGGTTCTTATAGCTGAATTCATAAAAGAACTAGAGAATAAGTTCCAACTATGGAAACAGAATTTGGACTCCAAAGGGCTGAGAGTAAACTTAGCCTAAACTAAAGTGCTTGTCAGAAGATAGGACTCTGATTCCTTCGGGGAAGTGGCTCTGCTCAATATATAGAAAAGGAGTAGGCATAAACTCTATACAATGTATACAATAGATGTAGTGGGATAACAGGGAGGCAAAACTTTGTATGTAGAAGATGCACAGGGGTAATTGATGGGAAGAGCATCAGTAATATAAACATTTTCCAATCACAGGAAGGGGCCATAGAAGTAGTTGATAGTTTCTGCTATCTAGGTGACCTAATTAGTTATGAATAAGGATAGGATGGAAGAAGTTTAGAGAGCTGCTCCCACTGTAGTCAACAAAAGCTTTCACCTCACATACAAAAGGACAGCTGTAGGATGCCTGTGTGTGAAGTGCAATGTTGCATGGTAGTGAAACATGAGCAGTGACTGCAAAGTACATGTGTAGGCTGGAGAGAAATGAAGCAACCATGTTTCATCGATATGCAATGTAAATGTGAGAGAAAGGCAGAGCTTGGATGAACACTGAAGGAGAAACTGGGTTTAAAAGAAATCTGAAGTGGCATGCAAGAAAGGAGGCTGTGTTGGTATAGACATGTGATGCGCATGGATGATGATCGCTGGCTGAAGACATGCCAGGAAATGCCAGTGGGAGGAAACCATAGTATTGGTAGACCAAGGAAGACCTGGGTGGAAGTAGTGGGGCTGGTCACAAATTGCTGAGACAAATGAGATAATGAAGGAATGCGATGGGTGGAGAGAGAGTGTGCTGAAAAGGACCCATGCAAGCATGGGAAAAATGGACGTAAAAATGATGATGATAATTTGTATGTGTGTATATATATACACACACAAATATACTCAGAGTGGAGAAAGTTATTTGTCTTGACATTCATGATGCTACTTGTGTTCCCTATACTCCAGGCAACAATATCACCAGCCCTTGTAGAACACAATCACATGTTCTTTAAAATCCCTGCCTAATATTCGTGGAAAGCAGGGCAAAAAGTAAAGACCTGGTGGGGTCAGAATCTTTCTCATGAACTTTGAGAGAAACAACCCCTATAAAACTAGGGCTGTAGATCAAGCTATTTAAAGATCCCAGGTACTGAAGTACTGAAATGACAAAAGCTAACTAATCCTGCCAGGGGGCAGGACTAGATGTAGTACATATATCATTTCTATCTCATCTTTCCCCACTCTTTCCCAGACAACCCCTGACCCTACTTCACTCCTCAAGTCTGTCTGCTGACTGGCTAAATAGCATCTAATTATTTTTAATTGACCTACTAAATATTTCACCCTGATTGATATAGTAAATCACTTAGAAAACCCCCAATTTTCTCCTCTACTCTTCTGGTTTTTTTCTCAAAGTAGGGGAGAAAATATTTGCTTGGAGGAATGTATAAAGATTATTTAGGAAATGGGGTTATGTATGAGGTGAGAATTTTCATTAGGGGCTTTTGTTTCCCCTCTCTCCACCTATCTTAATTTTAATCTTTCACCTAAAACAAACATAATTTATGTTAACCCTTTCATTACTATATTTCTAGTGAAATGCACCGCCTATGATTTTTAAATCATTTTGAAAATAAACATTTTGAGGAATTTAGTAAAATAATTAACTTTTTCAGTATTAAACTGGTGTTTGAAGCATAACTTAAAGATTCTTACATACAATTATAATGGGAGGTTTTTAGATAAATATAAACTCTTTAAAATAAATAGTTTTGTATGAAGCAACAAGGGGCTGTTTCAGGCAGGTTGGTATCAAAAGAGTAAAACAGTATGGTAGCAAGATCATAAGTTGAAATCCCATACATGTAGTGACATTGTTGTGTTTCTTCTAGCTGAGTTAAGGGCTCATTATTCTGTGCAGCAAAGCCCCATGGCCATCATCATCATTGTCATTTTACACCCATTCTCCATGCTGACATGGCTTGAACAGGTTTTCACAGTCCAAGTCCAGACATGTCAGAGATATCTCATCTTGCTTGTTACATTCCATATTTGGTATAGTTTCTATGGTTAGATGCCCTTCCTAATGCCAACCACCTTAGAAAGCATACTAGGTACATTTTTCGTGGCACTAAAACTATCACTTTACAGGGTATACTGGGGACATTTTATCATGTCACCGGCACTAGTGAGGTTGTCACATGCTAAGCTAGACTAAAGAGTCCTCTCAAATACTATATTGTTTTTGTTCAATTGCCAAACATTGTAGCCTCTCACCACATTTACTTTTAGTGTCAAAGTGCTTGTTCTGTTGTAAATATGAAAAAAAAGTTGCCAAAACCACTTTGACAAACAAATTTTGTGCAAAACAAATAATAAAATAATGTTGCCACCTCTACAGAAGCAGAAAATTAGCAGAGTTGTTAGAGCATCAGGTAGAATATTTCACAGTATTTATTTTGGCTCACTGAATTCAAGTTCTGCATAGATCAACTTTGCCTTTCATCTTCCTGGAGTTTGATAATTAAAGAAGCAGTCCAGCATTGTAGATTGGCAGAATTGTTAGAACAGATGCCTTGCATGTGTCTGTTCTGGCTCTTTGTCTTCTCCAACTTACTGGAGACTCATCAATCATAAGATTATTGCGAAGTGCCGGCATCAAGTTCAATATAAAAATGTGACTGCGTATGGAGCTCCAATAAACTCAGAAAACTAATGTGGCACAAGTTTAAAAGGGCCCTATGTATTGAGAGGTTGTAGCAAAAATGTTTACAGTTAGTCAAAGAAGGAGAGGCAATTTCTATGATCTTTGCGGGTTCTGCCAGACTGGTGAGTCTGAATATCCATAGGATGTTGATAGGAAAGATGTAGGTGAGCAAGTTAATTCCAGTGAGTTACAGATCTGATGTGGAGGGACTTGGCAAAGTATTTAGTTTGAAATTTAGGACATTGAATGCAGTAGTTGTGAATTGAAACGAGAGAGGTATGTCAGGTAAGCCTGAATGGAAGTTGGTGTGTGACATAGCTGTTTAAGAGGAACAGGAATAAGACTAATGATGAGGGGAAGAGAGATAGGTGTGTCAGATAAGCCTGGATGGAGATAGGTATCTGACTAGATGGAGGTGGATATCTGACAAGAGGGCTCAGAGGAGCAGAGATTGTAATAATAGTATAACAATCTGAAAGAGGAAACAGCATTTGTTGGACAAAGGGTGTAGTATGTTGCAGATAGAATGTTTGGCAATCAATTAAATAAGTGAGGCTACTGAGAGACCAACAGAGTTTATAAAATATATTAAAGTATTATGTAATATTAAATAGATCTTCGCAAGACTTTAAAAAAGTGAATATGCAATTGTGTTGAAGGTGTAATTGAGACGGAAACCCTATCCTTCTAAACCACATCAATAATGAAAGAATGAATATATAATTCTTATTTTATGATCCTGGAGTGAGAGCATAATTCTACTCACTGCAGCCCGCTTCAGTTAACAAGTATCTTCCTATCCCTTAATTTTTTAAATGTTTAGTTAGGGTGTGGGGGCAGTACTCATGGTCCTTTTCACAGCCTCTGAGACTGGTTGGTAGGAGAGAGGGGAAGGTATTTCTTCAATTTGAAAACTTCGCCTGAATGTTTGCAACAGAGTAGACTCTGCTAAAGGCATCCAAGAGTCAAGTAATAATGTGA
Source organism: Eledone cirrhosa (assembly GCA_964016885.1). NCBI lineage: Eukaryota > Metazoa > Mollusca > Cephalopoda > Octopoda > Eledonidae > Eledone > Eledone cirrhosa. Next base: position 88,652,766 of record OZ024741.1, read on the forward strand.
AACCAGGAGATGAATTGAATCTACCACCAAACATCATAGTGAGGTTTGAACTCAGAACACAATGAACCAGAAAAATGACTGCAATGCTCTAATAATTCCTAATAATTCTATCTGCTCACTGCTGGACTAATACTTTTATTGTATCTGTTTGACTTCAATTGCTATTCATGGTAAAACAGTGATGATGATGATGATTATGGTGATGATATGTTGTAGTCAGACAGTAAGATAGTAAAGGAGAAGGAAGGGGCAACACATATTAATAGAGAGGTTAAAATAGAATGATGAGGAATTTATTAATACTGTTACAATCACTTATAGTGTCAGTAACTTCAATATATTGTCTTGTTCAGTAATAAAAAAAATCTTGAAAATAATAAAACCAGGAGTTGGTGATGGACTGTCAAAAGAATGAGTGGTGGACTACCAAAAGAATGGGTGGAGGGCCAGGTGCATGCCGGTGAGGGTTGGCTGCTTGTTCCTTTAGTTGTGCCTACAGAACTCTGGACATTATGAGAGCAAGCAGAAGTCATCAAACCAACATGGAAGCAGCAGAAAAGGCATCTATATGGCTATGGCTGAAGAGAAGTAAACTGGTGAGATCACTAGTATGTATGCCACTTGAAGACAGACTGAGGCTTGATTAACCTTTATTTGGGTCACCTGGATGAGGATGTTTAATGTAAGACCTGAAACATCCAATGACTCTTGGATACAATACTGATGTATGATGTGTCCAAGGTTTTGCATTCATGGATGTGTGAAGAACTATGTATTAAAATAAAACTTTAAAATTTATCTAAAAAATAGATTTTTCTAGGCTCACAGAATTGTTAAAGCATCCGACAAAAATGCTATTGTGAGATAATTGTTCCTGCCCTCTATGTTAAAATCCTGCCAAGTTCAACTATTCTTTTTATGCCCAAGGGACTCAATGAAAAATAGTACCAGCAAAGTACTGAGGTTCTTATAATCGATTTTCCCCTCCTCCAAAATTGCTGGTCTTGTGCCTAAATTAGAAATGATAATTATTATTTTTAAATGAACAGTTGACTGGCAGCATTGATAGGGAGATGTTGTTGTTTCTGGTTATGGTGCTACTGCTGCTGGTGACTATGGTGGTAATGGTGTTGCTGCTGCTGTGGCATTTAGTTACGGTGCTATAGGTTCTAAGCACAAATCTCATTGTGTTCAACTTTGCTGTAGTAGTCAAATATTAGGCTTTGATTTAAATGATTGGCACCTCTCCTTCCTAAATTCCATGGCTTTGTACTTTTGCTAAAAAAATAAAGGGTGGTGGCTTGGAAGAATCATTAGAACATCAAACAACATGCTTTGTGGTACTTACTCCAGTTCAGAGTTCAAGTCCGGCCAAAGTCAACTCTGTCTTCCATTCTTCCAGGATCAATAGAATAAAATGCCAGTCAAGTACTGGGGTCAATATTATCAACTGCACCACCACCACCACAAATTTGTGGCTTTGTTACTATATTAAAAAGCATTATTCTTATTATTATGAATTGGCAGAACTATTAGTACATCAGATAAAATGCTTTGTAGAATCTAGTTATGGTCCTTTATGTTCTAAGTTCAAATCCAGCTGAGGTCAATTTTGCTTTTCATTCTTTCTATGTCAATAAAATAAAGTACTGCCAAATACTATGGTCATTATAATTGACTTTCCTCACCTCTTGAATTACTGGCATTGTGCCTAAATTAGAAATCATTATTATTATTAGACAGTGCATTGGCAGTATCGGTAGAGAGTCGATAGAGTTACGTCCCTTTATGATCTGAGTTCAAATCCCGCCGAGGTTAACTTTGCCATTCATCCTTATGGGGTCGATAAAATAAAGTACCAGTAATACACTGGGATAATTGCTGGCCTTGTGCCAAATGTAGAAACAATTATTATTGTTGTTGTTGTTATTATTGTTATTAAATGTATTCAATGTAAGATATGTTTTCTACATCTGTTGAGCACAGCTGTATATTTGCTTATGAAAGTCAATCACCTCTAAGTAAGTAACCCAGTGTTATTTTAATTGTCACTTGAGTGCTATTAAAGGAACCTTTCAAAATTCCATAAGTACCACTATGAATATGATGAAGTGGTGTGGGTTAGATCCTATATTTTCACTTCTCTTGGAGCTCTTCCCCCCCCCCCCCCCCTCCACCAGTTCAGTTTGTTTGTTTGTTTATTTATGTAGAGTATGTAAAGGAAGGTAGAGCTGAGAAACAATGAAATAATAATTATGAAGATAGGGGATGCTGTGCCTATGTAATAGTGGAGTTGCTGTTGTTTCTGGCTGTGGTGGTGGTGGTGGTGGTGCTGTTGCTTCTGGTTATGACGGTGATGGTGCTACTGCTGCTGCTGACTATGGTGGTAGTGGTGTTGTTGCTTCTGGCTATAGTGATAGTGTTGCTGCTGCTGGTTATGGAGTTGTGGTGCTGCTGCTTCTGTGTCTGGCTATGATGGTGGCATTCCTGCTGCTCAGATTGGTAATGTTTAACTAAACAATTTAGTATGCCATTCACTGATTTCTATTATTATTATTATGTGGCAGTATCGGTAGAGCATCAGACACCCTGCTTTGTGGTAGAGAGTTACAGCTCTTTACATTCTGAGTTCAAATCCCGCCAAGATTAGCTTTGCCTTTAATCCTTACGGGGTCGATAAAATAAAGTACCAGTAATGCACTGGGGTCGATTTAATCAACTTTCCCCCTCCCCTTCAAATTGCTGGCCTTGTGCCTAAAGTAGAAACAATTATTATCATTATTGTTATTCTTATTACTAGATGAAAGCAATGTCCTCTTCTCCCTCTTTCTGTCACATACACACCCTCTCGCTCTCTCTAAACAAATGACCTTCCTTTTCTCTCTCTATCTCTGTTGCTTGGCGCTCCCCACTCTCTCTATATACATATCTCTCACTTAGTGCTCCCCCCTCTCTATATAAAGTGAGCGTGACGGACAGACAGATCGACAGTGCTCTTATTGTAATATAGATTATTATTATTATTATTATTAGGTGGGTTTGGAAGTATTGGTAGAGCATCAGACAACATGCTTTGTGGCTTAGAGTTACGGCCCTTTATGTTCTGAGTTCAAATCCTGCCGAGGTTAGCTTTGTCTTTCATCCTTGCGAGGTCAATAAAATAAAGTACCAGTCACACACAGGGGTCGATTTAATCGACTTCTCCCTCCCCCAAAATTGCTGGCCTTTTACCTAAATCAGAAATTATTTCTTCTTCTTCTCAAAACCAACTGGTAGGAAACCCAGGGGATAGACGCCAAGCAAGATGGTTGGATAACATCCATGAGCTTGGCTGGTCTCAGTTGGAGACGGTTGCTTCTGACAGGACCTGCTGGAAGGAGTGTTTGAGGACTCTGCCCCCACGACTCTCTCAGGAATAAGTGGGTGAAGAAGATATATATGCACATAATGGTACCCCCAGCATGGCCTCAGCTCCTCGGCTGGAACACATAATAGAATAATATATATACACAAATATATAATTGTATCTATGTACATATGTATGCAGATATATACGCATGTATGTACATAGATACATCAAAAAGCAGAAGAACTCATCAGGAGTCAATGGCCATCCAATAAAGTGTTTTTTTTCTTTTTAAGTTCTTTTTTTTTTGTGGAGCAAGAGACTCCTAATCTTCATTAAGACATCTCTCTAGGAGAAGGTCACTCTGATATCAAACCTGTGACTTCCTTTGCATCCAATGATGTAAACCAGTTCTTTTTGGGTAAATGCATTTGATGTTCAGAGAGTGGGATTGGTTCCGTGCAAAGCCTTTACTCACTTAAAAAAGCTTCAAGTACAGGCATTGCTTGATATGTGACATTTTTTGCGATGCATGGTATTGCTGGCCATAGGCAAGTCCCTAGCAGGACTAAAAAGCCATATCTGTGATGTTCATGCTTAAGTATCAAGTGATGGCATTACTCAAAATCGAGTTGCAGCCATCATATATATATACACAGGTACATATATACCTTTTCTTTTGCAATCCCAGTTCAGATGGATCGGTCATGTCAGAGTGAGTGATAATAGAATTCTTAACATCCTCATCTATAGCCAATTCCATAATAGAAGGAAAAATACAAGAGGTCTATGTTTGAGATATAAGGACAGGCTCAAAGTTAAACTGAAAGCGACAAAGATTCCTCCAGAAACATTTGAGAGAACTGTATTGAATTGGTATAAAGCCATAAAGAAATCTATGAAATAAGCCCCAGTGAGTTATGAACTCAGGACACAGAGAACCAGAACAAATACCACCAAGTATTTTAGTCCAACTCTCTACTGATTTTGCTAATTCACCACCTAATATATATATATATATATATATATATATATGTGTGTGTGTGTGTGTGTAATATTGTAAGCATATAGTTATCATCTTTGTTATATCACAAAAGAAGAAGAAAAGATATTCTGAATACAAGAAATAATGAAAAGTGGTGATTAAGCTTGATTAATTCATGGATTCAATTTATTGCTATCTTAAAGTTTATATTTCACCAATTAATAATTGAACATTAAGAAACATTTCAGATTACATAACAGTATGACATTTGCTATAGAGGTAGCATGCATGTGTGTGGGGTGTGGGTGAAATGTAGATTTGTTGTTATTGAGGAAATATATTCTATGGAATATAGGAGGGCAGATATGATGAATGGGGTACAGCTCAGCTGTTGTTTCAATTAAAACTTGAGAGACTTTATTTTCAGGGAATTATACCTATGCCACTGGTTGTGTGAATGTAATTCTATTGTGTAGGCATTGAGAAATGGAGACTGTATACCATAAGTGTCACACCTAACCACTAGATCATGATTTTTCCATTGCTATACTTTATATTGTCATCTTGTCAAATATAATGAATGATATATGAAACAAAGACTGAGAAAGAAATCTGTGGCAACAGGCTTTCTTCTACATGTTTCATTACATACACAGAGTTCTTGGCTCAATCTCCTTGTATGGCACCTTGAATAAATATCTTCTATATAGCATCAGGATGTAAGTGAAAGAAACTGTGAGTGAGAAAATGTACTGAAGCCCATTGTGTATACAGACACACACAAATACATGTGTGAACTCATGTTTGTTGGACCTCCATCAATTTTGGCAATGAGTTTCAGTTGTTTGAATAAAGGAATAGCCTGCTCTTGACATTAACGTACAAGTGGCAGGATTCCACAGTGTACCCTTTACATAGTTCTCAGGGAGATTCAATAGGAAATAGTATGTGATAAGGCTGGCTCCTTTGAATTAAAAGTATAACTCATTTTTGCCAGCTGAGTAGATTGGAGCAACATGCATTAAAATGTCTTGCTCAAGGACAAAACATGCCACCCAATCCAGGAATCCAGATCATGTCTTTACATACACATCATTGTTTGTATGTCAACTTTTCCATGCTGGCATGGGTTGGATGGAACATTCTGTGGCACACTACACATATTTGATATTTTGTTTCTTCTGTTTGCACAGCCTAATCTAAATTGTGTGCATGTGTGTGTTTGTTTCCACATGTGTCTTTTGCTCTATATTGACACTGCTTGGGCAGCCAGTGATGTTTGTTTATGTCCTGCAGATCACTGACTTGACATGTAGAATAGGTACCTTACTAAAGAACATAATAAACAAGTTAATGTTGGCATCAAAAAGAACATCCAGTTGTATAATACTGTCTCAAGAGGTCTTGCTCAACCTATGCTAGTATGGAAAGAGTAGACATAAAAATGATGATTATACATACATAGCTTCGAATTGACCGATATTTTGATAGTGGGAATTGGTAAACAAAAAGAGTGCAGAAGCCCCATTGTAAAAATGTATGTGTGCATGTGCACGTGTCAGTTGTTATTGTTATACTGGTCTTAAAACTGGTATTGTTTTTATTGTACCTCTTTATATCCTGTAATTTAGTGGTTCAACAAATTTAGGTCGATGAAAATAAATATGAAACTATGATCAACTAAAACCATTCAAGGTGGTGCCCGAGCATGACCACTATGTAAGAATAGATAGATATATAAACCAATACAAGAATATATATATATTATATATAAGAGAGAGAGAGCTGAAAATCATATACAAGAATAGACTAATAAAATTGACATATTTTTTTGTTATTTTCTAAAGACCCAAAACAAAAACTATCTGGATACAGATTTCCTAATGAAAAATGACAAAACCCCCAAAATATCAACAATAATTTCTTCTCTCTCTTGTAATGTTATTTCAAATGGTGGCAGATGTTGCTTCTAATGAGAGAAAGAGCCATGTGCAGAGTGGGTATTTGGTAAAAGACAAAAACAATTCCTATTAGTGAGGTAGTCAGGTGATTCTAAACACCTGTCACTTACATGACAGATTATGTATTCAAGTTAGGTTTTTTTTCTCTTTTTTTAACAAAAAGAAACACAGGGTAAACATTTCTATGACTTTATTAGCAGTGACTTTTCAGCCAGAACTCTTACAATAAAAAACGAATGGCCCATTTGTTACGGTGGTTTTAAAAATCATCATCTTTGTGTCAGTGAAATGTAATAGTGTACTAACATTTTAATAGTTCAATGGTTTACACCTGAGTAATAATACATATTTAAAACTTTTTTGTGATATATGTTCAATCACATACACACACATGTAACCCACTTCATAGAAAGCCAACATAAAATGATTACATACACACACACACATATGAACGTACATACATATATATATATATATATATATTCTCATAATCATCACCATTTTACATTATTTTCCATGCTGGCATAGATCAGATGAATTATCATGTGTTGAGACTGGAGATCAGATGATATGTTCCCTTTCAGCTTCGATTCTACAGCTGGGAGTCTTTTCTAATGCCAACAACTTTACAGCATGTACTGGGTACATTTTGTATCATGTCACCAGCACCTTACTGTGTGCTATATATATATATATATACATATAGAGAGGGGGGGGGGGGGGGGGGGGGTATGTATATAATAAAGAGGTGGTATATATAATAGATAGAGAATGTGTACATGAAAGAGAGATATAGCGGGATAGAGAGAGATAGGCAATGTGTGTATGGGTTCAGTTTTATTGTATAATTTGCTTCCAAGAAATCTACATATTGAATGCATCAAATTGAAAGCAAAATGGTCATAATAAATGTTATTAATTTAGCTAACAAAATGTTTGAGTGTCAAAGACCGATGTAGACAGTGCTTATTTCTACATCCCAGCCAAAGGCATTAACAGACATTAAACAAAGAACACATTGGATAAGGCTCTTGTTTATTACAGGTAATTGTTTGTTGTTTTGTTTTGTTTTTTTTGTTTCTAAATTGAATTTAGTACTGTAATCACCTTATCCCTTACATTGCCTTGGCTATCAAAGGTTAAACAGTCATACTCAGGGATAAAATGCACCACAGATGAGAGAGGCCAGTTTTAGAATGGCTCCTCCGCTAATCTCGTGGTGGCTATAACTGGAACCCAAAATCTAAGGTCTCGCATACATATGAAGTGTATGAAATTTTAATATATACTAAATAACCTCTCTTGTACTAGATTGAGCTTTGTTTTCCTTGGCTTTTTATCTACAGATATCCTGCACACACACATATATATGTGTGTGTGTGTGTATATATACATAGGTGCAAGAAAATTGCGTCCGTAGGCTATAATAAACCAATGAGCTGAACACAGTATACCACGTTGATAGAATGTGCTGAATAGAACAAGCTACTGGAGAAATTCACACAAAATCTGAGATGAGATTACATACTGAGACATATCTGAGGATCTTTCAATTCCAGAGTTAGGTTCGATCAATAATAGATCGTTCCTTGAGCTGATTGACAGTGAAACATATGTAATATGTTATTATTAAATATGCTATGATGCAACACTGACTCTTTGTTCCTTTATTCTTATACTATAATATATACACACTAATGCTCTATTTGTCCTGTAACTTAACAGTTTGACAAATCAAGGTTGATAAATATAGGACACACACATATAATCATCAACTTATAGGATAACATTGAATGAAGAAAAATATAATCACATAGATTAACTTACATATCTTCTTTCATTCTAGATTCATTGTATTTTTTGTGGAAATCTAACAGTTCATTGAGGAGACCTCGCTGAAGCATGTCATCAACTCTTTTATCAAGACGTTTATTCAACACTGAAGAACAAAATACAGAAACAAAAGATGTCTGATTATTGTTGATATCAATTTAAAAAGAATTTATCTTCGTTTAACTGTAAAGATTCTCTAAAAAGTAAGAGCAAAATTGAATAGACACATTACTTAATGCTATTTTGATGTAACATGAATTACGAGGGTCAGCTGAAAAGTTCATAGGCTGACCAAGATGCTCTCATGGAATGACCAAATGAGGTTTATTTTTCAACATTGTCCCTGGAAAGAAACAATGTAGTTATTAATAAGAAGAGTTGAAATTAATGCATGCAAGATTTCAAAATCTAGTATCATCCTTCATAGTCAGCCTATGAATATTTCAGCCAACTCTCGTAAGTTCAAATATTATTCAAGTCATCATAGATTTGTTCTTAGATGGGAACAGTTGATTAAAAATTTAGTAGTTAGTATCTGGTAAAAAAAAATAAAAAGAGTTCACCCATGTTGACACAGGTCCTTGGAAATTAAATTTTAGGGTTTAGAGAAAAACTAATCCAAGTATTGGAAAAACACATTGAAGACAATAAATGTTTTAGTGGATACAAGAAGTACAGCTGACATCATTGTCATCATCATCATCATCATCATTTTAATGTCTGCTTTCCCTGCTAGCAAGGGTTGTATGGCTTTACATAGACCAAATCAGTACTGAAGCAGGACTACTGATCTCCCTGACAGGCCAGGAACTGTGTTTTGCTTATATACTGTCTCACATTCTACCTTGTGCACAGGAGAGGTTGTCATGTCTTTAACACAACAGAGTCCTTCCAATCCTTTGTTTGGCAAGCTTTCTATAGCTGCATACCCTGCCTATATATATAGGTATTTAGTCAATTTGCAAGTTTGTTTTATTGAGTGTTGGTGATCTACATGAGTAATGCATCCAGTACATGCTGTAAAGTGGTTGGTGATAGGAAGGGCATCCAGCCATAGAAATCTTGCCAAAGGGTTGGGAGGACCCTTAGTTGCACCAAAGCCACATCAACCAACCCTGCCTGTGCACTCGGCAAAGTTTATTTTTGTGATTAAAAATGTTAAATTTTTATCCATTTAGCCATTCCAATGCTTTAAAATTTAATTTTAAATATTTAAAAATATTTTTTTTTTAAAGTTACATAAAAAAGTACACTCCTAAATTTTTTGTGAGAATAAAGCTTTAATTCATTAAAAAAATTAGTAATATTTTTCACGTTTTCATTCACCCACACGATAGCAAAAGAATCAATTAGCTCAGTTTCCTCTCTACTTTCCCTTTTGCAACAAGAAATTTTGAAGAGAAGAAAGATATTATCATTCTCAGAAGAGAGATGCCAAAGTTTGAACTGAAAATCAAATCAAAGTGGGCAGCAATATCACTATTTTGATTTCAAGTATTATGAACAGTATGCGTGGATGACGGGATATCTTATTTTGTCACCATAGGAACACGTGGACAACTACGATTTGAACAATTTGATTGTTCTTTGACAAGACCAAAAAATCTCAGAACTTTCTGAATTTCATAATTGTTCTGAATACCTTTGGCTAAAAATGAATTGATACAGTGATAAATCAGTGGAAAGCAGCTTCAATTCAGTTGCATAATTGAGGCTGAGAAAGATCATAATATGTTGAAAAGGTTAATTCACTGTATTGAAATTTTGGCCTGTCAAGAATTATCATTTCAAGGACACGATGAAACAAGAATCAAACAATAAGGGTAATTTTCTGGCTATATATGAAGCAGTAACGGAATACGATGATTGTTTAAGATCGTATTTAGATTTTGTGAAGAAAAATGCTAACTGCACATTTTTTGGACTTTCGAATGATATTCAAAACAAGATCATTAATTGTATAACTGTTAAAATTGAAGGTGAAATTAAGGCAATGATCGAAAAAACATTATTTTTTTGCTGTTATGTTTGATGAGACTATGGATCTTCAAATGAAATCTCAATTGTCACATGTTTTACGATTTGTTGTTGAAAAGGAACAGCCCCAAGAAAGGTTTTTGAAATACATTGATGTGAGTAAAGATAGAAGAGCTGCATCGCTGTCAGAAGAAGTTTGGAAATTTGTTAATGAACAGCTGTAGCCAAAAATTCATTCATAAATATATGATGGAGCTAGTGTGGTGGCTGGGCATTTGAATGGAGTGTAAGCAAGAATAAAGGAGATTTTAGTTGTGAATGTCATATTTGTACATCGTTATGCATATTCACTTAATTTCATACTCTCTTAATCAACTTTTTACCATAAATTTCAAACCCTCATAAATAATATGAACACTAACGTCCAATTCACTATGGATTTCAGCAATGATCAACTTCTTTTCTTAGACATACTGATAACAAAACATAAAGCTAGAGACTGACCTATATTTCAAACCTACTGACTCCCAACAATATCTTCTTTTTACATCTTCTCATCCAATACACACCCATACCAATATTCTACTTAACTTAGCTAAGCGAATCTGCACAATAGTCTCAAAGCCAACAACAAGAGACTAAAAGAGATGAAAAAATACTCAAGAGAAAATACTCTCAGAATCTAATCAAAAAGCAAGAAAAATTAATATCCAAGTACTCTGAGACACAAAAAGAAAAGAGGTCATACCATATATTTCAACTTTTAACTCAAAGAATACAGAAATCTACACACACACACAACTAAACTTACGTATCCTACTAAAGGACAAAACAATGAAAAATCTCCTACAAAAATACCCAATTGTAAAATGTAAACAACAACATAAGTCACTATAAAAGAAACTAACAAATGTAAACTGGAATTAAAGGGCCTGAAGTGAAACGATGTAACCGACCTAACTACAGGGTGTGAAACTATGTATTAAAAGGTCACAAATTCCCCTTCAAAGAAGATCCCATTTTCAAAATTAAAAATGATTTCTCATGCAATTCAGAAAATTTAATATAACATGTAAAGGTTGCAATGAACAGTACACTGGCCAAACTGGATCAATACTCTGACAAAGAATGACAGTTTACAGCAAAGTAGGGATTCATACACAAGAAAGATCCCTCTTAGCCAACATACAGAGGAATGCGGAGGGCGAACTTTATTAAATTTCAATCTCTTCCCATTCTACTAATGTTGCCAGTCAACATCAGAGAAAAAGCGTATTGGCAAAGAAAAGTTTTTTATAGAAAATTTCAGTCCAAAACTGAACTCTTTGCACACACAATTTTTAATACCTGATCATACCGGAACTACATCCCTTGTCAAGGATTGTGTTTTCCTCACCATAAGAGGCAAAGATACAGCCAATTGCATTCCTTGTTTTAACAAAAATGTAAATGACAATAACATTACAAATGGAAACTTAGAAAACTGGTTAAGTACAAAAACTTCTTTTTTTATGTGAATTTTTTTCCTTATGTACTATACACATAGCATGTATATTTAATAAATAAAAGTACATTAGGTGCTTTTTTAAAAAAATCTTTATTTTGTATTTTTCTGTAAAAAAGAAAAAGTTTATCATCAGATCAGACAAAAGAAACTGTTTCCACTGGTCTTTCCTTTGCTAATGTTAATTTCAACTTTGGAGGCGTTGAACAGCTAGAATAATTAAGAAAAGTAAATCTTGTCTATCAATTCCCAGTTTAGCAGTTTACTACCAAGTTATCATTCCTTAGGTAGCTTCTTTAGATAATTTGTATTAGCAAAAGATAAATGTTTAATACAGCATTTAAGGGGATATGAACTGACAACCCTTTCATCCATTTTGATAATATAATGGTTTCTAATTTTCGCACAAGTCCTGTAATAGGGGTGGGAGGAACTCAATTATATGAACCCAGTATTTGACTGGTATTTTATTTTACCAAACTTGGAAGGATGAAAGGTTAAATTTGACCTTGGTGGGATTTGATCTCAGATTGTAAAGAGCCAAAACAGTTACTGCTTTATCAAATCTACCAATCCACTGCCCTTATTCTGACAATATAATGCTAATGATATCACAATAGTTTTATCTTAAGTAAACAATTGTATAATCATCACATGAAATTCTTTTCAATATCCCAGCAGGAAAGAAGTTTTAAATGAAAACTAATGAAATAAGTTCATTCACTTTATTGACAATTTTTTTTTCATCTATCATATTTTAGACACTGATCCAAGTATTGTGTTACATTGTCTATATTTTTTTTCTAACTTTTCACAGTGATTATTTTAATGCGCAGTTGAACCTACTTGTGTAATTCTAAATTGAATTTTGTGCAATAAGTTTGTATTTGTGTCAAATGCTACATGCACGTACATGGTAAATGATGGTTAAAAAACTTGAAACACTCATAAAATGTTTAAAATAAGCATTACAAATGCTTTCAAACTTAGGGAATACCAAATACTGGTTCATGGAACCTGCCTTAAAGATTTGTGCAGTTCTAAAATTTCCTTAAAACAAGCTCTGGAATTACATAGTAATATGGCTCCTGGAACTCTGAAGATCTTATCTTAATCCATCTCACTGTCACACAAAACTATTTAATGCATTTGCCAGCTGATCTCTTATCATCCACAGGATGGCAGATAGGCAGAGTCAGAAGAACATAAGATAAAATGTTTTACAGTATTTGTTCTGGATTTGTACGTTCTGAGTTCAAATCTCTCTGAGATCAACTTTGTCTTTCATCCTTCTGAAGTCAATAAAATAAAGTACCAGTCAAGTACTGGGTCAATTAAATTGACCCACACCCAAAATAAATAAATAAATAAAAAATTGCTGGCTTTGTAACAAAATTAGAAACCATTAAACATTTTGATTCTCTGAATTAACTTTCACATATATTCTTTTATATTATATTCATTTAATATATAAGCTATATAATGAATTAATATATATTCTATAGAGAGCAGAAGCAGCAGCAATTTCTTACAGCTATCAAAATATTCCGGAAGTTCAGAAGTTCTGGGGGGTTTTTCCTCCCATTCCAAGAATGTCATTTGGAAATCTATCAGAAGTGACCTTTGATATAATTTAAAAACAATTTTTGTATTTTCTTTAATATAAGACATTGATACACATCAACATAGAAAGTTTTTTTTTTTTTTTTTTTTTCAATTTATTCAGTGACAGCTAATGAGTTTACAGACAAGACTCATAGACAAAACAAAAAAGGTTACAAGCAACAACAGGATTAGCACCAAAGTAAATGTCAAGACAAAGAAACCATTTATAAGGAAGGGATTCTTGAGAAATACCAGAAAATAGAACAGATAAAAGCCAAGATGAGAATGTTCAGACTTGTTTTTTTTTATTTTATTTTTTATTTACTCCAAACTAGAACAATATTCAAGATACACAAAGGATTTGAAAATAGCTCTCACATCTGTTCTTTCATTATATCTATCTACAAAGGATAAGAAGTAGAGGTGAGGAAGATATGTAAGAGTTAAATAACAAATTTTATTTATTTTTATTCTTACATTGTTTTTTCAAGTTATTTGTATTACAAATAGAAGCCACCACCCACCCAGCAAGGCCAGAAAGATATTTGGTGTGCAAAGATTTGAAAAGAATATTTAGAAGACTAAAACAGTAATAATTTACCTCATAGTTGTGAAATGCAAAAAGAAAAAAAAAAACCTGGATAAAGAAAAAATACAAAATGGAAGATCCCTTAATGTTGAATAATCTATGGAAAGAATATGAATTTGTGAAAGTGCAATTAAACCCTGATATAATATATTGATTTCTGAAGGTGCATGGCTTATTGGTTAGAGAATTGGATTCGCAATTGCGAGGTTGTGAGTACAATTCCTGGACTGGACAATGCATTGTGTCCTTGAGCAAGACATTTTATTTCATATTGCTCCAGTTCACTTAACCATAGAAATGAGTTACATCACTGGTGCCAAGCTCTTTCAGCCTTAGCCTTTCTCTTGGATAGGTATACATGGGCAGCTGTTGGTCTTCCATAAAAACACCTTGTCTGAGTTTGTGCTTCACAGGAGAATTTCTAGTTGTAAATCCCATGGTCATTCATGACCAAAGGGGATCTTTAATTTAGGCACAAAGCCAGTAGATTTGTGGGAAGAGCAAAGTTGGTTAAATTTACCCTAGTACTTGATTGGTACTTTATTTTATTGACCAAGGATGGGTGAAAGGCCAAATTAACCTCAGTGGGATTTGAGCTCAGAATTTAAAGAGCTAGAATAAATACTGCAATGGTATATAATATATTAACTCTTAACATCCTGTGCTGCATGAAACCTCATTAATGAGACATTTTTAAAAAGTACAAAACAGCATTACAACTCCATCACATAAAAAAAAAATGAAACCTTTATTCTGTTATTGCAAATTTTGGCAATGATCTGTACATTTGTAAAGATACTATAAACTTTGAATTAACAAACCTGTTTTTAGATATTTTCTGTTAAATTATTACTGGATGTTAAGAACTAAAAATCAATTACCGAGGATAATAGAGTGATGTGGTGAAGACTTGAACTTAAAATGATCAAAATGTATATTATGAGAGTGAAGTTCATATAAAAGTAAGAAGTAATGAGTGAATGCACCAAAGTATTATAAACTATAGATATAGATCAATAAAGATTATACTGAGAAGTATAAATTGGCACCACAAGGAGATAAACTGTTTCAAGAATTCACTATGATTATAACAGAACTGGAATGATCACTGTGTATGACGAGGGGAGGGAGGCAATGGAAATGGCTTAAGTATGTTTGTCACATGACCTCCAACTTACTACTAAAAACAGCTCTTTAATGGGTGTCACAAGGAAAGAGAAAATAGAGTAGACCAAAAGAGACATAGCATCAAAGAACTGAGACGCAGTCCTTCGAGACTGCTTTCAAAATGGCAGAGGATAAGGTTAAGTGGAGAGCTTTTGAAATTGCCCCATGGCACAAAGTGAACTAAATGAAATATAAAATAGTAATAACAACATACATCCAACACTAATAAACACACTGTGGAGGAAGAAGAGTGTAAAGTTTGCTACAGTAATAGTTAGGGAAATGGAAAACACAAAATACAGTTAACAGCCATCAATATAAAAAAAGAAAAAGACATAATTATGATGATAGATATGAAGAATGAGGGTGGTAGTGTTGGCACCAGCAGTGGTGCTGGTAAAGTAAAGAGTTTAACCCTTCAGCATTTACATTACTGTATATTTATTATTGTATTTTCACAGAAAAGTCTTTATCTTTACTATAAAGCTGACGGCTCGTATGTAAGTAACAAACTTTCCACCAAGCGGCTGGAACAAACGGCACCAAATTTGCACCATAGATGTAACTTTTTCCAAGTAAGAAAGTGAGGCTATTTTTGTCTACTGAATTTTATTAAAAGATTAAAGACATTATTTAAATATTCACTTCTTTAAAATTTTCAAATGTCAACACTTCCAGTTATACAACATTCCTAACGTCTTCACGAACCAAAGTATCATCTTCCTGTTTTCTTTCGGTTGCAACGTTTTTCGAAATATTTACTTCTGCGTTCACAGATTGATTTTTTTAGTTTCAGAAGATCCCGTTAAGGGTGAAAGCAGCGATTCTTTGCTTAAACTTTAATCTGTTATTTTAATATATATATATATATAATTATATATTTGTGTACAGATATTTTTGCATACACAAAAACAAAATATAAACAAACGTATTTATTTCACGAAAGCACAGATGGCTTATCGTCATTGTTACTGCCGATATGCCACCCAAAAGGTCCTAGCCTGACCGCAAGATCAGATTTTCCAAAAGAAAAAATGTTACTAGAGCAACAGAGAGACTAAACTTCGCGATTACCATCAACAAAGCTCAGGCCTTCATCTGGGAAAACCATGCTTCTCCCATGGTCAATTGTATGTAGGATGCTCTAGGGTGAGCTTGCCAAACAATCTCTTCATCTTTCCTCCCGAGAGCCGAACAAAAAATATTGTATACTCTGAGGCTCTAACAATGTAATTTATGTATTTTCTGTTACTTGGAATTTCCATTATGGTTGTAGAAATTATTGTAAAGTTCGTTAAAAAATTTGTTCGCTGTTCAACCTTTATTGTTGTAACTATTTTCTTTAACGTACTAGCTGAGAAAAGAAACCTACAATGAAAGAACATCTTAAAGTTTACCCAAGCCAAATGTTGTATTTATTAACATTTTTATCTGCAGGTTCTTAGCAAGCTTACTGGCGCTTTAGTATGGTATTCAATTCTCATATCGTTTTTGATTGATATGGTGCATATATCGCAGCTATTCCTGTTTTAAACATTAGATAACGATTGCTGATGTATATTGTACGACAGAATTAGCTGAAAAATATTTTGAATGAACAAATAAAAGAGATATAAAAGAGATGTTTGTTGGTTGGTTCCTTCGCATATCACACGAAAAAAATAAAGTGACAATTGGAAAATATGTACAGGATTGGGATAAGAGTATATCCAGGAAAGTTTATTGATACTAATTTTATAACACCAAAGAAGAAAGACATACCACGTATGCTAACCAACCTGACTGCTATTTCTAGCAGGTTGGGAATCAACCATAAGGGATTCTCTCTCGAGTTCGTTGTCAGTGATGATCGTAATTCACGGCCTATGTCTCTGATTCCAACGGTGGTTTACACACACGAACACTCACACAGGCACACACATATATATATACACACACACACACACACACATATATATATACAAACACACACAAACAAACACACACACATTGTAAACAAGACAATGCATTCAATACAGTCGTTTTTTCTCTTCTGCCGGTCTTCTCTTATCATTTGTTAACCCTGGCAAAGCTGGGTACCTCAGCTAGTCTTACATAATATCGAGTATACAAGATTTTGATATTTATTTTGAGAACAATACGTTAACATCTGTATGAGCGGCTAGTTACAACCGGTTTGAACAGAAAGAGGCAAGAGAATTCTGGCTGGATATGCCTGGTTTAAATGCTAAAGGGTTAAAGAGCTTTATTAAGCTTATGAAATTACATGGAGAAAATACAAACAGTATCCAGGTTTAGTTATTATGCAAATTATTTTGGTAAAAAAAATAATTTGTCATTCTTTAATTAAATGTAAAGATCTTTGTCAACTGATCTTAGAGGCTTGAGTAGATTATATTTTGCTGATGAGGCCTAATGAACTGAAGTATATCTATAGTTGTTCCTTCCTTGCAAACAACAAGTCAGACTTCCCTTAATTTTCAAAAATTATTACAACTTTTCTTTGGGAGTCACTAATAATTGTTACTTGGTTTTGTTTTATTTCTGCAGCTAACAGAAACATTTCAATTAATTTTTTTTTTTTACATACAGCTTTCAGTATGCCTTCTTAAATTATGTGTCAGTTTTAGTTAATAATTAGTCTCTAGCTATGCCACATCCCAGGGTACACTATTTTGTAGATCAACAATAAAGACGAGAGAGAGAGATTGTCTTATTTTCCTTTTCTAATGAATTAATCAGTTTTCAGCAGTAGTGTACATATTCTAAATTCAAATTGTTCAGGTATTTAATTACAGCGTTCCATGCTAATTAACAATGCACATTAAAATTTAATTTTTTTCTATTGTTATGAGACTGGGTATACAGATTTAAGATGTGAGAAAATAGCTGATGTACTTGTTTAGCCTCCTGTCAGCCCTCATTGAAAAGACTTATGATCAAAGCTGGAACATCTTTCTCAGGCATACCATATCAAAGACTATATTAGCTAATATCATCCCCTTTTCTTTTCTAAAGTGGAAATGTATAATTTGAGGGAGATTTAGTTGTTATTGGTTGTTGTTGTTGTTCAGTCCAAGGACAGACCTGAACGAGTAGACCGGATCAAAGGTATTGCATCTATGACCATCTTGTCATTCTCTTTGACATTACAATTTTCCAATGCATTGCTGTGTGTATTCAAGTTTTTAGAATAGCTACACTGTATCTATGCGTCATAAGATGTGACTAAAAGGATTGGCATCAGGAGGGGCCTCTAGCTGTAAAGCATCAGCTCAAAACATTCCATCCAACCCATATCAGCATGGAAAATTAGAGGTGATGATGATGATGATGATCCCCACTTTTTTCAAGATAATAAGATGTAATTTATGGGAGTTATGGCTGCTATATGTAAAAGCACAGTCATTGACTGTTATTGCTTTTATATTAACTATGTCTAAGTCTAGAGCAGAAGAGGAATGCCAGAAGGCCAATGTCCTGATGTAGGACTAGGCACATTGGATAAAGCATGGGTGGTAAGAAGAGTTGAGACAAGTGAATTGTGAATGCCTGAGTGGAGGTGGCATGTGACTAGCCAGATCTAAGGAGCAGAGGCCACTGTAGTATCAGTAGGAAAGGCAGAGAGAAGAGACAGCGTGTCTATAGAACCAGAGATTGGAGCATGTCTATGAGTAACTTTAGGCCAAGAAGCTGAGTGGTTTTTCTCTGGATGCAGTCGAAGGTGAATTCACATGAGATATGAATATGTCATGTGAATTGACGCTGGGTAAAGAACAAACTAACAGATGAATTAAAACTTGGAAATAGTGAGACCAAACTTGAAAATCATACATCCTTAAGATACATAGAAATATATGGTACTGCAAACCTATACGATCCATACCAGCAGAAGCTAAAATAATAACAACAATGATATCATTTTGTTTTTAACAACATTCATTATTTAAAAAAAAGTTCTTTGTTTGCAAAGCAGAAACAATATACATATATATGTGTGTATGTGTATATATTTATATACATACACACACACATGAATAGATCTCACACTCTCTCTCTTTTTATATATAGTAAATAGGACAAAGCAGTGAAATGCCATTTATTTCATATATGGCATTCTATCATTCCAAAATAGTACCCTTCTCAGCCTTTATAAAAATGGTCCTTTCTGATGTTTTTAAACATTTAGCTTATTGCAGTCTCAGCAGTAGGTTTGACTATAGAAATAGTCTCATTTTACAATTTTGTTCTCTCTCTCTCTCAAATATGTGTGTATGTATGTATGTATGTATGTATGTATGTATGTATGTATGTATGTATGTATGTATGCATAAATATATGTAAATGTATATATACACAGATATATGTGTGTATATCTATCTATCTATCTGTCCCTCTCTCTAAAGGAATTGTGACAGATGTTTTCTGCTGTGTAATTCTTTTTTAAAGTTTGATTTTAAAGGTTTTTTTCTTCTTTCTCTTGTAATAAAAAATGTATTCAAAAAAGAGAGAAAAATAAAGACACACAAAGAGAAATCAATGCATAAATTAGAACAATCTAGAAGCTGTGTTAACATTCTTCTGAAAGTGTAGAAATGCAACACAAAAGTACACGCATATATATATATATATGCATGTTTGCATGTGCATGTATATGTGTATGTCATTGACTCTATAAATAACAATCATTTTTTAGGTTATAGGCAGCAGTGATTCTCTTTAAATAGTCTCCTCTATTTACAATGAATATTGGTGCTAGCTGCAGTTTGAAAATAAAAACAATAAACGCAGCAACAAAGACTGTAGTTCTGCAGCCATTCAGTAAATACATTAATGTATTACCTCCTATTAGTAGTTCAACTTGTTAGAGAGGTGTGTGGTGAGAGTTAGAGCTTACAATTATACAGGTATAATATGCAGATTTATTTGCAAACTTTTAAACCTAAACATAATGGTTGCACATTATATAGAAGAAAACCTGCCAAACAAGGGGTCAAGAGGACTCTGCAGTTGTTTCAAGAGCATGACACTCTCCCTAGTATTAGTGCATGATAAAATTGTAGCATTTGGGAATGAAAGTGAAATGCATCTCCTGGCTAGTTTGGGAGGTCTATAGCTCTGATTGGGTACTGACTTGGTCTATAATGATCTGTCCAACCTTTCTAGCAGAGAAAACATGTTAAATGATGATGAATTAAATGTTACCCTTTGATCAAATGCTTGGCCATATGCTGGTAGTATGACTGTTGGTGATATAAGCTAGCTGATTTATAATGGAGAATTTAAATTGTTATATTTGTTTTAAATTTTAGCACAAAGCCAGCAGTTTTCAGGGAAGGAGAAAGTCAATTATATTGACCACAGTACTTGACTGGTACTTTATTTTATTGACCCTTAAAAGATGAATAGCAAAGTTGACCTCAGATTGATACATGTTTCAATGATAGTAATAATACATTAAATATTGTGTTGTTACAGTGAATAGATTTTGGATGGATGGATGGACCTGTACCTCTTGGTGGAGTGATAGGAGTGTGGTGGTGACATATGACATTTTAAACCTAGCAGCACACATCCTTCTCTCAACACAGCCAATTTCTTCTTCTTCTTCTTCTTCTTCTTCTTCTTCTAGAGGGAGAGAGAGATGTAGAGGAAGAATTGACCCCAGTACTGGACTGGTAGTTTTTTTTTTTATTAACCTTGATGAAAGGCAATACTGAACTTGCCAGGATTTTAACTCAAAATATAGAAAGCTGGAGTGAATACTACAAAGCATTTCTACCCAAAGTTCTAACAACTCTACCAATTCACTGTCTTCCAAGCATGCATTAAAGATGTAAATTTTCTGTTGCTGATGCAAATATTGATACCTGTTGTATGATGTTAACAAACAATGGTCATCATACACAGCTGTCATATTGGAAATCATATCAATCAGTATCTGACTAAATACAGCAAAGTTTCACTCATATATTGTTAATAGGAAGTAATCAGAAAATATAATTGATATTAGTAACAACGGAACAGATTTTTATTTTTGTCAAGACAGAAATGCACACAAATATGTCTATGTCATCATTGGTGTCAGTAGTGGGGAGTGGATTGGTGGAATCATTAGAGCACCAGACAAAATACTTTGTAGCATTTGGTTACACTCCCTTATGTTGTGAGTTCAAATCTAACCAAGGTTAGTCAATAAAGTGAAGTACTCGGGTTGATATAATTAACATTCTCCTTCCCCAAAATTACTGACCTAGTGTTAATGTTAAAATGAATTATTGGTGTCAACACAATTTTTATTGCAGGAAACAAGTAATGAAATATTAGAATGGTTAAAATATTTTAACACTTTTGTTACCATATTTCTAATGAATGACACTGATGACATGTTTTAATTAAATTTGAAAATAATCCTGAATTTTGAAGAATTAACTTTGGAGCATTACTTAACAAAAATGTTCTTACATAAAATTACATTTGAGTGTGTTAAACAAGAGTGGTGGATTGGTAGAATTGTTAGAACATCAGATAAAAAAATTTGAGGCATTTGTTCCTGGTTTTTACATTCTGAGTTCAAATCCTGCTGAAGCAAACCTTGCCTTTCAACCTTCGGGAATCAATAAAATAAAGTACCAATCAAATAATAGGGTTGATATTAACTCTGTAAAGTGGTAATGCTAGTGCCATGATTAAATGCATCTAACCCACACTAAAAAGATGGTAGTGGTTGTTCCAGTACATGTCATGAAGTGTTTGACATCAGGAAGGGCATTCAGTTATAGAAAAACCATGCAAAAATGGAATGTATGAGCAAGATACAGTCGTTTGACCTGCCTATCTAATCCCAGCATGAAAAATAGACTTAAAATGGTGGTGATGATGATGATGAAAGACTCTGATGTGATGGTTTCAAGGATGCTCTGCCAGGCATCTAGTATCTACTTATATACAAAGGAGAGCTCTAGTAAGTAAATACAGCCTGTCAGAGTAGTGGACTTGAACTCCTCCACCAGTCACTGGACATCAACATGCAACTTGAACAGCTTGTTAATGCTGACATCCAATGGTTGTGAATGATGGTCATCTCTCTGGGAATGATGTAGCTTGTTAATGTTGATAACCTGTTGTAGGAGAGTGGTCATCCCACCAGGAATTATGACACAACTGGTTTTCATGAAGTTCATTTGTCAGACATTCTTGAGTACAAAACAGCACCATAACTACATTACATTAAAATTCAAGCTTTTAGTTTAATGCAAATTTTCACAATGATCTCTCCACTTGAATTAACAAACCTGCTTTTTGATATTTTCTGCTAAGTCATTACAGAATGTTAAGAGTTAAATGTTTATAGTTAATTTTAAAATAAGTTTTGAAGAGATATTTTTATGAAACAATAATTATGGCTTATTCAAAAAAGGAGAGGGAAATGATTTCTGAGAGAAAAAAAATCTGAGAATGATAATCCATTGAGACATATAATTGTCGCTCATAATGTTTTCTTCACACTCATTTAACCTGTTTGATACCAAACTACCTGAAACTGCACCTGGTTCTGATACAAAGCTGTTTATTTTAAAGCATTTATATTTATCTAAAAACCTTCCATTATAATTCAGAGGGTCGGACGCCATGCTTTGCAGCAAAGAGTTACGGCCCTTTATGGTCTGAGTTCAAATCCCGCTGAGGTTAACTTTGCCTTTCATCCTTACGGGGTCGATAAAATAAAGTACCAGTAATGCACTGGGTAATTGCTGGCCTTGTGCCAAAAGTAGAAACAATTATAATTCTGTATGTACATCTTTGTTATGTCAAAAACACCACCAGCTTGATAATGAAAAAGTTAGTTTCTTTAATCCCTCCAAATCCTTGATTATTTTCAAAATAATATAAACATTATAGGCAGTATCTTTCATTAAAAATATGCTAATAAAAGGGTTAAATAAAGCTTGTTTTTATTCTAAACGGCCATATTTCAGTTAGAAGAAGACTCTCAGGGGGAAATCTTAGTCATTATTGTCAAGATGTGATGTAAATGAATCCAACAATCTAGACTTTGATCACATAAAACTTCTATAAATAATGGAAAAACTAGGGAAATTGTGACGTTCTTGTGTTTGAAGTGAAACCAATTTCAACTATCTCAAAATTATTTTTGAAAAGCAAAAGAAATGCGCAACCGGTAAAAACTTAAAACTAAAACTGAATACTAACTAATACTTATTACTAATTTATACTTATTCCTAATTAAACTATTTTTCACTGGGAAAAATTTGTCAGCATTTTCTTTTCCTTTTTACAAGAGCAAATCTACCATCACTGTCTCTCTTCCATTCTTTCTTATATACACTCTATTTTTATCCCATAATACATTCACTCCCTTCATCCATTACTCCCTACCATTGCAATTTCTCTCCAATTACTCACCTTTTGCCACCTTCTCACTGCAACTCCTCTATTTTTCTCTTCATAATCTTGTTCCCTCACTCCCTCTGCTTCTTTTGTTATTGCTCTCTCTCTCAATCACATTACTTTGAATGAATGAAGACAATGTAAAGTAATGAGAACTCTTAAGTCTTGTATAACAAATGGCAACATCACTAGTACTGTTGTCATATTAAAATGCAGCTCTAGAAAGTGGTTGGTAATTGGTCCAAGACAACAAAAGGTCAAGAGGACATAACAATCTAGTATTGGTGCCACGATAAAATCCACCCAGTACACTCTGTAATGTGGATGGTGTTACAAAAGGCATCCAGCTGTAGAAACCATGCACTATAATAAAACACATATTCCTCAGACTTATTCAAGAAGACAGCAACTACAAAAAAGTACTATCTTGGACCATAATGGCAGCATAGAAAGTAGGTGCAACATGACAATGATGAGCAAAGTTGATTCATCAAGATCTGAACACAGAACATAGAAGATTGTAAATAACTAATAATTAAAATAATAAGTCCAACATTTAACTACAGACATTTCTGAAGACAGAAATGAGGAGATTGTAATATCCATGCTATACATTAGCAACAGAAGGTGGTTAGAATCGAACTTGTGTGAATACAAACTTATCTCTTATTCTAAAGCATAACATTCATGTTATGCTTGGGGATCCAGTTGGATTAATTGGAGATGGTTGTTTCAGACAGGACTTGCTGGAAGAAGTATTTGAGAACTCTGCTTCCATGACCCTACCAGGATTAAGTGGGTGAAGAAGAAGTGTACATATTTTTGTCAACTCTGGAATGATTTTAACTCAGATTTTCAAGGGATGTAACTAAATATTGCATGGCTTTTTATCTGGCACTCTATTACCTGAAGTCAACAAGGGAGCTTTTACATGGTCACTCAATCTGCGAGAAAATTCACCCCTAAGTCTGAAATAAAATATACATTTAACTATGTGCTTCCTTATATACAAAAAGAAAAAAAATGGAGAGGCACATTTAGAATACCTTTGATCATAGGTCTTCTAGATTAGGATTGTGGATAAACAACAGTAAATTCATTGCCTTTAACTACTACTGCTACTACAAGTATTACTACCACCACCATCACCACATATGAAAGAAATTTATGACATGGTTGTTGACAGCTGTTTAGAGAGGAAATGGACAGACAGACACAAGTTAGTTTCATAACTGTTGGTAACCTTTAATGTAGGATGTCTTGGGTTTTCTTTTGTATTATTTTTTTCTGTTTGATCCTTAACAAAGGTAAAGTAAGAAGCCAGACACCTAAATACCACCTGATACCTTCCTAGATCCTAACTACTAATAACACACAGTGTTTACTTACCACACACATCCTCTTGTTATACTTAATAGAACCTGAATATGACTGATGCAAGCAGCCATCTATGTACATGTGCATCTATTTATCTTTCTTTGCATTTAATTAAAATATCAATTAATTAAATACCAATTAAAGTGTCAATTAATCAAATACCAAAGCTTGAAAATAAATGAATTCAACAGTTCCCTTTCATTACTATATTACTAATAAAAGATTTTCAAATAATTTTTCAAAATAATTTCCCATTATTTATTTTGTTTGGCACATAACTTAAAGGTCACACATAAAAGTTCAATGGAAATTATTTTGATAATAATGAACACTTTAAAATATACAACTTAGTATCATAGAATCAGGAATGGTAACAGGCTGTTTGGTATCAAAAGAGTTTTGTAGAATAATTCTTATTAGTTAACAATCATGTGATTTTTTATGGTTGTTTGATATAATTATGTGGACTTCAAAACTTTGGATCCACCTGTAGCATTTCTTTACCATGGGTTAAATAAATTGATGTACCCAAAGGATTAGTCATTATTAAATATTGTTAATAATTTCAGAGACTAAAAGCAATGCATAGAAATCAAACCTACTGAGAAAAAAAAAAAAAATTATATATGTTTAATCCTTTAGCATTTGCATTACTCTATATTAACTAATGTATTTTCACATGTATTTTACCTTACATAATTATCTCACATAATATTGAATCTATGAGATTTTGATATTATTTATTTTGAGAACAATACCTTAACATAGGTATGAGCAGCTGGTTACGACCAGTTTGAACAGAAAGAAGTGAGAATTCTGGCCAGATACAATCGGTTTAAATGTTAAAGTGTTAAAGGAAGTACAATATACTAAAATAAATGATAAAATGTACCTAACCCATTCTGTAAGGTGGTAGTGCTGATGTCAATGACAGATCTTGAAAGGATGCTAACTCTTAATGTCCTGTGACACATAGCAAAATATTCTTAAACAATTCAAAGCAACACTATGACAGTATCACATCAACCTTTTTGTTACCATATTTCTAATGAAATATACTCTGTTTCAAATAATTCATGATGAATTTTGAGGGATTTACTAAAATTACTAATTATTTCATTGCTAAGATAGTAACTTAACATATGGTTCTTATATGAAATTATGCTAGAAGATTCTAATTTAAGTAGGTACCTTTTAAAATGGCTGGTTTTGTTTCATAGAACAAGGAGCTGCTTCAGAAGGGTTGGTATCAAGAGGGTTAAAAATTAAAGTCTTTACTCTAATAATACACATTTTTTTAATGATCTGTCTATTAATAAAGATACTATAAATATCTGAATCAACAGATGTTTTTGGAGGTTTTCTGCTAAATCATTACATGATCATCATCATCATCATCATCATTGTTTTTACTTTGACTTTTCTATGCTGGCATGTATTTTGCAGCAATGTTTTACAGCCAGATGCCCTTCCTGACAACAAATCTTTTAGTCACAGGGATAATGTGTGCTTATTCTAAACTGAAGGTGCATGGCTTAGTGGTTAGAGTGTTGGGTTTACAATCGTAAGATTGTGAATTCGATTCTCAGACCAGGCTTTGTGTTGCGTTCTTGAGCAAGACACTTTATTTCACATTGCTCCAGTTTACTCAGCTGTAGAAATTAGTTGCGACGTTACTGGTGCCAAGCTGTATCGGCCTTTGCCTTTCCCTTGGACAACACCAGTAGCTTGGAGAGGGGAAGCAAAATGGACCCTTTAATCACACAGCCATGTCTCAATCTAAGTATTCTAAATTAAAGGTTATTCTATAATTAAAATTATTCTAAAAAAAAAAATTTATTTTCAAATTTATTCTATAAAAAGTTGCATAGATAAAAAAATCATGGTACCTTCCCCCAATGATGAGTAGCTTCTACAAGGTTATGCAATCTACTAGAAAAAATAGCTAAATATTCTTCATATTACACCCTACCATATTAAAAAAAAGAAGGTTGCATTAAATAAAGAAGTCCTAGAAACACTGTCTGAAAATGGAAAGAAAACAACAGGATGGTCAATATAAGCCGGCTGAAATGGGCAGAGAATAATAACAATAACTACCATTATCATCAACAACAAAAGGTTAAAATGTTAGGCCAAACACCTGGAGTAAGGAAATGACAAAGAAATGATTTCCTTTAACGCTTAAACTATCCAGGGTTCTCTAACACAAAGCTGTTTATTTTAAGGTGTTTATAATCATAATCATCATCATAATTTAAAATCCATTTTCCTTGCTGGCAAGGGTTGTATGTCTCATCACAGACCAAGTCAACACTCAATACTTAGTTAAAATCTTCCATCATAATTTTATGTAAGAACCATTAAGTCATGTTCAAAACATCAGCAAGTAATGAGAAAGTTACTTATTTTACTAAATCCATCCAAATTCTTGATTATTTTCAAAATGATTTGAAAATTACAGGCAGTGTCTGTCATTAGAAATATGGTAATAAACGAGTTGAAACGTCAATAATCAGAGGTTTAGTAGCAGTGATAGTTAGCAGTGTAGAGGATGAATATCAAAAAAATGTTTCTATAGCAACAAGCAATAACAGAAATATAGGTTTTAGTTTAGTTTGTGTTACCTGTATATGCATTAGAGTCTACTCCATCAGACTTGAGTTTGGCATAAGAAGCACAGTTCACAACTTAAGATGGAATAAATAATGTGTGTAATTTGTGCATTACAATCTCCCTCAAACTACACACTACTGCTTTATTACGATTTTATACTCTGGTACCATGATAAAATGTACCCACTACACGCTGTAAAGTGGTTGCCATTAGGAAATACATCCAGCCGTAGAAACCTTGCCAAAATATGGAACATATGAGTAAGAGGTGGTTATCTGACCTGTTTTGTCTCAGACTGAGATGACCCATCCAACAAATTCCAGCATGGAAAACGGATGTAAAATGGTGATTGTGATAATAATGACGCTTGCAGGAAATGAAATATGTATCTAGAAATTAGCTAAATCAGCAGAGAAATATAATCTAACACATGAACACACACTTTTCATTCTGTAATGACACATTGGTGGAAGATAGAAATTATTGTCTTTATGACATGATATTTGATGCATTTTAGAGCTAAATTCACAGCCCCATTGTTAAATAGTAACACATTTCAGAATATATATATATTAACCCTTTCATGACTATATTTCTAATGAAAGACATTGCCTATGATTTGTGAGTAATTTCGAAACTAATCAAGAATTTGAAGGGATTTATTTAATATAATTTTCTTTTTATTAAGGTGCTGAATTGGCACAATAATTGGAGCATCAGACAAAATGATTTGCAGCATTTAGTTACAACTCTTTATGTTCTGAGTTCAATTCCTGCCAAGGGCAACTTTGCCTTTTATTCTTCCAGTGTCAAGAAAATATAGTACCAGTAACGTACTGGAGTTGACCTAATCAACTTTCTCTCCTCACGAATTGATGGGCTTGTGCCTAAATTAGAAATCCTTATCAAGCTGCAGTAGAACATAATTTATGAAAGGTTCTTACATAAAATTATGAGTGAAGGTTTTTACATACATAAATCTAAATATTTTATATCATAGGCAGTTTGGTAACAAAAGGATTAAATTGTGAGGAAAGTATGCCTGACTAACAACAAAATAGTAATCATTTGCAGAATTATACAATCAATTTCATTCATTAACTTTTAAGATTCTGCAATAATTTAGTAGAAAATATCTAACAACAGGTTTATTAATTTGTTTGTAATATCTTTACTAGTGGACAAATTGCTGTGAAAATTTGTAATGTGTGGCAGTCATATACTTTTTTAAGAAGGTTTTAATGTAGTTTCATGCAGTACAGGACATTAAAAGTTAAATTAGCATTATTATAATGATTTGGAAATCATTTATTTTTGTAGTTAATAATTAATAATTCTAGTTTTATCTGGGAACTTTAACCAACCGACAGGAGATCCAGGGAGCAGATCTTGAGCAAGATGGTTGGATAACATTTATGTGCTCAGCTTGTCTCGCTTGGGGATCTAGCTGAATTAATTGGAGACGGTTGTTTCTGATAGGACTTGCTAGAAGGAGCACTTGAGGACTCCCCCCCCCCCCCCACAAATAAGTGGATGAATAAAATGTAGTTTTAGTCTGAGTAGGCAGTCTAAATCGGCTAGACAAAGAACACATTTTTATATCAACAAACTTTAGAGCTAAATCCATGGCACATTGTTAAACAGCAACATATTTTAATATGTATATTAACCCTTTCATGAAAGAGTGCCTGTGTTTTGTGTTGCAAGTAATTTTGAACAGGAATAAGTACTTGATTGGGATTAAATTTGATAGTGTATCATTTGTTGGCCAGAAACAACAAGAGAAGAGAGTAATGCAAATGTTGTCGTAGAGATACTTAAAAAAACTTGTGGAAAAAAACCCCAACTATTTTTAGACATGTAAGAATACTGGATAATAAGCTTTGCGCTTTAAGATGTAATGTAGAGGCTATACACTATATAATGTACTGGGAAATGACGATGATGATGATGTTAATTATTACTAAGGATATCTTATATCTCAGCTATTCACATCATTTCAAATGTGACAAAATGCAATCTGATAGCCTAAAACTGATACGATTTCTGAAATTACTTTACCGCTATTTATCTAATTGGGAGAAGAGTGTTATAATAGGAAAGGATACATAACATACATAATCAGTTTATATTTTATATGGTATAAGTCTTGTAGAATATAATTATGACCTTTGACTGTGTATCTATGTATAAAAGGGGGAGTTATTATTATCTACAATGCACTTATAATTTTTTCCTTTTGGCAGGAATATTAGTTCTTGGTGCATTATTGGATACGGTCTTCCACTGCACAGAGGTGAAACTTGGGCCTCGGGTGCAGAGAATCTGTGAAGATTAGAAAGAAATTACATGAGCATGCTCCAATAGATGCATAGTATTAGGTGTAAATGAGGAACAAAGCATTTAGGTGTTGAGAGAAAAACTTGGTATAAGAGGGGTTGGATGTAGTGAATAAGAAAGCAGAGTGTGTTGATATAGACAGACATGTGATGCATATGGAGGATATTACTGGCATAAAAAAGTGCAGAGCAGTGAAAATGGATGGAATCTGTGGAAGAGGAAGACCTAGGTAAACATGAGATAACATGGTAGAAGCTGTTCTTAGGAAGTGGGACCTCACAAGAGGAGATAACATAGGATCAAGTTAACTGGTGATTAGCTGTACTACAAAAGATATGGACTCCCATACTAACAAAATAAGACATGCATGGGGAGTATGGTAACACAGAAACTGAGAGCCATATGAAGACTTAAACCCCATCCATACCACCACTTCCGCTTGACCTCCTACCTGCACACTGGTCTTACTTTTTCTACCTCTTGGCTATCTAAATAGAGATACTGTCTGTACATAAAGAGGAGCTGTTTAACCCTGTATGTACCTAGCAATCTTATGAATCTATTTCCCACTTTCTTTCTCCCACACTCTACAACCCAGCACATGTACTCACTTGCTCTAATTCTCTTTTACCAGGTCACTTCCACCATGCTCTCATCACCCCTCCCCTCCCAGTACTACCTCTCTCTGTACAGCTGAGGTCACGCTGCATGTGGTGGTACTGGTGCCATGATAAAATGTACCCAGCAAACCCTGAAAAGTGGTTGATGTTAGGAAGGACATCCAGTCATAGAAATCATGTGAAGCTGAAACATACGAGCAGGATGAGGTCATCTGACCTTTCTAGCCTGTCACATCCTGACTGTTCCATTGGTCAGGAAGGCTAAGAAGCTGTCTATGTTGGCTCACAATTATACAGACAAGTAAAGCCATTAGCAAAAGCATGGTACATACTATCAAGTCCTCCTTGATTGTGAGTGACAGCCGTAATACGCACACATGGAGTAAAACATAGACAAATACATACACATATGTATGTATGTATGTAGAATCCTATATATGTCACTAAGCTTTGTCAAGCAGTCATTGTACAAAATATCAGAACAAAGCAATGAGACACGGGAGGGGGGGACTCCTGCTACATTCTTTCTATTAATTGCTATTGCAACCGACCTCAACCCCTCTTCTTCACCTCCTCTTCATCTCCTTCATACTCCCCTTCTCAAGCCCACCCTCTCTTATTCTTTGTGCTTGCATTTGTGCTATATGTTATCAGTTTCCTCCTTTCTGTCTGACTAACTGGCTGTGTGTCTTTGGCTGCTGTTACAACAATCAGCTGCAGACAGGTAGCACGTGGCTGCACCTTGGTACAGACAGAGTGATGGAGGAAGAGGTGGGACAAACTATCAGCAGAACTAATAAATAAGGCCCCCTCTACTCATGGCACAAGCTACACACACATCTGTAACAACAACGGCAACAAGCCAATCAACGACAAGCCCTTCTATGTAATAATATAACAGGCAAGAAATAGCAGCCAAGTCTCCATCAAATCAGACCATACTGTCTTCAAAAAGAAAGAGAAAAGGATAAATTAGATGGGGTTGTCACAGCTGGAAGCGCTGTGGTTATATGCCTATTAGGCTACAGCTGATTGAAGGTTAAACAACAGCAACATGAAGTAATGAGGTAACTTCTATATGCTGTGGTCGCGGATCAGATGGAAATAATATAGGATAGATAGGACTTTTCTTTCTGACCACACATATGACAACCTCTCTAGTGTTGGTGCCACAACAAATTTCACCCAGTACATTCTGTAAAGTGGTAATGCAAGTGCCATGATAACATACACCCAGTACACCTTTTAAGATGGTTGGTGTTTGGAAAGGCATCAACCCACAGTAACCATGTCAAATATGGAACATATTAGCAAATTTATGTTTCTCTCACCTGTCTGACCTCAGACCATGACAACTCAACCAACCCATGCCAGCATGAAAGGTGGATGTAAAATGATGAAGATGGTGAAAGTGACACATTTAAAGTGTTGGGTGTTAGGACAAATAACTAGGTCATAATATGGTCAAGATGACCAAATAGCTGCATCTATTGTCTAGATAGTTTGTTGGTCAAATAGAACTGAAACAATTCCAGCAAAAGAGCAACAAAGATATTATGTGGTCACTTGACCTGCTAGAAATACCAGACAAATTTTCTTCAATACATTTGGATAATGTAGTCCTAGATACATTATGTTTCAGTAAAATAAACACTATCAGAAAACACCAGCTTAACAAACAACAATAGCAGCAGCAGCAGCAATATCAGAAGAAACCACAGCAGTAACACAACTAACACCAGCAGTAGCAACAATACCAACAACAGATTTAAAACGATCACAACTACAGAGTTGATAAATAACTGCAGCAACAGCTACACAAACAACAACACTGATAATAGATGCAGTTGCAACAGCTGCACCACCACCAACAAAAGCAGAAGCAACAACAACAACTTCTAATTTAAAAAAAAAGTCAGCTATTTGGAGTGATGGACAAGTTGATTATATTGACCCCAGTACTTGACTGGTACTATAATTTATCAACCCCGAAAAAATGAAAGGCAAAGTTGGCCTCAGTGGGATTTGAACTTAGATAGTAAAGAGCTGTAACTACATAACTAAATACTGTAAAGCATTTTGTCTGATGCGCTAACGATTTTGCTGAGGTACTAACAGCTGCAATTGCAACAGATGCACAAGAACAGCAATACTGAAAGAAAAAAGCAGATCAGAGGATAGCTGCAAGAACAAATACAGCAGCAATAGTAGAAATAGTTGCATATTGTTACAATTTTAGCAATTTTAGTAGGATTAAAGGGTAATAGGGAAGATGGGAAGGGAGCAGGCACGTGTACATGTTGGAGGTGGTGGGAGCATGATATGGGGGGGGGAAGTTATTGCTGGAGCAGCAGCGAGAGGAATTAGTGGAAAGATATATAATGGGAGGGTTGTTGCCTCTGAATCTGTAAGGAGGAAGAGGGAGATTGACATGTGCTTTGTATGTGCATTTATGTGCATATGGGTGCGAAGAAGGGTGCCTTGTGGCAAGCTTAAGGAAGGGATGGGGTGGGTTGAGAGGTGGAGATGGGGACGGAACATTCCAGTTTGTTAAGGAATGGGGTGAAAAGACAAAGAAAGGTGGGGGGAGTGGTGGATTTTTTTTAGAGAAGATGTCAGTGTTGTGGAGAAAGCGATGGTGCTGTTGGTATTACTGGTGGCGTTGGGTGGTATTAAGTAAGCAAGTACTAGTAAGGTGCTGATGGTGGGGTGGGATGCTGAAAGTGTGTGCAAGAGGAAGGGTTGCTGATAAGTAGGGGGTGAAGGGGGTAATATGCCATGTGCTGTTGTCTGTGTGCATGAGTGTACATGTGTGATTAAGGTATGTGTGTATATATGTATGAGTGGGTGTATGTGAGAGTATATTACATGTGTGAGGGTATGTGTGAGCTAGTGTGTACATGTGTGACAATGTACAATGTGTGTTTGTTTTTCATTTTGCTTTTGTATATTTTTTAATGTTCTTATTTTATTTATTTTTCACCTCCTATTTTCATTATATCTTTATATATTTTAAATGTCTTCTGTATTTACACTGCTGTCTCACCATGGACATATAGACAACTCTCTATCTATCTATCTATCTGCCTATCACTGGTAAGGACACACAGAAAGACATGTCTGACAGATAGATATGCCTACCACACAGAACAGACAAACAGACAGGTTTACATATCTCTTTCTCTACTTCTACTGGTGACACAGACATACCTCTCTCTCTCTCTCTATATATATATATATAATCACCATCATTTTTACGGCAATTTTTCCACGCTTGCATGGGTTGGACAGGTCCTTCTCAGCATGGTATCTATTCACTCATTGCATTGCTTCATTTCTATCCTGTTTACAAATGTCCTCTATTTCACAACCATGCAGCATCCTGCTTTGCATGCAGCCGTCCTTTTGTATGTAGCGCGAAACCTTTTGTTGTCAATAGTGGGAGTAGCTCTCTAAACTTCTTCCATCCTATCCTTATTCTAGCTATTGTGCTCTCGGTACACCCTCTTCCGCTACTAATTAAGTCACCTAGGTAGTAGAAGCTATCGACCACATCTATGGACCTTTCCTGTGATTGAAAAAGGTTTATATCACTGGCATTCTTCCTCATGATTACTCTTGTGGATCGTCTCCATGCAAAGTCCTCCCCTTCTCTTTAGTCTACTCATTATCCCACTACATCTTTTGTGTACCCAGGATTTACATGGTGTACATTGTATGGAGTTTATGCCTACTCCTTTTCTACATATTGAGCAGGGCCACTTCCCTGAAGGAATCTGGGTCCTATCATCTTTCCTACTTACTAGCACTTTATTTTTGGCTAAGTTTACTCTCAGACTCTGTGATTCCGAATCCAATTTCCATAGTCAGAATTTATTTTCTAGTTCTTGTTTGGTTTCAGTTATAAGGACCAAATCATCTGCAGAGAGAAGTTCCCATGGACAGCCTGTTTTAAATTCCTCTGCTATGGCCTGGAGAACTATGATGAACTGCAGTGGGCTAAGAACTGAACCTTAATAAATTCCTACCTGTACCTTGAATTCCTCACTGAACTAATTTCCTACTCTCCCTTTACTGACAGCTCCTCTGTACATAGCTTGCACTGCTCTCACAAGCCATTCTTTTTCACCTAATTTCCTTAAGGATGACCAGATAATAGATTGAGGTACTCTATCAAAGGCCTTTTCTAGATCAACAAAAGCTAAATATAGTGGCTTATTTTTCTTTTGTAGTTGCCTCACTAAAACGAGAGCTCGTCAATATTTTGTCGAAGGTTATCACATAAGAATTTCTAGTTGTGCTCTACATTATAAGTATCTAGCTCATCATCCCTCCCATCAATTGCATGTCAAAGGTCCTTTCTAAACCTATATTTAACCGAAAGTTCCTTTAGCTTCCAAACCCTCTGTCTCCATATTTTCCTGCATGTCTTGTTCTGTCTTGTGTTTATTTTGATGTTACTAATAACTAACTTGTGCTGGGCAGTGCATTCTTCCCCAGGAAAGGCCTTAGTATTCATAACAGTCCATTTATCTCTTTGTCTTACAAGTAAGTAAGCAATTTGGCTTGTGTGTTCGCCTGATTGATATGAGATCAGATGATTAGCGGGTGTCATGAAATTTGTGTTGCAAATGATTCATTTGCGTCACAGAATTCCATGAATCCTAGTCCTTCTTTATTCCTTGAGCTATATATAACCATAGCTGCCATACACTCCACTGAATTCATCCTGATACTGTCCCACATGTCCATTGAAGTTGCTTTCCAAGATGCTGTCGCTTTCATCAGAACCTGTCCTTTTGTTCTTTACTCTGTCCTATCTGTGGAGCATAGTTAAATCTAATTGTCACCAGTCTATTTCCTACAGCTATTCTAAGCTTGATAATTCTGTCCCTTACTCTAACTACCTCTATAACCTTATCTATCCATTTCTCAGCTAGTAAGATGCCTACATCCCCTATCCCATCGTCATTTCCTACCCAGTGGAGTTATATCTAAGTTGCTTGCCCATGATTAGTCTCGCTGAGGCATATATATACACACACCTCTCGCACACTATATATATAGGCCTGGGCTCCGCCAGGCTTAAAATGCCCAAGAAACACCTTGTGTCAATACGGCACCCCTACAACTCTATCAGGAGTTACGGGACCATACCATATATATATTTCTCTCTCTTTGGATGTAGCTAATTAGACAACATTTGCACCATTGTCCCAAAACCTAGTTCTTTATTGTCAAAACATTGATGTCTTAAGCATGATGTTCACAATGTTGGGAGTTCTTTGAGGATGATTGGACTGTCATAATGAGCATGTGCAGTGATAACTTTTGTACACTTCTTGATTGCTTCTGTTCTTTAGCCATAGGCCAGACCAGAAATATGAACTAATTAAAAGCATTCCAATCACAATGATTCTGTCTATTTAGAACGTAACAAGGAGATCATTACCCAGTGGACCCTTCTCTTTCTTTAATGTGGTTGTGTAAATTTTAGGAAGATTTGGCTGCTAATTTTAGCAAGTTGAGTGACCATGCAAAGGCTTGTTATTTGGCTTACTGTGATGGTTGCTGAAGATGTTGTGTAACTCCAGATCAGGTGTATGGCCCTCAAATCTTTCCAGATATAACATGTCTCCATTAAGGTGAAGACTCTATTGTACACTGTTATCAAATATTTAATTGTATTTTGATGTAAATTTGGTAAAAAAGGTGCCAATTGTAGTGGGAGTAGGGAGCAATCTTAACCCTTTCCATGCCAAACTACCTGAAACCAACCCTGTCTTCTTTATATAAAGCTGTTGATTTTAAAGAGTTTGTCATTATCATCATCACCATCATATTCATTTATCTAAAAACAATTCCATCATAGTTTTCTGTAAGAAGCTTTGTTAAGTTATGTCCCCCAAACCAGCTTTTGAGAAACTGAGAAACTCAGTCATTTTATTAATTATTTGAAAAACATTGGCAGTGTCTTTCATTGAGGGTTAATGGTGGTAGTAGAGCTAATGATGGACACAGGAGGAGAGTCACAAATGGAGACTGACAATGTCAATGAACAATAAAGAAAGAGTTTGGTATTATTTTGGCCAGGGTAGGTGTTGATACCTATAGAGGTAGGGTTGGAATGGCTGCAATGAAGATGAGCCTTCAGGATGGTGATGCAGATGGTGATGATGGTGATGATGATGATGATAATGATGATGGCAGTGATGATGATGATGATGAGGAGGAGGAGGAGGAAGAGGAAGAAGAGAAATGTATGTTGGTGTGGGTGATGAAATGGGTAGGATGTTGCAATGTGAGAAGGCTTGATGTAGGATACACAGCAGGGTATTAATAAAGGATGGGTGAGAGGGTTAGGTCGGGTATGGGGGGGGGGGGGAGAGAAAAGTATAGAACTACTGATGCTGTATTTTGCATTGCTATCTTTCTTCCACTATTTCTATATATAACATATAATGTGTATGTGTGTATATATATATATAGAGAGAGAGAGAGATAGAGAGATAAATAAATAGATAGATAGTTACATAGAATATGCAAATAGCTATACACATATGGTATTTAGATACATAATACACATGTGTATATATATGCCTATATATGTATAAATTTGTGCATGTATATATGATATGCTCATGTGTAAAGTGTGTGTCCTACGATTCCAAATGATTTTTAGAAAAGGAAATACAACCAGTCCCTTAAGAATCATTAATTTAACTTTATAAATGAAAATATATCCACTCTCCTCTTTGTACTGAGTACTTTCCTTAAACTGTCTTTATCTTCATGTTAAATGGGGAAAATAAATCATATACATATATAAATATATAATGTGAAGGAGCATAGCTTTGTGGTTACGGTAAGGTTGTGAGTTCGATTCCTGTGTGTGAGTTGTGTCGTTGAGCAAGACACTTTATTTCATGTTGCTTCAGTCCCCTCATCTGACAGAAATGAGTTGTACCTGTAATGGCCAGCCTTGTCACATGCTGTCCCACACTGAATCTCTCTAAGAATTAAGTGCCTGTGGAATACTCAGCCACTTTCATGTTAATTTCACGAGCAGGCTGTTTTGTTGATTATATCTTCCATGCTAGCATGGGTTAGACGGGAATTGTCCCACTTGAGGCAAG
The DNA here is from genome assembly GCA_964016885.1 of Eledone cirrhosa. Taxonomy (NCBI): domain Eukaryota; kingdom Metazoa; phylum Mollusca; class Cephalopoda; order Octopoda; family Eledonidae; genus Eledone; species Eledone cirrhosa. The sequence goes on from OZ024741.1 coordinate 88,690,234, forward strand.
ACTGGTCAGGTGACCGTGTCTTGCTCGTATTAGAACTATCTGACAGGTTTTCTATGGCTGGATGCCCTGGTTGGTGTTAGGAAGGGCATCCAGCTGTAGAAAACCTGCCAGATAGTCCTAAATGAGCAAGACACGGTCGCCTGACCAGTCTTGCCTCAAGTGGGACAATTCCCGTTCAACCCATGATATATTATATATATAATATATATTATATATATAATATATATATATATAATATATATAAATATATTATATATATAATATATTATATATATAATATATATATATATATTATATATATAATATGTATATATATTATATTGATAATATATATATATATATATATTATATATATAATATATATATATATATTATATATATAATATGTATATATATTATATTGATAATATATATATAATATATATATATTATATATATAATATATATATCATACATATATATATTATATATATAAGATATATATATATATTATATATATATAATATATATATTATATATATAATATATATATTATATGTATCATCATCATCATCGTTTAACGTCCATCTTCCACGCTAGCATGGGTTTGGACGGGAATGTTCCCACTTGAGGCAAGATTAGTTGTCTTGCTCGTATAGGACTGTCTGGCGGGTTTTCTACGGCTGGATGCCCTTCCTAACACCAACCACGTTTACAGTGTGGACTGGGAGGTTTTTACCGTGTTACCTACACGGCCACATTACAGCGTGGACTGTGTGTTTTTTTGTCGTGACACCTACATGACCTCATTTATTTAGGACTGGATGTTATGGTACCAACATAACTTTACATCGAAAGGGGTGGTGTGGAAGGGGTGGGACGAGGGTGTATTTTGGTAAAAGGTGCCTACTGACTGTAGGTTTCAGTTTGCACTTAGGCAAGGCGGGTCTTCTGTATTACTGCGTAGCGCCAAAGATCTCGGTCCAGTGACATTGTCTTGGAGAGGTGTAAGTGTGTGAGGTCGGAATTTATGAAGTCGTCCCAGGTTTTTCTGGGTCTGCCTACTCCGTGGCTACCGTCTATTTTGATCGCCCTGCACGTTTTTATACAGCTGTCGTTTTTCATGCGCATCACGTGACCATACCAACGTAGTCTTCTCTCGAGTAAACAGCATCTGATCCCTCTTATTCCTAATTTCTCACTTAGTTCATTTATGCTTTGCCATCCAACGGAGCATGCAAGCTTCGTTCCTCTCCAGTCTGCGTATATCCTCTGCACACAATGCCCAGGTCTCACTGCCATTTAACATTGCTGTTCGTATGCAGGCATCATACAGCCTGCCTTTCATTTTTAGAGAGAAACCTTTAGCGGCCAATAGTGGTATAAGCTCTCTGAACTTTTAAAATCCCGTTCTGACTGTAGCTACTGTACTTTCAGATCACCATCCACCACTGCTGATTTTGTCACCCAGGTAACAGAAGGTGTCCACTATTTCTATAGAACCATCTGTGCAATGGAATGAGCTAGTATTCTGTGGGCACTTGCTGCTACTTATTGCACCTGAGCACCGGCCACATATAAAATCTATATTCTTAGTTAGCTTACCTGTGATCCCACTACATCTTTTATGCACCCATACTTTGCATTTGGGACATAGTTTCTGCCTGCTCCTTTCCTACACAGTGAGCATGGCCATTTCCCAGATGGGACCAGTGCCCTATTTTCCTTCCTATATACTAGAACTTTAGTCTTAGACAGGTTAATTTTAAGGTCTTTTGATTCTAGGCCATGCTTCCATGTTTGGAATTTCTTCTCTAGTTCAGCCATTGATTCAGCTATAAGCGTTAGATCATCAGTGTACAGGAGTTCCCATGGGCAGCCGGTCTTGAACTCCTCTGTTATAGCCTGAAGGGCAATAATAAATAGGAGGGGGCTAAGGACGGAGCCCTGATGAACACCAACTTTTACGCTAAACTCTTCACTATATTTGTTGTTAATTCTAACCTTGCTGACTGTTTCTTTATACATGGCTTGTATAGCTCTCACAAGCCATTCATCAACACCTAGTTTTCTGAGAGCCGACCAGATAATGAGACGTGGGACTCTGTCAAAGGCTTTCTCAAAGTCAACAAAAGCTAAGTATAGGGGTTTACTTTTAGCTAGGTACTTCTCCTGTAGTTGTTGTACAATGAAAAGAGCGTCTGTGGTACTTTTACCTGACACAAACCCGGACTGCATTTCATCCAGATTACTTCGCTCTCTGATTAGTTGCGCTATTACTTTTTCTGTGACCTTCATGACCTGGTCAATTAATTTAATGCCTCTATAGTTTCCCCTATCTAGGGCATCTCCTTTACCCTTGTAGCAGGTAATGATGATGCTGCTACGCCAGTCTTTCGGTATGACCCCATTCTGTATTACTTGGTTAACTATACGGGTGACCATAGTGTGTCCCACCATACCAGATGCTTTCAGCATTTCAGCAACTATTTCCGAAGGCCTAGCCGCCTTGCCCGTCTTCATATCTTTGATTGCCTTACTTATTATACTACCTTCAACTTGTACTGCTGGTCCCTCTATTGGATCGATGTGTGGGAGACTGTCTTTCTCCCATTTATTCTCCTCATTTAGTAGCCTTTCGTAGTGACACTTCCAAGCTACCTTCTTATCAGCGTCAGTGATGGCAAGTACACCATCATCATTAAGGGCACACTTCTCTCCGACAATATCACAGTTTTCCTTGACACATTGCCTAGTAATCCTGAACACCTCACATTTTAGGTCCTCGCGTTGTAGAACATGCTTGAACTTTCTTTCCTCTGCTTCCTTTCTTGCGAAGTACACTTGTCTCCTAGCTTCCCTCCTGGCCACTTGATAGTCTTCTCTACTTCCCCCATCCTGCCATACTTTCCAAGCCTGCTTTTTGGCCTTGATTGACTCCTCCAGCTTACTGTTCCACCACCACGTTACTCTCCTCCTGCCTATAGGTCTGCTCCAGCCACAGATTTCATCTGTCACCTTCACCAGGTTAGCTTTCAGGAATTCCCACTGTTCCGACTCTAATTGCTCTTCCTTACTGTCAAAAGCATCAAGTAATATGCTTTTAAATTTATTACTGGCTGTGGGGTCCTTTAGCTTCCATATTTTTCTCCTGAGGATAGTCGTCCTCTGTTGTCGAGTATGTCTTGTCCTGACTATCATCACCATTCATCATCATTTCATTTTACGTCCACTTTTCCCTGCTTGCAAGGGTGGGACGGGAACTGATTCTGGCTTGATTTCTACAGCTCGATGCCCTTCCTAACACCAACCTCATTTACAGTGAGTGCAGGGTGCTTTTTTGCCGTGGCACCTCCACGACCACTTTGCAGTGGAATGATAGGGACCCCAGTCCCTATCATCTCATTTCTACAGCTGAGTAAACTGGAGCAATGTGAAATAAAGTGTCTTGCTCAAGGAAACAACACATCATCCGGTCTGAGAATTGAACTCACAACCTTTCGATTGCAAGGCCAATGCTCTAACCACTAAGCCATGTGCCTCTATGAGGTCGCTAACTATGAGTCTATGTTGGGAGGTGCATTCTTCATGGGAGAGGGATTTAGTGTTTACAACAGACACTCTGTCACGTCTTCTGGTAAGGATGTAATCTATCTGACTGGCGATCAAGTGATTGTCTCGTTTTTTGAAGTTAGTGTTACAGATAGTTAGGTTATTTGCGTCACAGAATTCCAGGATTCTGGAGCCTTCCTCATTTCTAGTACCAAACCCATAGCCTCCATGGATTCTGTCATAGCCGTCACAATGTTGTCCAACGTGACCATTTAGGTTGCCAGCAAAAATTATGTAGTCACTGTCGTTTATTTGGGAGGTAGTAAGCATTAATGACTCATAGAATCTGTCTTTTATAACACAAGGCAGTCCGGATTGGGGTGCGTACGCAGATATTATTGTCACAGTAGTTCTATTTAGGACAAGTCTTATTTTAATTATTCTGTCGTTCACTCTATTTACGTCTATTATCTTATCTGCCCATTTTTCTGCTAGCATGATTCCTACTCCACTCAGCCCATTGTCATTTCCCACCCAGAAAAGCTTATAGCATCGTTTTTTACCCACAATGAATCTAGCAGACCCACCCCTCCACCTGGTCTCTTGGATACAGCAAACATCAACCTCCTTACGTTCAAGCATTTCTACAATCTCGTTAGAGCGACCTTTTAAGGTGCCTACATTCATGGTACCAACTCTGAAGTTTTGGATTGCGTTTGGTGGGTGGGAACGGTGGGGCGCAGGGAGAGGGGAGGGAGATGGGGTTATGTTGGCCATTCGCAGCCGAAATAAAGAGGAGTCCTTGCATTCTCGTCCGGCAGCATGAGGTGAATTTGTCTTTATCTTTGGCATTGTCAGTGAGTGTCCAGATTTTTCAGACTCTCCAGAATTCCGTAGTCCATCCATCATATTGAAAGACAACCAAGTCTAAACTTAAGAAGTGATAGCATAGGCCGCTGACTTATGATGGGTCCATAATGGTGGCGAGTGGAGGTTGGTGGGATGGGTATGGGGTAGTTAGCGAGAAGGTTTAAATAAAATCCTCGAATTTTGGCCATAATTGAACAAGCATATAACAGTAATAAGAGCAGAATTATGGGATTTTAAAATACAAGAAGATTATTTTGAACAATCAGACAGAATTATAGAATAGCATTGAAAAAAAGCAAAGATTGGTATCTGGACGATGATACAGATAGATGAATGGACCGGGGGAAGATGGAGAGAAGAGAAAAAAATAGCATTGTACATTACATTTCACAGAGGAGCGAGCGAGCGGTCTAGCCAATAATAAGGGATTGACAAATTCTGAGTTTCGTACCTCGCAACAGGTTTATTTTATATTTGGAGAGAGAACCAGCAGGCGCGTATACGATATATAGGGGGGGGGGGGATAGGAGGGAGCAGGAAGGTTATTTGATAAAATCCTAGAATTTCGGCCATAATTAAACAAACGAGAAGGTTATTTTAGAAAACGAGCGAGGAGGTTATAAAATAATCTATGGGGTAGTTAGCAAGAAGGTTTAAATAAAATCCTCGAATTTTGGGCATAATTGAATAAGCATATAACAGTAATAAGAGAAGAATTATAGGATTTTATATATATATATATATATAATATATATAATATATATATTATATGTATAATATATATATATATTATATGTATAATATATATATTATATATATATAATTATATATATATATTATATATATATTATATATATATATATTATATATATAATATATATATATATTATGGTGGTTTGGCAGTATCGGTAGAGGGTCGGACGCCATGTTTTGCAGCACAGAGTTACGCCCCTTTCTGATCTGAGTTCAAATCCTGCCGAGGTTAACTTTGCTTTCATCCTTACGGAGTCGATAAAATAAAGTACCAGTAATGTACTGGGATAATTGCTTGCCTTGTGCCAAATGTAGAAACAATTATATATATTATATATATAATTGTCTCTACTTTTGGCACAAGGCCAGCAATTATCCCAGTGTATTACTGGTATTTTATTTTATCGACCTCGTAAAGATGAAAGGCAAATTAACCTCGGCGGGATTTGAACTCAGCCCATAAATGTGTGTGTATGTGTGTATATATATATATATATATACAGGGCATAGTATTCAATTGACTTCCACACAAATTTTGTTGCAGTGGTCATCCTGCGGCTATAGTAGAAAACATTTGGTCAAGGCACCAAGCATTAGCATCAAACCCAAAACCAATGCAATTATGACTGTATTTATATATATTATATGCATTTGTGAAAAACAACCTAGGACATCTGAGCTAAAAGTGAAATGATGCTAGTTTTCAGATTCTAAAAGTATTTTGTTAGCTAAGGGAAAAATGGAATGGAATTGAATGGACTTTGAATGGTTTTGATGATGAATGTTCCAATTGTTTGAGCAACAGGACAGCCTGTTTGTGAAATTAATGTGTAAATGGTTGGCCATTCTACAAACACATGTATTCTTAATGTAATTTTCATGGAGATCAACATGATACAGTGTGACTAGCCTGTCCCTCTGACAGGCTGCCAAATAGTTTTAGGAGAATTATAAAAAATCACCAACAATTGGTACTTATTTTAAACTCATTGAAGCCATAGCAGATATTTACATCAGCCTTTATGTAATTGATGGTTGACACTTGCTTAACCCTTTAGCATTCACATTACTCTATATATACTATTATATTTTCATGGTAAATGCTTTATCTCACATAATTATCTGACATAATATTGAATCTATGAGATTTTAAAAGTATTTATTTTGAGAAAAATACCTTAACATCAGTTTGAGTGACCAGTTACAGCCAGTTTCAACAGAAAAAGGTAGAGAATTCTGGCTGATTTGGGCCGGTTTGAACATTAAAGGGTTAAACAAATTTGCAACAAAAAGTAGCCAGTCAAGGTGGTAGTGCTGGTAACATGAGAAACAGCACCCAGTCCAACCTGTGAGGTGGTTGAACTGGTGCACCAACAAAAGGCACCCAGTCCACCTTATAAGGTGTTAGTGTTGGTGCCATAAAAAAGAAAACTCTCAGAAAACCAAGCCAAAGATAATGCCGATCTATCAAACTTCATAACATGACAGCCTGTCTAACCTATGCAATGGGACATATGCAAGTCCCATAACTTGCATATGTCCCAGGAGCTGATGAATTTGCTCCTCCAGTATTTCACTTCCCTTTATATATGATGGCTGCAAACTCTGCTAAAAGTATTGCAATCGCTTGAAAGATTATAGAGTTTGGTGCACTTTTAGGCTACAGCCAGCCACACGAACCTGTAACATATCCTCAACAAGCAATACCTGTGTTTTATATATCTATCTATCTATCTAGGGCGGGTAAAATTCCCGAGATCCATGGACGAGTTGTCTCCAGCGGTCTCTGTCCCCCATTATCGCTGCCATGTCCTGCGTCTCCAACAAACCAGTGTCTGTCCTTAGGGCATCAACATACGTTAACCTTGGTCTTCCTCTTCCAGTGTGTCCATGCAGGGGATCCCACAGGAGCACTGAGTGCAGTGTCAACTCTGAATGTCCGGTGAACATGTCCAGCTTACCTCAGTCACTTACCTGTGTCACTTTTGAGCTGACTTTTGGGAGGCTCCCATACAGTTCTGAGTTTTTCATCCTCAGTGTATACTGATTAATGTTCAGAGCCATCCTCAGTATTCTCGTGTAGCACCCATCCATCATCTGAGTGAGTTTCTTGGTCAGTGTCCAAGTCTCAGACCCGTACAGCAGCACAGACTCCACTACAGCAATGAAGAGGCGGATCTTCAGGTCTTCACGATATATATATTATACATACACACATACCAACATTTCTTTCAAACAATAGTTCTATTTTATAATGAAGTGAAGGATTTAGTACATCTGTACAAAACTTTAGGGTTGGTTTTATATTTTCTACAACCCTGGTTTCCTATTTTTGTGAGGGAATTTTATTCTTATTTTCAATTTCTATGGGTGACATTTTGAAGTGCTTCCCCATCTTCGTCATTTCAATGAAATGACCATTCCAACAATGTTCTTTGTCTCATGAGAATTCTTGTTACTGGGAATGGTACATTTCTGAACATTCCTCTTCATCTCAGGGGGGACATATTATTTGCATTGGTGATAAACTGCTTTTATTTTCCATTTTCATGACATTGTCTTGCATAAAAAGGATTTGGGGGCCAGTTCAACATGTACGTGTGTGTGTGCACGTGCATGTGCATGCGTGTGTGTGTGTGTTAGAGCAAGGAGAATAGTCATATGATGATGGTGTTGAGTACATCTTTCTGATATTCACCTGTAATATTTTGAAATATTTATCTACAGATTTAGAATATCTCAATTTCTGAAGAAAGGGTGAAAGTAGAGATTCTGTGTTCAAACTTATAATCTGTTCAAATAAATCAACCAATCAATCATTATATAAACTAGCAGAAAAGCTCCCTTCAGGTGGTTTTCTGCTAGTATGTGTAGTGTGTATATTGGTATTATACGCAAATATATATGCATGTAGATATGATACGTCAAATGAAATCGTTATTGACAATATGCACAAAAATTGAATGAAGTCTGTGTTACACTCTCTTCTCTAATCAGTAAAGTAATCTATGATACATTAATAGAAGACAATATTATATATAAACAGCATATATAATAAACTAAAATGTTATGTAAATGAAAAAGGAGAAAATTAGCAACGGAATTATAAAACTTATATAACAATGCAAATATATGAATGTTTATATAAGCGATGTAATAAGTGTTATAATATAATGGCCGCTAACCGGAAGTGTTGACATTTGAAAATTTTAAAGAAGTGAATCTTAAAATAAGCAACACTTTATATATAAGAATATTTATGTTTAATCAAGAGCTACGAAATTTAGTAGATAAATTACATAATATTCATTCATTATTTATTCAAAGTAATCCAACTTATTTTACTAACGGGCTAAAAAAATATAAAATGGACGCTGTCTCGCACTCATCCCTTTATTATATTATGGATATATATAGGGAAAAATGATTTCAGAAATGATTTCAGAAACTTGTACTGGCTCTAAGTTCAAATCTCATCATGACGAACTCTCTTTTTTTTCTTCTTTTCCTTTGGACACACACACACACACACACACACACACATACACACACACACACACACACACACACACAAAATAAAATAAAAGTTTTGGGAGGTAAATTGACAGTATTATTAGAATGTCAAATGGAATACCTCACAGTATTTGCTCTAGCCCTTGTCTTTTGAGTTCAAATCCTGCTGTAATCTACTTCGTGTGTTATACTACCCAGCATAACACATCACTGACTCTCAAGTACCCTTAGTAGAGTCCACTTTATTGTATGCATTTGGGTCAAGTTTACACTCTTCCTCCCATCAGTTTTGGAGGTTCAGAAAATGGTTATGGGCATTATCCCTATTCCCTGACCTAGCAGTAAAAAAATTTTTAAAAGTGTGATTTGTGGAATACTTAGTTACTATTTTTAGTAGATCGAGCGGCCACATAGGTTTCCAGGTTGGCTATCAAATCTGAAATTGTTCACCTCTGCACCAACATCACCAACTGACAGACAAAAGAAACTACAAGGCTATTTATTGTATAACAGGTTAGAAACATGCTGATGTAAGAAAGACAGACATAAGACACAGCTGTTGCTATTAACCACATCCTAGTATTAAACATGAGGTTCCTTTAACTTTTAACCCTCCTCTTCCTTTTTAAAATCATATTTTATTGAGAAAAATTTTCAGACAAAGACATGAATAATTGTGTGAGACATTTAAAAAAATTTATCACTTCTACATTACATACTAATGGTTGTTTTAGCAAAGCAGATAACATGGCAGATATATTATGTATGTGTTTACACACACACATGTACGTATGTGTGTGAGTGTGTAAGTATGTATAATGCATATATATATATGTGTGTGTGTGTGTGTGTGTAAGAGGGAGAGAGTGAAGAGTAGAGGTGAAAATGCCTGAGAGAAGCACAAAGCATGAAGTGTATACATGCAAACAGAATCTTGTATTCTGAATACAAGGACTGGGGGAAAAAAACTCCAATCAAGTGAAACTATCCTCCCAATTTTAAGACAGCAATCCTCTTTGTGGGTGTTGAGATAATGAGAAGTAAGCAAAGGAGATAACTGCTGTAGTCTGACCGGACATAAGTGTTTTGGAACAATTGAAGACAATGTTTTAGTAAATATAAAAGAGGACAACATTTTGATACCATGCTTGATATACAAAAAAGGAAGCAATTCTATACTGTGTACTCAATGTAAAATATATTCAAGAAGTGTAGTGGGATCATTAATTGAGAAGGTAGATTTATTATGTGGCAGATGTATGGGATAGTTGGTACTAAGAGCATCAGTAAAATAAACTTTTGCCAACCCAAGGAAAGTTCCATAGAAGCTCTTGTTACTTAGGTAACCTAATTAACAGTGGAAAAGGTTGCTTTGAATGTGTAGTACTTAGAATAAGAACAGAGTGAAAAAAGTACAGTGATCTACTTCCTCTGTTGGCAACATAGGAATTCTCTTTCTTAACAAAGAATATATTGTATGGTGCCTGCGTGAGATGTGTGATGTTACATGGCAGTGAGACATGGGCAATGAATGCAAAGGATATGTGAAAATGGAAAAAAAATGAATCAAGCATGCTCCGTTGGGAGAAATACAGGATTCTGACTGTTTCATTGGCTAGCTGTAACAAGGAATAAATTACAAGCAAATAAGATTTGACATTTATGAAGAAAACTGATTTAATCAGTGGACATCAAAGGTAAGTTGATATTAGTGGAACAACAACAACAATGATAATAACAAAGTAACAACAGCAATATCAACAACAACAACAGTAATTATGCTAAAAGTAACAAGTGATATAGAACCAAATAGCACTGAGCTTATGGAATGAAATATGAAACTTAAATTTGTTTCGTGTATGTATCTAATGGTTTATTTTCTCTTTAAACTTAGATGAGTTAATGAAGATGGTGAATGACATCATTGTCAGAATCACTACCATTTTAACTGCCTCAAACATTACCGCCTCTTCCCCAACCACCACCATCATCTGATCACTACCAAGAGCATTACTTGTGTGTGTGCAAAAATAATGCCAAAACCAGAAAGTAGAAAAAGCATCTGGGAGGACAACAGCTTGGAATCCATCCCATGCCAGCATGGAAAAATGTATGTTAAGGGATGAAAATAATGATTTTATAATCATCATCAGTATCGTTTAATGTCCAGTTTTTCAGCTAGCAAGTGTTGGACAGTACGTCAGCAAACTGAGTTGGTACACAAAGTTGAAGTATTGTAGACTGAATTCCTACATCTTACGTCCTTTCTTGCACCTTAATGAATACACAGATGGACCAGTAGCTCACGATTTCCTTCTATATATGATTCCATGTTTGGTTAGGTTTGAAATTCTTAAGACGTAGAAATCCTGAATGCTAAAAACAACTGTAACAGTCGATTGCTATAAACAATAGCTTAGAAAATTGGGTAAAGCGTTTTTTATAGTCAGAAAAAAGTGACAAGCAGCTGGTATTAAGAATTGATTTTTCGTATATATATATAGGTATTGAAGTTTCCGTTGGAATTGAAAAAGTCATAGGAGTGAAGAGTGCTCTATGTAAGTACCAGAGCAAAATTTAATGTATAATAAACAATACAATATAATTACCTCATTACCAGAGGTTTCACGAATAAGACGAATACGAAAGAAACGTCCTCATTTGTGGTTACATATACATTCGTATTTGTGGTTACATATACATTCGTATTTGTGGTTACATATACACAAATATACTTGCCCTCATATATGTACTTACGCACACATTTTCACCATACACACGCATTTGTACATACATATGTACATTTGTGAGTGTAAGCATAAACGAACTAAGGAAAAAATTAGAGATAAGAGGGATCAGATGTTGTTTACTCGAGAGAAGGCTACGTTGGTATGGACACGTGATGCGCATGAAAGTCGACAGCTGTATAACAAAGTGCAGGGCAATAAAGATAGACGGTAGTCACGGAATAGGCAGACCTAGAAAAACCTGGGACGAGCTGATAAACTCCGACATCACACACTTACACCTCTCCAAGACAATGTCACTGGACCGAGACCTTTGGCGGTACTCAGTAACAGAGAAGACCCGCCTTACCTAAATATATAGTAAAACCTACTCCAGCCAGTAGGCATCACTAACAAAATACACCCCGTCCCACCACCACCACCCCCACCCCATCCACACCACCCCGTTCTATGTAAAGTTATGTTGGTGCCGCGCCATCGAGGCCGAAACAAATGAGATCGTGTAGGTGTCACGACAAAAAAACACACAGTCCACGCTGTAATGTGGCCGTGTAGGCAACACGGTAAAAACCTCCCAGACCCACACTGTAAATGTGGTTGGTGTTAGGAAGGGCATCCAACTGTAGAAAACCTGCCAGACAGTCCTATGCGAGCAAGACAATCACTCTTGCCTCAAGTGGGACTACCCCCGTCCAAACCCATGCAAGCGTGGAACACGGACGTTAAACGTTGATGATGATGATGATGATGATGACACCTAACTATATTTCCTTATATTTTTTTATATATTTTATATGTCTATTGCATTACCTTTATTTATATATATATATATATTTTTTGCATTTCTTGAGGAGACTTTCCAAATATTTCACTATGTTTTATATTGCCTTATCCGACGAACGAATGAGGACGTTTCTTTCGTATTCGTCTTATTCGGGAAACCTCTGGTAATGAGGTAATTATATTGTATTGTTTATTATACATTATATATATATATATATATATATGTAGGAGGTGAGTTTTATTGAAGCACAATAAAGCAACGTTATCTTATTATCTTACAACGGTTTTTTGTTTTTTTTCTCTGTGAGACAGTGTTTCTCAGTATTAAAGGTTATCTCTCTCTCACTCATTTTCTCCTCCTCTCTCATCCTTCCTTCTTATACTCCTCCTCTGTCATCCTTTCCTTATTATTATATTTTTTTCTTCTATCTATATTTCTTCTTCCTCTTCCTTACCTTTTCTTTCCCCCTTCCTTTCCTTTTTTTTCAATCTCATATATCCATCTTATTTTATTTTTCATATGTAGATTTGACACTTCACTGCTCGCAAGTGTTTTTTAAGCTTCATATCATGTCTCCCTATTTTATCTGATGAGAACGCAAATATCATCCCATGATGATATTTGTTTTTGAAATGCGCATAAAATACATGGAACTCTTCTAACCATCTTTTGATTTTATATTATATATATATATATATATATATATATATATATATATATATATATATATGACAGTCAATTTGGCAATGGCGTTAGACCATTGTATATTTGTTCTGGGTCTCTGTACACTAAATTCTAAGGTGCAGGGTTGAATTTAAAGGAAGTGGCTCTCAATTGGAGCCATGCACTAGAGTGATCTACTTTTGGCTTGTCAAGTTCATATAACATATTCCAATATATATATGTAACACCCAATTACCAACTCCACACATCCACACCTCCTTAGTCTGGCCTTGTTGAGATGAACTTCTAGTATCCATAAAAAAAGTACCAGCCCAGTCTCTCTCCAGCTGTCATATCTTGGATGTTTTGCTGGGTCAAGGGTGGGAGGGTCAAGTCTGTGTCTGCTAGGGACAACATAAGCCCATAACACTATTAGGGAAAGGATAGTACATGCTGACACCAAGTAATAATCCATAGTGAGTGACAGCTGCATATATATATATAATCTATGTGTATATGTGATATAACGATAGAATGATCTGGGAGAAAAGCATTATTTAGGATTTAATATGAAAACGTGACACACACACACACACACACACACACACACACACACTATCCTCCTCACACATAGAGAGTTCTACCTTTATCAAAGATGGTAAATGATTCTAAAGGGTCATATTGTAGCCACCAGTGGATAACAAGTGATTCGTGTGAAGATTAAGTCGTTAATCAGGCCAAACAATTTAAGTCTAATGAGAATACCCCAATATCAATATCATCCCATAATCATCAAATATTCTTTTTAAGGACAATGTTTTCATTTTGACATAGCACACACAGTCACATCTCTTGATTCAATGTCAAGTCACCTATATGCCCTAGTATTGAGAGATGCAGGCATATTTATATGGATATGGGATGGGTGTAGACAAGGATGCTTTACAACTACATGCTTTCAGTTTCAATCCCAGTGCATGGTACCTTGAGCAAGTGTTTTTTTTATCATAACCTTTTGTCAACCAAAGCTTTATGTGTGGCAGCCCACTCATTCAGGCCAATTTTCTGCTCTGAAAATAACTTCCTCTCTTCTTCCCACCAGTCTCAGAAGTTCTCTAAAAAGTCATAGTCATTGACTCTCTAACTATTCCTGGGCTTATTGAATAAAGTCTTTCTCTCTTTTCAGATGAGCTGTGTTTTCTGTTACTAATTAGTATTTTGGTATTTGCCATGTTGATCTTTGGGCATTTTGAATCTAGTTCATATTTCCAAGTTTGGAATATTCATTTTTTTCTTTTACAGCTCTTCTACAAATCCTGTAATAATTAGGTAATCAACAGATAAAAGTTCCAAAGAATACCCAGTTCTGAACTCCCTAAGCATTATAATGAATAGAAAGGAACTAAGGACAGAGTTTTGATCACATCATTCTTATATAAGATTTAAATTGCTTTTGTGAGCTAACTATTTAATCCCTACTGTTTTTCAATGCTCTAAGCATAGTGTTAGAACTATTATCATCCAAGAGATTGAAGCTTCTGCAACTGTCCTTTTTCAGCACATCTCCTAATTGAATTACTTTTATTTCCATATTCCTAATGAAAGATACTGCCTATAATATTCAAATCATTTTGAAAGTATTCAAGAATTTGGAGGGATTTAGTAATATAACTTACTCATTATTGAGCTGGTGTTTGCAACATAGCTTAAAAAAATTTCACACACAGAATTATAATGGAATAATTTTAGATAAATATAAAAGCTTTAAATTAAACAGCTTAGTATCATCGAACCAAGGTCAGTTTCATGTGATTTAGTATCAGAAGGGTTAAGAACTGCCTTTCTACTAATCCACTAACTCTTTAAACCTACTACTGATGTTTAGTAGCTAAGCACAAAGGGATGTAACCAAATTCCACAACTGAGTTTGGTACTTTCAAAAAGAGAGTGAGGAAAGCAGCATGTGAAAATGGATACTTTTTCTATTTCTAAATTAACTTACTAAAACAACTGAACCTAGCTATTTGCTATGTAATAATATATAATACCTTCTGGGTCACACTGGATCCAAAATACACAGCTCTTCGGATAACGGAGTGGACCACTGATAGCATCTACCCCAACTGACTTGTGTTGTTCTTTCAGGATTTCACTCATGGGGACTCCATGTTTATCATAGACTTCCAAAGCCCTGTTCAAAATAAGATTTTTTTGTTTTGTCTTATTAAAATAGAAAAGAAAGATATCTTCATTTAAAAAAAATAATAATTTGTATTTTTATGTGTAGCAATGGTTAGGGGAATTAAAATGAGAACATTATCATTTAGTGGATAAGAAAGGTCACAGAAAAGCTGAAAATAAAAAGTAATATATGTGTGTGACTGTATATCACTCTCTCCCCCCCCCCCCCTGCCCCCCTCTCTTTCTCTCTCTCTATATATATACCATTTATGTTAGGGTGTTTACCAATTGGGTAGAAATGGTAGTTCTGGTTGGTAAATGATGATGCAATAAATTAATTAAAGCATTCAACTCAGGTTGTCTTGTGGGACTAATTCTGCAATTAACATCTGATGCAATCGTCTAAGTCTTGCATCATGATCAGATGATAAGACTGGGTCTTCGAAATATGTACAGTGCTTTTGCGGGATTAAAATTTTAAAGTAAATTTCCAGTCCAGCCTTCTGTTGTTTTTAATGTGTGTGTGTGTGTGTCTGTGTGTGTGTGTGTGTGTGTGTGTGTGTGTATATATATATATTGTTATATTTGGAGATGGTCATGTTGCCAATATAAAGAAACACACGCACCATATCATTTTCACTTTATCTTTATTGTTCATCAGTCATTTATTTATCAAAGTTCTTTTGTCATGCATTCTGTAACCTCAATGATTATCTGTTTTGTGCCTCCTCTTTTCCATGGTCTTAAACTTCTACTTCATCTTGTCTTTGTTTTGTGGTGCATTTTTTGTGTTTCGTATCTGTGCATGCTTTTGCGCCTGGGTCTGTGTGTGTGTGTATGTATGCATGTGTTTTTGTGTTTTGTCATATCTACATGTGTTTTATGTGTGTATGGGTTTGTATTGTTTACTGTTTTTTTGTATCTTTATTCTGTCTTCAGTTGCAGGTTGATACTATTCCACTCGTCTTTTCTGTTCAGGCTAGGACTATCTTCTATTATATGAGTGACCTCCAAAATATATTTGAGTGTTGCATCAGTTCTAAGCCTCAGTTCTATGTTTTCTATTGAGCCCTCATGTTCTAGTCTCCTTTACTACAGGCTATCTCTCCTATGTATGTCATCTTGTTTCTGTATTATCCCTCTGTACATCTTATCCTATAGACTACATTTCTAGTATTACAGTTTATCTGTGGGCTTATCTTACAGATTATAGAGTTTCTATCAGTACAGGAGCTTTTTCTAAAGGGCTCAATATTCATTTCAACACATGATTTCACATCAAGAATCTTGCAGAACAAATATATATATATATATATATATACATATAATTGTTTCTACTTTTGGCACAAGGCCAGCAATTATCCCAGTGTATTACTGGTACTTCATTTTATCGACCCTGTAAGGATAAAATTAAGTACCAGTAATACACTGGGATAATTGCTGGCCTTGTGCCAAAAGTAGAAACAATTATATGTATATATATATATATATAACGAGAATGCGAGCACTCCTCATTGTTTCGACCGCGGACGGCTAACATAACCCCATCGCCCCCCGCCCCCCACCGCCCCCAACCCCCAAACGCAATCCAAAACTTCAGAGTTGGTACCATAAATGTAGGCACCTTAAAGGGTCGCGCTAACGAGGTTGTAGAAATGCTTGAACGTAAGGAGGTCGATGTTTGTTGTATTCAAGACACCAGATGGAGGGGTGGGTCTGCTAGATTCGATGAGGGTAAAAAACGATGTTATAAGCTTTTCTGGGCGGGAAACGACGATGGGCTGGGTGGAGTAGGAATCATGGTAGCAGAAAAGTGGGCAGATAAGATAATAGACGTAAATAGAGTGAACGACAGAATAATTAAAATAAGACTTGTCCTCAATAGAACTACGGTGACACTAATATCTGCGTACGCACCCCAATCCGGACTGCCCGGCACTATAAAAGACAGATTCTATGAGACACTGATGCTCACTACCTCCCAAATAACCGACAGTGACTATATAATTATCGCAGGCGACCTAAATGGTCACGTTGGACAACATTGTGACGGCTACGACGAAATCCATGGAGGCTATGGGTTTGGTACTAGAAATGAGGAAGGCTCCAGAATCCTGGAATTCTGTGACGCAAATAACCTAACTATCTGTAACACTAACTTCAAAAAACGTGACAATCACCTGATCACCTATAGATCCGGGGAACACACAAGCCAGGTAGATTATATCCTTACCAGAAGACGTGACAGAGTGTCTGTTGTAAACACTAAACCCCTCCCCCATGAAGAATGCACCTCCCAACATAGACTGATAATTAGCGACCTCATAGTCAGGACGAGACGTACTCGACAGCAGAAGAGGACTATCCTCAGGAGAAAAATATGGAAGCTAAAGGACCCCACAGCCAGAAATAAATTTCAAAGCATATTACTTGATGCTTTCGACAGTAAGGAAGAGCATTTAGAGTCGGACAATATAGAGGGACAGTGGGAATTTCTGAAAGCAAACCTGCTGATGGCGACAGACGAAGTCTGTGGCTGGAGCAGGCCTGTAGGCAGGAGGAGAGTAACATGGTGGTGGAACAGTAGGGTGGAGGGGTCAATTAAGGCCAAAAAGCAGGCTTGGAAAGTATGGCGAGATGGGGGAAGTAGAGAAGACTATCAAGTGGCCAGGAGGGAAGCTAGGAGACAAGTGTACTTCGCAAGAAGGGAAGCAGAGGAAAGAAAGTTCAAGCATGTTCTACAACGCGAGGACCAAAAACGTGAGGTGTTCAGGATTGCTAGGCAATGTGTCAAGGAAAACCGTGATATTGTCGGGGAGAAGTGTGTACTTAATGATGACGGCGTACTTGCCATCACCGACACTGATAAGAAGGTAGCTTGGAAGTGCCACTATGAAAGGCTACTAAATGAGGAGAATAAATAGGAGAAAGACAGTCTCCCCCACATCGACCCAATAGAGGGACCAGCAGTACAAGTTGAAGGTAGTATAATAAGTAAGGCAATCAAAGATATGAAGACGGGCAAGGCGGCTAGGCCTTCGGAAATAGTTGCTGAGATGCTGAAGGCATCTGGCTCGGTGGGACACACCTTGGTCACCCGGATAGTTAACCAAGTCGTACAGAATGGGGTTGTTCCGAAGGACTGGCATAGCAGCATCATGGTTAACTGTTATAAGGGTAAAGGAGATGCCCTAGATAGGAGTAACTAAAGAGGCATTAAACTAATCGACCAGGTCATGAAGGTCACGGAAAAAGTAATAGCGCAACTAATCAGAGAGAGAATTGACCTAGATGAAATGCAGTTCGGGTTTGTGTCAGGCAAAAGTACCACAGACGCTCTTTTCATTGTACGTCAACTACAGGAGAAGTACCTAGGTAAAGGTAAACCCCTCTACTTAGCTTTTGTCGACTTGGAGAAAGCCTTCGACAGAGTCCCCCGTTCCATTATCTGCTGGGCCCTTAGAAAACTAGGTGTCGATGAATGGCTTGTGAGAGCTATACAAGCCATGTATAAAGAAACAGTCAGCAAGGTTAGAATTAACAACGAATATTGTGAAGAGTTTAGCGTAAAAGTTGGCGTCCATCAGGGCTCTGTTCTCAGCCCCCTACTATTTATTATTGCCCTTCAGGCTATAACAGATGAGTTCAAGACCGGCTGCCCATGGGAACTCCTATACGCAGACGACCTGACACTCATAGCTGAATCAATGGCCGAGCTAGAGAAGAAATTCCAAACATGGAAGCACGGCCTAGAATCAAAAGGCCTTAAAATTAACCTGGCTAAGACTAAAGTTCTAGTTTGTAGGAAAGAAAATAAGGCGGCGGTCCCTTCCGGGAAATGGCCATGCTCAGTGTGTAGGAAAGGCGTAGGTAGAAACTCCATTTTATGTCCCAAATGCAAAGTATGGGTGCATAAAAGATGTAGTGGGATCACAGGTAAGCTAACTAAGAACATAGATTTTACATGTGGGCGGTGCTCTGGTGCAATAAGTAGCAGCGAGTGCCCACAAAATACTAACTCTTTCAATTGCGCAGAGGGCTCTATAGAAATAGTGGACAGCTTCCGTTACCTGGGTGACAAAATCAGCAGTGGGGGAGGGTGCTCCGAAAGTACAGTAGCTAGAGTCAGAACTGGATGGAAAAAGTTCAGAGAGCTTATACCACTATTAGCCGCTAAAGGGTTCTCCCTAAAAATGAAAGGCAGGTTGTATGATGCCTGCATACGAACAGCAATATTGCATGGCAGTGAGACCTGGGCATTGTGCGCAGAGGATATACGCAGACTAGAGAGGAACGAAGCTTGCATGCTCCGCTGGATGTGTAATAGTAATATACGTGAACGGCAAAGCATAAACGAACTAAGGAAAAAATTAGAAATAAGAGGGATCAGATGTTGTTTACTCGAGAGAAAGCTACGTTGGTACGGACACGTGATGCGCATGAAAGTCGATAGCTGTATAACAAAGTGCAGGGCAATAAAGATAGACGGTAGCCACGGAATAGGCAGACCTAGAAAATCCTGGGACGAGCTGATAAACTCTGACCTCACACACTTACACCTCTCCAAGACAATGTCACTGGACCGAGACCTTTGGCGGTACTCAGTAATAGAGAAGACCCGCCTTACCTAAATACATAGTAAAACCTACTACAGCCAGTAGGCATCTCTAACAAAATACACCCCCGTCCCACCACCCACACCCCTATCCACACCACCTCCTCCTATGTAAAGTTATGTTGGTGCCAGAACATCCAGGCCGAAACAAATGAGATCGTGTAGGTGTCACGACAAAAAAACACACAGTCCACGCTGTAATGTGGCCGTGTAGGCAACACGGTAAAAACCTCCCAGTCCCACACTGTAAATGTGGTTGGTGTTAGGAAGGGCATCCAACTGTAGAAAACCTGCCAGACAGTCCTATGCGAGCAAGACAATCACTCTTGCCTCAAGTGGGAATACCCCCGTCCAAACCCATGCAAGCGTGGAACACGGACGTTAAACGTTGATGATGATGATGATGATATTTGTTCTGCAAGATTCTTGATGTGAAATCATGTGTTGAAACGAATATTGAGCCCTTTAGAAAAAATATATATACATATAATGATAATATACAAGAAAGACACTCTAGTCAGTTAGATTTTATCCTCATCAGAGGACGTGACAGATGGACGGTCGTAAACACAAAAGCCTTCCCTAGTGAGGAATGTACATCCCAACATAGCTTAGTTGTCAGCGACCTCACGGTCAGAACTAGACGAGCCCTGAAACAGAGGCCAACCTGGAGAAGAAAGATCTGGAAGCTGAAAGTCCCCTCAACCAGTAACAGATTTAAAGATATTTTACTCAACGCCTACGACAGTAAAGAAGAACAGATAGAGACATTTAACGTAGAAGAGAACTGGGAGTTCCTAAAAAATAACTTACTAGAGGCGACGGATGAGGTTTGTGGCTGGAGTAAGACCTCAAGCAGGAGGAGAGTGACTTGGTGGTGGAACAATAAGGTAGATGAAGCAGTCAAGGCCAAGAGACAGGCATGGAAAGAATGGAAGAACGGGGGGGAGCAGGGTACATTACATAGAGACCAAGATGGAAGCTAGGCGACAAGTATACTTAGCTAGGAGGGAAGCAGAGGATAGAAAATTCAAGCATGTTTTACAACGTGAGGACCAGAAACAGGAGGTATTCAAGATTGCGAGGCAGTGTGTCAGAGATAGTTGTGATGTCATTGGAGAGAAGTGTATCCGGAATGATAAAGGTGAGCTTGCCCTCACAAGTGCTGAGAAGAAAGATGCATGGAAGAGTCATTATGATAGATTACTAAATGAGGAGAATGCATGGGAAGAAGAGACCCTACAGAGAGTAGACCCTATAGAGGGACCAGCAGTACAAGTCAGCGGCAGCGTAGTAAGTAAGGCAATCAGAGATATGAAGATAGGGAAGGCAACCGGTCCATCGGGTATAGCTGCCGAGATGCTGAAGGCATCTGGGTCTGTAGGTCACACTATAACCACACGTATCGTTAACCAGGTAATACTAGAGGGGGCCATACCAAAAGATTGGTGCAGTAGCATCATTGTCAACTGCTACAAAGGTAAAGGCGATGCACTAGATAGAGGAAACTATAGAGGTATAAAGTTGATGGACCAGGTCATGAAAGTAACAGAAAGAGTTATAGCACAGCTGATTAGGGACCGGGTGAATATAGACGAGATGCAATTTGGGTTTGTACCAGGGAAAGGCACCACTGATGCCCTCTTCCTTGTGAGGCAATTACAGGAAAAGTACCTAGCTAAAAGTAAGCCACTCTACTTGGCATTTGTCGACCTTGAGAAAGCCTTTGACAGAGTTCCACGTGCAGTAATCTGGTGGGCTCTTAGAAAACTAGGAGTAGATGAATGGCTTGTGAAAGCGGTACAAGCCATGTATAGGGGAGCAGTCAGCAAAGTTAGGATTGGCAATGAGTATAGCGAGGAATTTAGCGTACAGGTTGGGGTCCACCAGGGCTCTGTTCTTAGCCCTCTCCTGTTCATCATAGTCCTGCAGGCAATAACGGAGGAGTTTAAGACCGGATGCCCATGGGAACTCCTGTATGCTGATGACCTCGCACTCATAGCTGAATCTATGGTAGAACTAGAGAATAAATTCCAAACCTGGAAGCAGGGACTAGAGAGAAAGGGCCTCAAAGTCAACATGACAAAGACTAAGGTCCTTATAAGTAGACGAGAAAACAGAACCCAGATCCCCTCAGGGAAATGGCCTTGCTCAGTATGTAGGAAAGGTGTAGGTAGGAACTCCATTCTCTGCCCCAAATGCAAACAATGGGTACACAAGAGATGTAGCGGGATCTCAGGAAGCTTAATTAAGAATGTAGGATTCACATGCAGCAGCTGTGCTGAAACAGCAAGCAAACAGCCACAGGAAACAAGTACCACCAATCTCTGGGAGGGCCCTGTAGAAACAGTAGACAGCTTCTGCTACCTAGGTGACCGAATTAGCAACGGAGGTGGGTGCTCAGAAAGTACAATAACTAGGGTAAGAACGGGATGGAAGAAGTTTAGGGAACTACTACCACTGCTAGCTGCAAAAGGCTTCTCCCTCAGAATGAAAGGCAGACTGTATGATGCGTGTATCCGAACAGCGATGTTGCATGGTAGTGAGACCTGGGCGCTGAAGGTGGAAGACTTACGTAGATTAGAGAGAAACGAAGCCTGCATGCTCCGATGGATGTGTAACAGTAATATACGTGAACGACAAAGCATAAAGGAATTGAGAGAGAGACTGAGCATAAGAGGAATCAAATGCTGCGTGCAGGAGAGGCGGTTACGCTGGTATGGACATGTGATGCGTATGAAGGATGACAGCTGCATAAAAAGGTGCAGAGCACTAGAAGTTGATGGAAACCGCGGAGTGGGGAGACCCAAGATGACTTGGGATGAGGTGATAAAAGCCGACCTTACCCAACTACACCTCTCAAAGTCAATGACACACGACCGTGACTTCTGGCGTCACGCAGTAATACAGGGTACCCGACCTCCCATGGGTACATGCTGAAGCATATAAACAATATGCCCCCCCCCCCCCCACCGCAAGGTGGTCGTGGAGGTGCCATGGCAAAAAAGCACCCAGCCCACACTGTAAAGTGGACGTGTAGGCGCCACGAAAAAGCACCCACCACTCACTGTAAATGAGGTTGGTGTTAGGAAGGGCATCCAGCTGTAGAAATCAAGCCAGATCAGTTCCTGTATGAGCAAGGCATGGTCAGCCGACCAGACACTGCCCACAACAGGACAACCCCTCTAACCCATGCTAGCGTGGAAGAACGGACATAAAACGGTGATGATGATGATGATGAAAGACAGTTTTATTTGTACATCCCTATTTATTTTGTTATACGTATTTCAAAGGCGTAAGGCAGTTGTATTACAACTGCACTACATATTCTCTTCACACAAATATCCAAACAAAATGTAAAGTTCCATTGATATGTTACCAGTCATACGTGTTATTCACTTCACCGAACAGTAAGCATATGTCCGAATTTCTCAAGTAGCAGTTCTTATATGTAAGGGAAATAGTAAATTGTAAACTGGCTAGGGTATCAAGTTACGTCTTTGAAATATGTATAACAAAATAAAATCATCTTTCTTCTTTATTATTATAATAATGAATAAAATATTATGATATTAAATAAAAACCGTGGGGTGCTTCACATCTGTTAAGAAAAAGTCGGCAGATTTTCAATCAACCAACTTTCTTCAATTGAATAAATATATATATATTGGCGTTAGGAAGGGCATCCAGCCATAGAAAACCAGCCAGAAACACCCGTATATGAGCAAGACACGGTCACCCGACACAACTTGCCTCAAAATAGAACCCGTCTAACCCATGCTGGCATGGAAGATGAACGTTAATTGATGATGATGATGATATATATATATGTATATATATATATATAAATCATGCTGTTTTTCCTATCACATAAACACTATTTCTCCTTTCATCCTTTTGTTCATCACTCTATTTTTTGTTCTCCATCTCAGTTACAACTGCCTTCAAAGAAAATGTAGAGCAGAGAGGGCGCTTTGATGAAATGCATCTAGTTCACTCTGTAAAGGGGCTGGCAAACAAATGGAGATAACATAGTGTAGAGAGGACATATTAAACTCTCTAGTGCTTATGCTATGATGAAATACACTCAGTACACTTTGTAGAGGGGTTGGTGTTAGGAAGGGCATCTAGCTATAGAAACCATGCCAAAAATAATACGTATGAACATAGTGCATTCAATAGAGTTGATGGAATATAATACTGTACTTTTTGCTTTTTATTTAAGATCCAACAATATAACTATTCACTATCAGACATAAAATATACCACCAAGGCCAACTTTGCATTTCATCCTTGTGGCGATTTGGCTGCTATTTTTAGGTTCCCTTAGTATCATACATAGGTACAATGCCTTAAATGTTACCAGAGATGGAGATGGTGGAATGTATGGCATTCATACCTTTATTATTTGCATTAACAGCGTCTGTGCAGTGCTGTGAATTGACAGAATCATTACAGCATTGGACAAAATGCATTGCAATATTCATTTACAGCTCATTATGTTCTGAGTTCAACTTTGCCTTTCATCATTCCAGATTCAATAAAATAAAGTACTGGGGTTGATATAATCGACTTTCCCCTTTCCCATAATTGCTCACCTTGTGCCAAATTTAGAAATGATAATAGTTGTTGTTTTTTAGCTCCAAGTTAACACTTATGGAGCAGACTTGTAAGCAAAGATATTCCTGTCATGACTAAATAGTATTAGAAATATAATTTTCTTTACTTAAGACTGTAGGGTGTTGTTTGAAGGAGATTTAGCTGCTATTTCTAGCAGATCAAGTAACTACATCGAGACCCACACCTTGACTCCTCCTTCTTGTGAAGTGCTGCTTACTTGTCTGTGAGTGAGTACATGTAAACTTAACACAAACATTTAGAATGTTTTTTTTTAACAACCTACTTGGAGTGTAGATCCAATGTAGAAAGAAACCATCTCTTCCCACCTTATATCTCTTCTTTGGCACACCACCACCACCACTACCGCTATCACCACCATTGCTAACCTCATGGTTTACAATCCTGACCCCCCCCCCCCCCCTACACACTCCTTTGACCTCCCCTTCCAGGCTTCCAAGAAAGAACAAGTCATAAAAATCAGATGTTACTTTATCAAAGTACTTATCTCCTGGTAACTTCTTCACTAATCTTGCTATGTCAAGAAGGAAGTCATGTGACAATTAATGAACTGCCAATGAACTGTACTACACACTGTACTTTGATATCTTGATCATTCTTCTTCTCCTCCTCTTCTACACATCACCACCACCATGGTCACCTCAGCCACCACTACCAATTTCCAGGTACCCTCTTAAGGACTTAACAAGTTTAGTGACAAAGTACACTACAAAAGAGCGATATAGTCAATTCTTTAACCATTTTAAGATACTGCTTATTATTTTAAAATCTTTTTGAAAATAAGCAAGAATTTTGAGGTATTTAGTAGTATAGCTAATTTTTTTTTATTATTAACATGTTTGGAACACAGCAAAAGTTTTTCCATAAAATTATGATGGAATGGTTTTAGATAAACATAAACACTTTAACCCTTTAACATTTAAACCAGCCAGAATTTTCTCAACTCCTTCTGTTCAAACCGGCTGTAACTGGCCACTCATACTGATGATAAGGTATTGTTCTCAAAATAAATATCAAAATTTCATAGATTCGATATTATGTGAGATAATTATGTGCGGTAAAGCCTTTACCATGAAAATATAATAATAAATATAGAGTAATGTAAATACTAAAGGGAGTATCATAGAACCAGAGTCGTTTTGGGAGGTTGGTATTAAAATGGTTAAATGTTTTTCAACAGAATAAGACACAAAATTATCAATCCTATTCCTGCCTACACCCAAAACCAAAACTCTTACCAGCACCACTATCAGCAATAACACCACCTCCACTGCTAACACTATAAACATCACCACCACCACCACCATTATCAAATGTGGATAACAAGGAAGTCTCTATGCATCAGTAGTTGTTTTGTTTAGTACCAGGTCAATTTTGATCAAGGATCCTGTTTTTTTCAGTGATATGTAGGATCCAATAAGTCCTTCCTTGTTTAAGAAGATACAGTGTAGTTTGAGGGACATTAGTTGCTAGTCAAGTGATTATGTAGAGATTGGTTGGCACTCTATGTGGTCTTTTACATGCTAGAAATAGCAGCCAAATCTCTCATAAATCATACCCTTCCATTTAAAAAAAAAGAGGCTATATTAGACAACATAATCCTGGAACTCTCTAAAAATATGGCATGGTCACAGCTGGAATCTTTTGATTTTAAGTCTTCCTTAGGTTGACCTGGGTTAGCCAGTAACAATATCCAGCAACACACAAAGCCAATAAGTGAGCTTCTAAGCAGCCATTCGATCTGCAAGAAATAGTAGCCCAATTTCTTTCATCGAACTCTACCTTTGAAAAAAATGACAAGATGATCACAGTTGAAATGCCATTCATCATAAGTCTTCTGGATGTGGATACCCACCAGTGAAAAAAGATGGAAGCACAACATAGCTACCAATGGGATCATTTGAGTTATCACTTTGAACTTGGTTCATCAAGCCATATTATAAATTCTACATTTAGTAACAACATTCAAAGCTGGATCTTCATCTCCTTTTCCTTGTATCACTGTAATTAATGCACAACATCCTGTACTACACAAAACCAAATTAGCAAAGCATTCTTAAAAATTAGTGTCTTTAGTTTACTGCAAATTTTCAGTGATCTGTCCACTAGTAAAAATATTATAAACATTTGAATTAACAAATTCATTTTGAAATATTTTCTACTAAATCATTACAGGATGTTAATAGTTACAGCGTTTCCCCCTCAAATTTGACATTATCAACTTCAACTTCATCAACATCAATCTCATATTTATTATTATCAATCTCATTCTCAATTTCATCATTGCAAACTTTAATTTCATCATTGTCAGCTTAAATCTCATTCTGTAGGATGGAGCAAATATTTCTTCAGAACAGACATTAACATCAGTGATTACTTGTCACAGAATTATAAGAGAATGTAAACATTGGAAATTTTGCAATGGATTACAAGTTTTGAATAGTAAACATTGTTGTACTATAAATACACATACATTCAGTATATTAGCTGTAAAATTTCACACTATACTATATTATACTATACTATATTATACTATACTATACTATACTATATTATACTACACAACACAACAAAGGCAAATGTTAAACCAAACTTCATCAATAAAAACATTTCCTCTCACACTTTTCTCTCAAAAGATCTTGAAATTTTCTGGCCTAACTTATTCTCTGAAGTTAAACTTCTTTCCAAAATCACTTTATATCTCTTGAATGTGCAATGGAGACTTTTAACCCTTTAGCATTTAAACTGGCTGTATCCAGCCAAAATTCTCTCATCTTTTTCTGTTCAAACCAGCTGCAACTGGCCACTCATACTGATGTTAAGGTATTGTTCTCAAAATAAATAATATCAAAATCTCATAGATCCGATATTATGCGAGATAATTACAAGGTAAAGCCTTTACCATGAAAATATAATAGTAAATATAATGTAAATGCTAAAGTATTAACGCCAGCACTTGTTTTTGACAAACTCACATTAGCATGCAAAAGAAAAAAACATACTGGACAGCATTTTAAAAAATGTACGGTATGTTTCATCTACTAGGGCTTGTATAAAGTTTTTTCATTTCTTCTGAAATTTACTGTTTCAAAAACATCCTCGATTATTTTTATTGATATTACTTTCCTCTTTGTATATTTGTATAATAGTTTGAATACTCGTTCAAGGAATATCTAATATAGAGGCAATTTCAGTAACAGCACAACCATGATGAGTGAGGAATGATGCCACTGATAAACACTAAATTGAAGTTGACAATGATAAAATTAAAGTTAACAGTGAAATTGAAGTTGGTAATGATAAAATTAAAATTGATGATGAGATTGTGACTGACAATAACAAATTTCAAATTGAAGTTCATGAGCTTGAGGCTAAAGTTGATTAATACATTTGTCCACAAGCAATACTGATCAGGTATATATATATTTATATATATAAGCAAGATATGGTCAGCCGACTGCCCACAACAGGACAACCCGTCTAACCCATGCTAACGTAAAACGGTGATGATGATGATATATATATATGGAGGCACATGGCTTAGTGGTTAGAGCATTGGCCTTGCAATCGAAAGTTTGTGAGTTCAATTCTCAGACCGGGTGATGTGTTGTTTCCTTGAGCAAGACACTTTATTTCACATTGCTCCAGTTTACTCAGTTGTAGAAATGAGATGATAGGGACTGGGGTCCATATCATTCCACTGCAAAGTGGACGTGTAGGTGCCACGGCAAAAAAGCACCCAGCACTCACTGTAAATGAGGTTGGTGTTAGGAAGGGCATCCAGCTGTAGAAATCAAGCCAGAATCAGTTCCCATCCCACCCTTGCAAGCAGGGAAAAAGCGAACGTAAAATGAAATGATGATGATATATATAGGGAGAGAGAAATGTGTATCTAGATTTGATGATGAAAGAAAGAAGCACTGACAGACATACAATATAAAATACTTAAATTAAATGGATTTGAAACTTCACCCTATGATTTACATTCAACATTAAAATAATTATCTCTATGGAGCTATAATTCCTGATTCAGTCCTCCCTTTCAAGATCTGAGCACAGCCAATTTCTTCTATAGCGAGAAAGAGAGAGGAAGTGAGAAATAGATACAGAGAAACAATCAACCCAGGTTCTGGACTGGTACTTTATTTATTGATCTAGGAAGGATGAAAGGCAAAGTTGACATTGGTGTGATTGGAATTCAGAGCACAGAGAGATAAAATGAATACCATTAAGCATTCTATCAGGCATTTTAATGACTCTGCCAATTCATTGCCTATAATTGTCTCTATCCCAGAGGAAAAAAAAAAAAAATCTATTCTCCCCATGGAAAACAAAAGGAAAGTAAAATGGCATGTCATGTGTGAATGATATAACAATACAGAAAAACATTAGATTTCTAGTATCTACTAGTCTTCTCCTCTTCCTCTTTTGCTGACTTATTCTTGAGAGGTTTATGGGGGCAGAGTCCTCAAATACCCCTTCCAGTGGGTCCTATCAGAAGCAACTGTTTCCAGCTGAACTCATGAGTGTAATCCAACCATCTTGCTCAGGGTCTACCCCTGGCTCTCCTGCCAGTTGGTTTTACCTGAAAAATCTGTCCAGCGATTCTTTCATGAGACATTCTAACAACATGCTTATAGTATTGGAACTGTGATCTCTCACTACTTCTCACTTCGGAGAAGTAGTGGCTCTACTAGAAGTGTCTCTCTGATACCTGAACTACAAACTCTATAGTGAGTAATATCACTCCAAAGACTCTTCGGAGGAACCCCATTTTGGCCACTTGTATTAGCAATCATATTCTTTTGGTCATTACCCAAGATTCATGATCAAGGTAACGGTTGGCATGAATACCAAATTGAAGGTAGCAAGTTTGGCTTTTTCACCTACCTCCCTTCTTCTGATTACCAAATGTTGAAGCTGGTGCATTACTGCACCAGCTCCTGCAATTCTCGCACTTAATTCAGCCTCTTGCCTTCCATTTTGAACACGGCCCTGAGATACTTGAACTTCTCTACCTGCTTCAGTGGAACTCCATTCACATGTAGGGTGCACCGCACAGAATTCCTCAAAAAGACAGGTGCCTCAGTTTTATCAGCACTGATTTTCATTCCAGCCATGCAGCTTTCAGCATCAAACCTATCAAGTGCAAGTCAAAGATCACCTTCTGTTGAGTTAAGTAATTCCATGTAGTCTGTAAATTCTAGCTGACTGATTCTACACCTGCCAGTCGTGATACCATTTCCAACCCAGCTGCGCATGTCAATCCTGTGCATGAAAATAATGAACAGGAGAGGTGACAGTACACACTGATCAGCAAATAAAGAGTTCTGGCAGACCATCTGCCAACTTCATAATAAGAAGTCCTCCTCCACTCCTGCTATTAGGAATGCATCTGGGGTTCTCTCTTCAGAGAGGTGCATGCTTGTGAAGTGGAGACTATACTTTGATGATTTCCTAAACCCAATCAAAATAGTATCTGATATACACAAGGTGCATCTGAGAGCGATGACTAATCTCTTAGAGGCTGAGATCACAAGAGTAATTAAAGAGCTCAAATGGGAGGCTGCTGAGAGGATGAAATTTGGCCTGAGATGTTAGTGGGCATAATACAACATATCACCAGTTGACTCAATTCTGTGTCATCTTCATAAGGTTCATCTTCATGAAGTTGACCTTCACCACATCATCCAAAGTTTTCCTAAGTCTACTTCTTTCAGTTTCCATCAACTTTGAGTAACCTGTACTTTTTTATGCAGCTGTCATTATTTGTACACATCACATTTCTCTCTTGTACATTGTATCTGATTTTTCTTATGAGCAACTTTTCTGTCAGTTTGTTGATATTGATATTTCATCTTTCATGCACACTCCAAGTGTACATCTTTTGCAGCATGCTCACCCCATTTCTTTCCAATATTTGTAGATCTTCTACATTCAATCATAATATTATGATGGAAGAGGTTTTAAATAGGTACACCATATCACTGCATGTCATAAGGGGAGACTAAAAGGGGTGGTGTCAGAAAGGCATCCGACTGAAAAACATTGTCTCAAAACATGTGAGCATGGAAAAGTGGATGTAAAAACTATAATGATGATGATAAACACCTCATTGTGTCATAGGACCAAGAGCAGTTTCAGACAGTTCAGTATCATAAAGGTTACTTTTTGCTTGTCATTTGGATTCTGTTTTACTTTCTGATGTTGAGTTTCCCCTTTTGTGTATATGCCACTTCCCAGACAGAATTGTCCCTAAATAATCTTAAGCAAGCTTCTCTTATTTCATCAATTTGATAAGTGCTCTAAACTCTTAACACGAGTCACTGGTAGTTTCATAGTCATAATGATTTCTAATTTATGCACAAGGCTAGCAATTTTAAGGGAAGGAGAAATCAATTAAATTGATTCCAGTACTTGATTGGTATTTTATTTTATCAATCCTAGACAAATGAAAGGTAAAGTTGACCTCAGCAGGATTTGAACTCAAACATAAAAGGCCATAATTAAATGCCACTTTTGTCCTTTGCTCTAACAATCTTGCCAATCCACTGCCCTATTCACAGCTACAATAAAATATATATCTCACTATACATATATATTGAGTTTGGTTTCTCCAATTTCTATAGCCAAATCGACACTCACACACATGTATGTATATATGTATGAATTGTGTGTATGTGTGTATGTACATATGTATGCATGCATGCATGTTTCTATGTTAGTATATATGTATGTATATTAGTATTATATTATAAACTGAGTTTCAAGGATTGTGTGAAAGATTCTTTAACACAGTACAAAATCAACCCATCTGATTGGGAAGTCATGGCATTAGATAGAAACAAGCGGTGCATAGTTATATCTAATGGTGTAAGATGTTTTCAAGAATCTGCTTCAGAATGAGCTAGCATCAAGCATGCAGCCAAGAAAGGCCAACATGTGGGGACCTCTGTACCTCAGTTTATATGTAATCTATGTGGCCGAATTTACCTGTCAAAAGCTGGTTTTACGAGTCACCCACGTAAGCACGTAGAAATGCCACAGGTTTGTGTTTAGGAGAGGAAGAACTGGGTGTAGAGGAAGGGCACAATATGTTTGACAAGATCAGGAGAGATATGATGTGTGATTTGGGAGTGCTGAAGTAGATGTAGCAGGAGACCAGTACTCTATGAGGATCAGAAGCTGTACTAGTAGTAGTAGATAAGGTAACACGAGGAGACAACATATCTGTAGGTCAATGATTGAAGTCTGAATGTGAGCATGGATATGCATGCATATATACACACATATATATATATACATCCATACCTATAACTCACAAATACACATATATATATATATATACCCACACTTGTATTCATGCTACTGCTGATACTACTAACCTGTCACCTGTCAATCTTGCACAACATGTAAATGAGCCAATATGAAAATGCTTTATCAACAAAATCTGAGAAGATATAAACTTCAACCTCAGTATACCATTGTAAAAGTTTGTCTTATGTTTGGAGGCTTATCAGGCCAGTGCTTATCCTGGTTCCATTTGCATTAAACAACTAAGAGTATAAGACTTCCTCCAGATCAGGAGACCAGTCCATCAGAGGGTTAACTCATGCTGGTACTCATTTTCAGCTAAGTATACTGGAACAATGTGGAATAAAGTTCTGCTGAAGAACATGATGCGACACCTGATCCAAGAATGAAACCCACAACATTATGATCATAAGTCCAACAGCCTACCCACTAGGCCACATGCTATCACATATACTATCTTAAGTAAGCATTACTGGTGAATGATAAAAATCTTGAAATACATACATAAGGCAGAAACTGAGGTTACTGTGATATGGTCACAACTTAAAATACTAAAAGCAAAGCTTGTGTGTGTTTATTATACATAAACATACTCTATATGAGTTCATATATACCTCCATGCTGAATTAGTGCTACTGCTGATAAATATGTGTATGTGTATATTTATGTATGAACCGAATGGTGTCATGGGAATGCCTCTGTGACATACAGCATGTCTTGGCCATTTTCAACCTGCCGGAGCCCATCCACTCTCCAGGTCTGGACAGAACTGATGTGAGAGAGAGGGAGAGAGCAAGAGAGAGAGAGAGAGAGAGAGAGAGAGAGAGATAGAGAGAGAGAGAGAGAGAGAGTTGACCCTAGTACTGGACTGGTATGTTTTTTTATCAACCTTGAAAGGATGAAAGGCAAAGTTGATCTCAGTGGAATTTGAACTCAGAGAACACAGTGGGTAAAATATTCCATCCCACATTGTAACAACTCTACCAATTCATCACTTTGTGTATATATATAAATGTAATTAACCCTTTTGATATCAACCTACCTAAAGCTGCCTTATTTTTATGATACAAATCTGCACATCTTAAAATGTTCATATATGATATTAAAACCTTCCATGATAATTTTATTAGTGTAAAATTTAGTTATTTTGTTTAAATTCCTCCAAATTTTTAATTATTTCTCAAATAAATTGAAACACATAGGCACTGCATTTCATTAGAAATATAGTAATAAAAGAGTTAAGTGACAGGACCAAATTTTCAACCTTCACTGAGGCCATTTTTGTTACAGTACATTTGGGAAAAGTAGTAACATCACATCCCTAACAAAAATGGGACACCAGGTGCTAAGTTAAAATAAACTAAAATGTATGTTTGTTACATCCAATCTCAACTATTGCTTTATGATTGTATGTGTGTGTGTACACTTTTACACTATCTGGTTGATAACATTAATATATATATATATATATATATATACTCATACACAGACACACACCATCTTAAGCTTTTAATATATGAAAAGCTGGTTAATACTGAAGAGGGCTAAGAATTCTAAATATAGACCATCTAAGGAAATGGTCTTTGCTCATGCTCCCTTGATGTCTGTCAACTATTGAAGATAAGAAGCCAGTTAAAGATTATATAATGAAGTCTGTCAATAAACTCCATATCTCTCACACACTTTACTTGCTCTCTAACACACATCTCTGTTTAGAATCAACAGTCGCTCTATTCCACACAAAGACCAGAAACTTACCCCCCACCAAACTTGAAATGATCTTAAACTAATTTTCCAGATGATTTTACGCCACCTACCAACCAACCACCATCATAAAGATTCTGCTGATAGCTGTGGAATTGATACAGATTCAGCTTATGTGTATGTTAAAGCAGGGGAATTAGTGCTATCTGTTGCAGGTTATTTATTTCACAGGGTTACTCTTGGGAATACTGATTCTGAGGCTTACATTTTTTTTATATAGGTGACATTTTATTTAATTGTTTATTTATGTCAGCTTAAAAAAAAAAAATCTTTCTCCAAGATTTGTAATAGTTCAAGTCTCAATACTGGAACAGAAAAGGCAGAATTACAATGCAAAATTCAAAGAGGAGCTGTGACATGATCACAACTTAAAATACTCACAGGGAAACTTATCTACATCATCGTTGTTTAGCGCCTGGTTTCCCTGTTAGTAAGGCTTGGATGCGTATTTACAGAGTGGTCAATACTCAAGTGGAGCTACTGACCCCCAGGTGGGCCCTGGTCCTGGCATACAATCCCACTATTGAGTGCATTTTATTATGATACCAAGACTAGGAAAGTTGTTCTGTCCTTGACACAGCTGAAGACCTCCTCTCAATCCTTTAATTGGCAGGTTTTGCTAAAGCTGGATGCTCCAACCACTTGCCAAGGTGTACTGCGTGTGTTTATCATGTACAAGTAGGTTACCAAAACTAGGGATGTTGTCATGTCTATAACACAACTGAAGAGTCCCTTTGTTTGATAAGTTTTCTAATACTGGATGCCCTTCCTATCACCAACACTTTTGTATGTTTATTATATATAAACATATTGTATATGCTTTCATATAAGACTATATATATTATACAATGCTTTTTTGTTTTTTGTTTTTTTTTCAGAAAGTAAAAAATAAAAAATAGTTTATAAGACAATGCTAAATAAGTCTATTTACTAAGTACCAATATAGTTGGGAATGTTTTTCTTTTTTCATAGCATAAAAATATACATCTGGATACCTTTAGCAATGAAATCTAGTTTTCTTATTTGTTTCTTAACGTCTTTGACACAAAACCACATGAAACCACCCTTGGTTCTGTAATGCAGACTTATTTGTTTTAAAGTGTTTATATTTACCGAAAAACTTCCATCATAGGAAGAACCATTGTTAAGTCTTTTTTTCAAAACACCAGGTTAATAATGAAAGTTAGTCATATTACTAAATCTAACTAAATCCTTGATTATTTTGGAAATGGTTTGAAAATCATCGGCAATGATTTTCATTATAAATATGGTAACAAAAGGAATAATGTTTTGCATGAAAGTTTCACTAATCAAAATCTATAAAACTTGGTTTTAATTCTTAATGTCACTTAACTAACTCTAGAATGGTTTCTACAAAATGAGCCATTCATTTAAGAACTAGCATTGCTTGCCACCTTTAAAAAAGAAAAGGAAAGGAAAGCCGATCATTAGATCGGACTAAGGAAACAAGGTTTCTATTGGTCTTTCCATTGCTGATACTATCTGCCAGTCACAACTGGGAGCAATGCGAAATGATAGTATTTTCCTCAAAAACACAATGCGCCATCCAAACCAGGAATTGAACTCACAACCTTATGATTATGAGTCAAACACACTAAACACTAGGCAACCTTTGAAATTCACTGATCTGTTGAAAGAATTGATGTTTTCTACACTAACAAGATTTTTATAGCATTTAACAGAAAACCTCTAGAGTTATATAATAATATTTTAAATGTTTAAAAATATAACTACAGGTGCCACTGGTAATCAAGTATGACTTGGTAGTAAGTACTATGCTTTTACTAAAGTGTTTAGCTACTCATGCTGTCATGAGCAGATACAGATACCCTCTCAACTTGACTCACTCCTCCCTGGATCCAGTGGAACTTCTAGGACATTACATTTGGAAGGAGGGATGGCTATTCCAGCACTAAGCTGGTACTTTCTTTATCGACCCCAAAGAGATGCAAGGCAAAATGGACCTCAGTGGGATTTGAACTCAGAACATGGAGATCCAGAACAAATACCAAATGCTCTAGCGACTCAACCAAATTAACAGCATATAAATTCAAGAATAAAGATGTTAAAAACAAATGAAATATTAATATATATTTTTCATTTTAAGCCACCAACCTGATTATTTTCCGCTGATCATTGGGATGTATCTTCTGGGCAATAGCTGGGTCTAACTGTTGTAGTCTTGTATGAAGCTGTATAGAGTTTACTTTGTAGCCCCACTGTCTGATATCACTTAGTTTATAACCAGTAATATTAGGTTCAGAAACTTTAGTCATTGTGTCTGGACTACAATCAACCATATGACTGTCATCCTCAGCAATATTAGCACTCACTTCAGTGTTATTATCTGTGCAGCTCTTCTTTACCTCGGTTCTTCTCTCACTGTAGCTAATATTTGGCTTAGTAATATTCCTGTTCATCTTCTCTAATCCCTCGCTGTTGTCTATCACAGATTTATGAGCAGCACTGCCATCACTAAAGCAGCTTTCTTGTTCTGAACTGAGTCTGCGACGTTTTGGAACGGGAGAACATTCAGTTGGAATATGTTTAGGACTGCCAGAATCAGTGCAAATTTTGGTAGATAGTTTCTTATCTTTATCATCTATAACAAAAATATATAATATAATATAACAATGGTTGACTTAAGAAGCATTGAGAAAATTTGAAATTTAAAGTGTGTGCATTCCCAACGCAAGTGACCATAACAATAATAGAATAGTCAACCACAATAAATAATAGTTGAGAAAATCAGGTAAAATACCCATAAAGATGAAGAAATGCTTGTAAGGAATTGAACCCCATGATTTTCAGTCTGTAGCTAGAAATGTAAACAACAGTTGACTTAAGAGGTATTTGAAATTTGAAATATGTGTGTCCCAACACAAATGACCATGATAATAAGTCACCCAAAATAAATAATAGCTGAGAAAAATCAGTCTTGGAGTCAGGAAAAGAGGCACCTATGAGGGATTGAACCCCACATCTCACAAACTTCTAGCAACAGGCTTAAAATCTTCTAAATACATGGAATCAGGAGCCAGTGGCCTGTAAGGCACCACAGTCTACTTTACTCCCATTTCCAAGGGTACCTTACTATTATTATTATGGCTATTTGGATTGGGACACACACATTTCAAAATCAAATATAACATTTAAAATAATGATGATGATAATGATGATGATGATAATTTCTTTTATTAGACACAACTCAAATATAAAAAATAACATTATAAATAGAGGGGTTACAATACATGTGGGTGTGAATAAACAAATATATACAAAAATGAAGAGAATGTTGGGTACATTATACAATAGACAGATTAAATTATATTATAATAATAAATATATCAAAAGAGGATATGTGTTTAATTCATCACACTTAAATTAAAATTGTTTCATTTTATTCAGTTTTGTTGTTGCTGCTGCTACTGCAGACAAGCCAGATCAACATCAATCAATCAAATAAGACAGAAAGTTGAGTTGACAGGGAACATGATAATGAATCAAAGAGTTAGGGGTTCATATCCTGCCATTAGCACAGCCACACAAATCCATATGCCTCAGTCTACATGGCTGTAAGTAGGTATTACAATGTGTGGCCACAATATAAAATTGATGTTTTGTTAGTTTGTAGAAATAAGTTTGGTTCCTCTGTAGGCTTGGTTTATGATAAAATCCTAACAACATGGCCCTATGTTCTGTACTTTTACAACTCCTCCAAATAGACTAAAAATGAATGATTCCAGCAGATGTTGACTCTTAACGTCCTGTACCACACGAAAACAAATTAGCAAGATATTTTTGAACAATACAAAACAGCACTATGACTACATCATGTTAGAAATTAAAGTTTTTACTTTAGTTTATAACCAATTTTCAATGATCTGTTCACTAAAGATACAAAAAACATTTGAATTAACAAACCTGTTTTAAAATATTTTCTGCTAAATCCTTACAAAGTATTAAGAGTTGATATAGAAACCTTAACTGACCTGGAACACATGTAAAGAACACCTACTATAGTAATAAACAACAATGCCCTATATTTGATTTACTTACATTTAGTCTACTCATGCATATTTTTATTCAGTTCAAAGTGACTAAGTCAAACTTTACATGATTAAAACACTAAAATTAGGCCTAATTTGATCCATTCTCATCTCATACTATGAGATAACTGGAGAAATATTTGACTCGGTATTAAACAGAAGGTTAATTGAAAACAAATGGATTTTCTGCATATGTGAGGTCAGTATTTGAATGTATTTTAGACTACCAACTATTATAACCCACGAATAACCACTATAGTGACCAATGCTAACAAGGGAGTATCTATATGGTAATTAAACCTGCTAGATATAGCAAATTTCTCTTGAATCGCACACTACAGTCTTATTTCTTAACATGCTGTACTGCATAAAACATACATAAAAAGTATAAAACAGCACTATGACTATATCACATTAGCAAGACTTTCTTGATAAGGATAAAACAGCACTATGAATACATAACTTCTAGCAGAGCCATCTCTTCTCCAGGTCTGAACACAGTTGATTTCCTTAAAAGAAGGAGAGAGGGGAAGTGAGAAAGAGAGATAGAGGAAGAATCGACCTAATACTAAACTGGTACTTTTTTGTCAACCACTAAAGGATGAAAT
Organism: Eledone cirrhosa; assembly: GCA_964016885.1. Classification (NCBI taxonomy): domain Eukaryota; kingdom Metazoa; phylum Mollusca; class Cephalopoda; order Octopoda; family Eledonidae; genus Eledone; species Eledone cirrhosa. Next base: position 88,728,285 of record OZ024741.1, read on the forward strand.
GCAAAGTTGACCTCAGCGGGAATTGAACTCAGACTGCAGAGAGCTGGAACGAATAATTTAAAGTATTCTCTCTGGTGTTCTAGCAACTCTGCTAATTCACTGTCTTATGATATGCATTACATCTATTATATTAAAGCTGTTGTATATTCCATGTAAAATGTTGGTCAAACTGAAAAGTGGATGTGAGAGAAAGAGAGAGGTAATGATAGTGGGAAAACTGAAAACATTTTTTTCCAATCCCATGCTGTAATAAATCTTGTGGAAAGGGAGTGGTACAACAATGTACTGCCAGCACATTTGAAGTCATCATCTTCGAACATGTAGTTGACTATATGAACTCTAGTCTTTTCATTTCATGTGTCTAATTAGAAAGAGCTATTATTTCAGTGAACACTTACCAGCATTTTCTGCTGCACATTTTGAAGATAACTGGATTTTTGTAGGTTCTGGAAGATCCTGAATAAGAAATATAAATGATTATCTCCTTATAATATATAACCAGCAATTTCTCTGTCTGTCTGTCCGACAGTGGAAACACGTGCGCACGCGTAGAGAGAGAGACTACAAGAGAGGGGGATAGCGGGAGGGAGAGTGGGGGGGAATTGAGGAGTGCTACAGAAACATATATACATTTCTGTGTGTGTGTAATATATATATATATACACACACAGAAATATATATATATACACACAGAAATATATATACATTTCTGTGTGTGTAATATATATATATATATATATATATACACACACACAGAAATATATATACATTTCTGTGTGTGTAATATATATATATATATACACACACAGAAATATATATATATACACACAGAAATATATATACATTTCTGTGTGTGTAATATATATATATATATATATACACACACACAGAAATATATATACATTTCTGTGTGTGTAATATATATATATATATATATACACACACAGAAATATATATACATTTCTGTGTGTGTAATATATATATATATATATATATACACACACAGAAATATATATATATTTCCGGGTGTGTGTATATATATATATATATATATATATATTACACACACAGAAATGTATATATATATTACACACACAGAAATGTATATATATATATACACACAGAAATATATATACATCCCTTAGCTACTGTACTGTATCTGTTGCTATCTCTCTCTTTCTCTCCAGCTATCCCTCTCTTTTAGTCTGTCTGTTTCTCTCACTTTCACTCTTTCTCTTTGTAACACACTAACATTCCTCCCCTCTATCGCTGTGACGAATGGGGAGATGGAGGAGGAGTCACTTCGTCACTTCACCTCTGCCTTTCTTTCTCTCCCCTCTCACTCCCTCATTACGTACAGACATTAGAGCAGTGGATTGGCAGAATCTGTAGAGAGTCGGACACCATGCTTCATAGCATGGAGTTACGGTCTGAGTTCAAATCCCTCCGAGGTTAACTTTGCCTTTCATCCTTATGGGGTCGATAAAATAAAGTACCAGTAATGTACTGGGTAATTGCTGGCCTTGTGCCAAAAGTAGAAACAATTATTAGAAACATTGCTTCATTTTTACATATCTAAGCATTAGTAAAATAACTAATAATTTCAAAAGTAATTTTTCAATTCCAATTGTTATGAACAGCAAAACATTAATAATAATTTTGTTCTAAGAAATATATATACATTTCTGTGTGTGTAATATATATATATATACACACACATAAATATATATACATTTCTGTGTGTGTAATATATATATATACACACAGAAATATATATACATTTCTGTGTGTATAATATATATATATATACACACACAGAAATATATATATATACACACAGAAATATATATACATTTCTCTGTGTGTAATATATATATATATACATACAGAAATATATATACATTTCTGTGTGTGTAATATATATATATATACACACACAGAAATATATATACATTTCTGTGTGTGTAATATATATATATATATATATATATATATATATATATATATATACACACACAGAAATATATGGGCATTTCTCTGTTTGTCTGTCTGTCTGTCCTTCCCTAAAACTCAAATGTAGGTGCTACAGAAATATTACCTTCCCCTTCCTTTCTCCACTTTGGTACTACCAAGAGAAACACTGTCGCTATAGAAACATTACCTTCCCCTCTCCACTGACTTTGGTCACTGAGGCCAAGGGAATCGCTGGTTGCTATAGAGACACCTTGCACAAGCCAAAAGTAACCAGTTCGAGGCGGTTCTGACTTGACACCATGCCAAGGACCATTTGAAGATATATTTCCATCGTTATATCATAACCTTTATGTATCATAACGTTTATATTTCCGTCACTAATCTCTTTTTCTCCTTTTTCGTTTTAACATATATTTATTTCAAAGATTTCACCGTATAGATAACATATATATTTATACATGCATAATAGACACACCGAGAGACGGTGAACATGTGGTGCCGAAAACATTTCTCATCCAAATCTCAACAATATCAGTATATACACTAGATTTGCTAGCAGAAAACCGCCCACCGGGTGTTTTTCTGCTAGTCTATATATATAAAACTGAGGTTGTCTGTCTGTCTACTAAAACGGTCGACACACATCTCCTCCTAAACCGTACGTTCAAATTTCGGTGAAATTGCTACACTTATAGATGAAGGTCCGGCAGAGACATCGGTCAAAAACATTTTCAAATCGACCCACGCCAAGTGCAAAATTCGAATTTGTAAAGTATTGATTTTTCAGTTCAAATGTATAATTAGAGATGAGAGACGAGTTATTTCCCTTTTATGGCGTCATTCTGTTTACCTAATTATGTTATGAATATACGATGCATGCAAATACGCTAACAGTTTTCAGACCAGCAAAATTTTAACCTGCAAAATTCATGAGTTCGAAGTTTCAACATTAAGCTTCCATTTTGCTTCATTTCCATTAAAAAGTCTTTTAAAACAATATTTTTACTTGAAAACAAGCCTATTTGAATACAACGTAAAACAAGCAAACATTTTGTAAAAAAAGCATTGATCTATATATATAATCTCGAATAAAGCCTTATGAGATTTTCATTTAGAAGCAATTATTTTAAACAACAGACAGATAACGCATTTTTTTTTTGTTTTTCATGTCCATCCAATTTCTTTGTTTCAAAATAACAGATAGAGAAAAACATCAGCGTAACCAAACTGAGACAAGTATTGCAGTGTTTACATTTTCGATTTTTGTTAATAGATTACCAGTGCAGTTTTTATCCCCAGCATCCTCTTTTGTTTTAACATTCGGGTTATGGTTATGTTTTCTTAACTTCATAAGGCATACTGTTGGTTGAGGGATTATTAATCAAAAGTACCACATGAAAGTCTACACAGTAGACACTACAGTTTTTAAGCCAAGAAAGGAACTTAACATTGTAACTTTAACACAGCTACTGAGCAGCCCCGAGCTTTACTGCTAGTAAATATATATATATATTCATGGTTATGATGATGATGATATATACAGTGTGTGTGTGTGTATATATCCTGGGTTCAATCGGGCGTAACCACAGTAAGTAAGGTACTCAATACATAGCAGAGTATGAAATTTTAATATAGAAATTGCTTCTACAGGACTAGAACTGTTTCAATCAAAGGAAATCATCAGGAAAGCCCCTGGGCTTCCCTGATGATTTCTTTCTACATATACATATATATATATATATATATATATATATATATTAGACAGTAAAACTACAAACATCATTCACAATCGAGTATGTTAATATATAACAAAAATAATACTTTGTGTCTAATTTCCTTCCTTGACCCTCCAATTCTAGGTGGAATTGTAAGGTAGCTGTCTTGACAAACATGTCTTCAGTATTTAATCATTTTATTACCAAGCCACCCAAAACCAACACTGGTTTAATGAAACAAAAAGGGTTCTTATTTGAATTAAAATCTTCCAAGAAATTTTATATACTTTTATATACAAATATTATATACAAATATTATACTACTAATTAAATATTTAATAATTTTAGTAAATTCTACAAAGTTCTTTATTAATTAATTGGAACAAATTGTATTTCATTAGAAATACGGTCCCAATGGGGTTAACCCTGGGGAATTCAATTAGGGAGACCATCAGCTCTACGTTGGAAGTTCTCAGTACTGTGAACTTCATGACTTTTGAGGTGGTAGATTTTTCAGTAGGCAACGAATTAGAAGAGTCATTTGAATGTTAGATAGAATGCTTTGCGGTATTCGTTCCAGCTTTCTGTACTCTATGTTCAAATCCTGCCTTTTCATCATTTCACAGTTGATAAAAAGTACTAGTTCAATACTGGGTCGATTCTTCTTTCATATCTCTTTCTTTCTTCCTCTCGATCATTCTATTCATCCTACTTCTCTGGAAGAAATCGGCTATGTTCCAACCTGGAGAGGTGTGTTCTGCCAGGTTTAAAATGACCGAGACATGTTGTATGTCATTATGGTGCTCCTATGACTTCACCAGCAGTTACAGTTTAAAAAAAAAGAAGAATTTCACAGTGTTGGCTGCTTCTAAGGAAGGAAGGAGTGGACAACCCTTCAACTCTTCTGCATGACTTGCTTTTGGAGGGGACTAACATTTTTTTCTTGGCGGAAAGGAAGGACTTCTTTCTTTTTCTGTCCTTTGTTCATTCCCCAGCAGTATTTCTACTCCTGTTCATTTTTCATGCCTTCTTCATGATCACATGAAGGTGCAACACAATAATGTATGTATAAGTCAGGTTTCACTTCAGTGCTACTGGTAACATGTAACCCAACACAACCTGTGCATGGTTGGGTCGTCAGCAACTAAACTGGCAACCCCACCAACCTTGTTTGGTGAGGAGAATGATTTTGGACACCCTGTGGGATGAAAAGCAAATCCCATCAAAGGGCGAAGGAACTCGGGAGAGTCAATGGGCCATCCAATAAAGTATATTTTTTTGTGGAATGAGAGACTTCTACTCTTCATTAAGACATCTCTCTAGGAGAAGGTGACTCTGATGTAAAACCTGTGACATTGTTTACATCCAATGATGTAGACTAGTTCTTCTTTTTGGGCAAATGCATTCAATGTTCAGAGAGCGAGATTGGTCCTGTGCAAGGCCTTTCCTCACTTAAAAATGCTTCAAGTACAGACATCGCTTGATATGTGACATTTTTTGCAATGCATGGTATTGTTGGCCATAGGCAAATCACTAGCAGGACTAAAAATCCAAATCCATATCCATATTCATGCTTAAGTATCAAGCGATGGCATTACTTGAAATCGAGTTGCAGCCATCATGTATGTATGTATGTATGTGTGTGTGTGTGCATGTATGTATGTATGTAAAGGGGAAATTGCTGGCCTTGTACCTAAGTTATAAATCATTATTATGATACAGTACTAAATTTTATTTATGTATTTGCCATCATACTGTCTAGGCATTCTCTTTATATATGACTGATCTAAAAATAATAAACTCATTCCTCCTCTTTCTCTTTGTTTCTTTAAAATAAATTTCAAAACAAAATAACAACAAAAAAAAAAGAGAAAAAAGCCTATTAACTCTTCTGCCTCCACCCTCCACCAGCCATACTACCATACAACTAACTTTTTTTAATATTAAAAATAAAACCTTTTTCCTATTTATATATTACAATTAATTCTTAACTATTTTTCAGATCAAATTTCTTTTCTAAGCCAACAACAGAAGAAATATGCATAACTGTGATTACTGCAAACATTCTTACCAGTAAATAGAGCAACAGTAACTGCAACAATAAAAACAACAATAATAATAATGAATTCTACTTTAGGCACAAGGCCAGCAATTTGTGGGGAGGAGATTATATTAACTCCAGTAACAGACCAGAACTTTATTTTATTGAACCCAGAAGGATGAAAAGCACATTTGATCCTGGTGCAATTTCTACTCAGAACATAAATGGCTTAGCTATATGCTACAAATCATATTGTCTGAAATCACTGCCCTAACAACAATAATGATGATGATGATGATAAATCTTTCTAACATTGGTACCAGGCCAGGAATTTGAGGGAAGAAGGAAGTTGATTTCATCGATACCAGTACATGACTGGTACTTTATCTTATTGATCGTGGAAGGATGAAAGATAAAGTTGACCTTGGCAGTATTTAAACTCAGAAAGTAAAAAATCCTAACTAAACACCACAAAGTATTTTGTCAGATGCTCTACCGATTCTACCTTAATAATGATAATAATAATTTCTAATTTAGGCAAAAGGCCAGCAATTTAAATTTAGTTGGGTGGAAGGAGCAATTAGATTACACTGACCCAGTGTTTGACTGGTGCAATAACAACAACAATAATGTTCATTTATTTAATTGCTACAGACAGAAAAAAGAAAAAAGGTTAAGATCAACAAAAACGAATTGAATTAAACTAGAAAACAATACAAAATAACAAACAAACATTAAAATATGTTGAGGTATGTTTGTTTGTCTGAAGTGTGCTTCTGTCTGTGTTTGTGTGTGAACATACATACATCATACATACATCATACATACACATATATACATACATACACACACAATAAAAATACATTTTAAAATGGACAGGTTCCCGAGGTAACATGAGTCGAAATTAGTCAGTAATTTAATAAACTTTCATGGAGAAGGGGAGCTAGGCATTCTTCTTAAATGGAAGTCTGCTAAGTTAACTTAAATCTAAGAAGTATCAAGTATGAAGTAAGAACTTTTTTTTTTTATAACCATCGTTTGACATATTGAGCTTCATAAAAAAAGAAAAAAAAACATGGTGAAGTCATTATCATTTTCATTGTTTTAACATCTGTTCTTGCATACTAATGTGGGTTTCACAGGTTTACAATGATGCAGCATCTTCCCCTCTCCCCTGGTCTTGATCTTGTAGCACTGTCTGGCATGTGAGGTTTAATTTTTAATGTCCTGTACCACATGAACTGCATTAGCAAAATATTCTTGACAAGCAGAAAACAGAACAATGACTCCATCTCATAAAAAATTAGTCCTTACTTTCATACTGCAAATTTTCACAACAATCTATCCTCTAGTAAAGGTACTATAAACATTTCAATTAACAAACTTGTTTTTAAATGAGGAATTTGTAGTTTACTTGAAGCATTGTATATGATATAAAGAATTTGAAGTTTGAAAACCACGACAGTGGACGGATAAACAAGTCGGATGAATAAGATGTTATGTATTTTTTACCTTAATTTATTTAAATTAAGGTAAAAATTGCTTAACATCTTGTTTTTAAATATTGGACTGGATGCTTTTTCATCATGTCACCAGCCACTAAAACACAGATTCAAGGAGTAGGTAGTTCAATTGAATGAACAACTGTGTACTTTGTATTACCACTGATGAAAGTCCATTTTACTATTAATTCTCGTCTTTTGTTAATTGTCAGAAGAGTGTTAGTACGGACATGTGGTGTGCATGGAATGGGGAGATGCTGTGCTGAAAAGGACCTGTCCAACTCATGTAAGCATGGAATAATGGACATAAAAATGACAATGATGATAAATATGACTTTTTCTTTTTAGTTTGTGTGGACTCATGTAAATCAAACACTGTAACTTTATCACTCAAAACTGTTTCATAACCCTAACCCCTTTGAAACTGCTTGAAACCATCCCTGGTCTACAATACAAAATGTTTGTTTTAGAGTGTTTATATTTATACAAAAATTTCTCATCATAATTTTATGTAAGAATTTTAAAGTTGTGTTCCAAACACCAGTTTAATAATAAGGAAGTTAGTTATATTACTAAATCTCTCCAAATTATTACTTAAAAAATTATTTTGAAATCATAGGCAGTGTCTTTCATTAGAAATATGATAACAAAAGGTTAGAAAATTTATTAAATCTCCAAATTTGTGAGGGATAAGGTGTGGTTTATTTACATGAGTATTTTAAGAAACACTCATGTAGGTGAACATAAAATCAAGAGATCCCTTTACTCCTACCTCTCTAGTGCTGATATCCTGATAAAATTCATACAGTATACTTTACAAAAAGTTATTGGTGTCAGGATGGGCAATTAGCCATAGAAACCATGCCAAAAATGAAACACATGAGTGAGGTGTGGTCCTCCAAGTAAATTAAGAGGGATGTAATTATGAATAAGAACTGACTTTTAAAGGGATGTAACTCAATAATAAAAGATATGATTATATACTGAAATCTATTAGCATGTCATTTAATAATGGGATATCAATCACGTTAAAGTTTCCTAGATGCCTTTATCAGTTTCTAGAATAAGTCTTACACTATATGTTAATGTGATGACCTAAGATTGATACATATATGTACACAAGCACTAACACAAACACACTTACACAGACTGTCTCTACCTAAAACGTAAACAGAGAGGTAGAGGCTTAACATTTGCACAAAGACCTTTTAAATGTTGCATCATATTCTTTTGACAACATCTAACCACCACACATAGAAGCCCATCCATAGAACAGGTTTGTTTACATGAAGCAGATAACATCACGAGAGTTGGGAAAGAGCTTCTTGAGAAATACTCCCTGAAGGATGATAAAAAACACACACCTAGGAAATTGCACAGCACTACCTCAACAAATCAGTATATATGCAAAGAGTCATACATGGATATGCTGCCAGAAAGCTTCATTAGCATGTCATGTGTTGCAATGCTGACAAAATATGGTGAATGCTGATGAGCCAGATATTCTATTTGAAAGTATAGTTGGTTCAAAGCTGTTAACTAATGTGCTTTACTAACTTACAAAACTGAGTTCAAAACCTTTGCAGAATATGTACTTTGAACAAAGATATACTCTGTGCAGTTGGCTTGGAGGGAAATAAATTCTATCGAAAGTGTGGGGATAGATCCTACCAAAGACACAACCAGTGAAGACAAGCATCTTTGGTCATGTTTTTACACTGCCACAAACACAACCAATCATTTTACAGCTCTTTGGTCATGCCCTTACAAAGACAAACATCTTTGATAGTGCTCTTACAAAGGAATGCATACAACTGACTTTGAAGTCATCTAATTAGTTCAAGAGTTTTCCCCTATGTCAGCAGCTGAATGCTGTCACTGTCTTAGCAATGAGATAAACTTTTCAAATCTATTGACAGTTTAAGGAGCTATACTGAACTATAGAGGGAGAGAGGAGGGCTTTCTTTAATGGCTTCAATGTAAAGTAAGTCAAGAAAACAAATTGGCACTGTTCTGACCTAGACAGGTAAGAAAAGGTGTGAGGAGGAGCCCCCCCCCCCCCCCCCCCTGCAAAAGAAACATATACACTGCAATTCACTTAATTTTATCTTCTGTTATTTATGTTACATATTTATGTCTGTCTAATAAGCTTACTGCTCATAAATACATCAGTTTACATTATTAAGTGTCCTTTAGTGAAACAACAAGCTGCTAGGCTTTCAAGTTATTAATGGTTGTAAATTTATTGTCTACCATATAGACTAAGACAAGTGTATGTGTGTGCATGTGTATGTGTGCGTGTGTGCATGCTAGTTTTCATATATGTATTTCTGTGTGTGTGTGCATACTTGTTTATGTGCATGTCTGTGTGCTTAAATGCATGTGTGTATGTGTATGCGATGGCCTTATCTTGCAGACATTATTTAAATAGCAGTTGTAATAGATATGTATTGGACATTAAACTGGTGTTGGCCTTGTTGTGATGACAATTCATTGTGATGATGATGATCATGATGTTGATATATGACTATTGTTATTCATTTGCTTTATGTATATTTTATAGACTTATAAATTTTTTTTTAGAAGGTATGGGGGGAAAGGGGGTGTCTGGAGGTCTCTAAATATTTACAAAGACAAATAAAACTGTTAGATTTTTTATTGATACATATAAATGAGGACCTATGCAAGTACTTAGATAATATTAACCCCACCAACACTGTCGCTATCAACAGAATATCTATCTACGTAGTTACTCAACATGCTCATTTACAAACCCCTATACTCTATACAATAACTTGACCTGCTAGAAATAGAAATCATGCTGTCATCTTAACCTTTTAATGATGAGCCATCAAGGGATCTTATACATAAGTAAATTGGAAAGCAAACTTTGTATTGTAACAACATATCTGAAATAGGAAATGCATTGTGTGTATGTTTGTGTGTAAATTTTAAAAAGTTACATATATATATATACATGTAGTGTATTATTATAGTTGATTATATAAAATAATAAACTGACAGAATCAGTAGAGTGTCAGACAAAATGCTTTGCAGCATTTGTTCTGGCTCTTTAGACCCTGAGTTCAAATCCTGTTATGGTCAACCTTGCCCTTCATCTTTTTACTGTCGATAAAATAAAGTACCAATCAAGTACTGGAGTCAATATAATTGATTGCCTGCTAATTGCTGGCCTTGTGCCTAAATGAGAAATCATTATTATTATTATTATTATTATTATTTAGTGGCAGATTGGCAGTATCGATAAAGTGTCGGACTCCATGCTTTGTAGCATAGAGTTACGACCCTTTGCAATCTGAGTTCAAATCCCGCCGAGGTTAACTTTGCCTTTCATCCTTACAGGTCAATAAAATAAAGTACCAATAATGCACTGGCATAATTGCTGGCCTTGTGCCAAAAGTAGAAATAATAATTATTATTATTTATCAGAACTGTTAGTTCATCCTTCATCCTTTCATCCATCTGAGGAGTCAATCAAATGAAGTATCAATCAAGTACTGGGGTCAGTGTAATTGATTTCTCACTTCACCTAACTACTGGCCTTATATATAAATTATCATTATCATTATTACTGGTGGATTGGCAGTATCGGTAGAAGGTCGGACGCTATGCTTTGACACATAGCGTTACGGCCCTTGCCATTCTGAGTTCGAATCCCGCTGAGGTTAACTTTGCTTTTCATCCTTACGGAGTCGATAAAATAAAGTACCAGTAATGCACTGGGTAATTGCTGGCCTTGTGCCAAAAGTAGTAACAATTAATACTGTGTTGAAAGGACTCATCAGTTGTGTCAAAGACATGCCAACCTCCCTAGTGTAGGTGTTCTACATGATAAACACACCCAGTACACTTTAAAGTGGTTAGTGATAGGAAAGACATCCAGCCACAAAAAACTTGCCAAAGAGCATAGGGCAACACTTCAACTATGTCAAAAACATAACAACCTCCCTAGTGCTGGTGTCACAATAAAATGCACTCGGTAGAGCACAGGATTGTATGTAAGTGAGATGCATTTGACAGCACACTTAATGATAATATACAAATAAAAATAATCAGCTTGGTGGATGATAATAATGTAGTTAGAAAATATTTTATTATACTTATAAAAGGTGAACACATTTGCATCTCTTTGTGTATTTGTGTGCTTTTGTGTGACTGAATCTATTTATTTGATAATGTCAGGTGTGCGTATGTGTTGAGATTATGTGAGCATATGTGTGTGTATAAACTCATACACACACACACACACACATATATATATATGTGTGTACATATATATATATATGTACACACACAGGACAAGAGAAAGATTTGACATTTTATAATGTGGGTGTGTGTATATCATATTTCACATGACACTACACACACACACATGTGTGTGTATACATATAAATAAATAAATATATATATATATAAGAAATACATGTATGTATATATATATATATATATATATACATTTCTTTTATTCTTTTATCAAAAGAGAACAGAGGAAGTTTTAAGAAACCTCAGGAGGAAACCAGGCCCATTAGACTCAAAGAAAAAATATAAAGAATAAACTGGGTCAGTTCAGTTTTAGAATTGATTTTTCTGTATAGCACAAACAATAAAGGCCCATTTCAACACAGTAACATATCCACTATGTGTCAATTGAAAGCCATTGAGGGTTGCCTTTAACCCTTACACAGTAACATGTGTTAAGTGAGAGCCAGTAAGGGAAATTTTAACCTTCACACTGCAACATATGCCAAGTGACAGCCAGTGAGGGCAATTTTAACCTTCACACTGTAACATATCCCAACTGACAGCCAGTGAGAGCAATTTTAACCTTCACACTGTAACATATGCCAAGTAGCAGCCAGTGAGGGCAATTTTAACCTTCACACTGTAACATATGCCAAGTGACTGCCAGTGAGGGCAATTTTAACCTTCACACTGTAACATATGCCAACTGACAGCCAGTGAGAGCAATTTTACCCTTCACCCTGTAACATATGCCAAGTGACAGCCAGTGAGGGCAATTTTAACCTTCACACTGTAACATATGCCAAGTGACAGCAAGTGAGAGCAATTTTAACCTTCACACTGTAACATATGCCAAGTGACAGCAAGTGAGGGCAATTTTAACCTTCACACTGTAACATATGCCAAGTGACAGCCAGTGAGAGCAATTTTAAACTTCACACTGTAACATATGTCAAGTGACAGCCAGTGAGAGCAATTCTAACCTTCACACTGTAACATATGTCAAGTGACAGCCAGTGAGAGCAATTCTAACCTTCACACTGTAACATATGTCAAGTGACAGCCAGTGAGAGCAATTCTAACCTTCACACTGTAACATATGTCAAGTGACAGCCAGTGAGAGCAATTCTAACCTTCACACTGTAACATATGTCAAGTGACAGCCAGTGAGAGCAATTTTAACCTTCACACTGTAACATATGCCAAGTGACAGCCAGTGAAAGCAATTTTAACCTTCACACTGTAACATATGCCAAGTGACAGCCAGTGAGAGCAATTTTAACCTTCACACTGTAACATATGACAAGTGACAGCCAGTGAGGGCAATTTTAACCTTCACACTGTAACATGTGCCAAGTGACAGCCAGTGAGAGCAATTTTAACCTTCACACTGTAACATATGCCAAGTGACAGCCAGTGAGGGCAATTTTACCCTTCACACTGTAACATATGCCAAGTGACAGCCAGTGAGAATAATTTTAACCTTCACACTGTAACATATGCCAAGTGACAGCCAGTGAGAGCAATTTTACCCTTCACACTGCAACATATGCCAAGTGACAGCCAGTGAGGGCAATTTTAACCTTCACACTGTAACATATGCCAACTGACGGCCAGTGAGAGCAATTTTAACCTTCACACTGTAACATATGCCAAGTGACAGCCAGTGAGAGCAATTTTAACCTTCACACTGTAACATATGACAAGTGACATCCAGTGAGGGCAATTTTAACCTTCACACTGTAACATATGCCAAGTGACAGCCAGTGAGTGCAATCTTAACCTTCACACTGTAACATATGCCAAGTGACAGCCAGTGAGGGCAATTTTAACCTTCACACTGTAACATATGCCAAGTGACAGCCAGTGAGGGCAATCTTAACCTTCACACTGCAACATATGCCAAGTGACAGCCAGTGAGGGCAATCTTAACCTTCACACTGTAACATATGCCAAGTGACAGCCAGTGAGAGCAATTTTAACCTTCACACTGTAACATATGACAAGTGACATCCAGTGAGAGCAATTTTAACCTTCACACTGTAACATATGCCAAGTGACAGCCAGTGAGTGCAATTTTAACCTTCACACTGTAACATATGCCAACTGACAGCCAGTGAGAGCAATTTTACCCTTCACCCTGTAACATATGCCAAGTGACAGCCAGTGAGGGCAATTTTACCCTTCACACTGCAACATATGCCAAGTGACAGCCAGTGAGTGCAATTTTAACCTTCACACTGTAACATATGACAAGTGACAGCCAGTGAGGGCAATTTTAACCTTCACACTGTAACATATGACAAGTGACATCCAGTGAGAGCAATTTTAACCTTCACACTGTAACATATGCCAAGTGACAGCCAGTGAGAGCAATTTTAACCTTCACACTGTAACATATGCCAAGTAGCAGCCAGTGAGGGCAATTTTAACCTTCATACTGTAACATATGTCAAGTGACAGCCAGTGAGGGCAATTTTAACCTTCACACTGCAACATATGCCAAGTGACAGCCAGTGAGGGCAATTTTAACCTTCACACTGTAACATATGACAAGTGACAGCCAGTGAGGGCAATTTTAACATTCACACTGTAACATATGCCAAGTGACAGCCAGTGGGAGCAATTTTAACCTTCAACCTGTAACATATGCCAAGTGACAGCCAGTGAGAGCAATTTTAACCTTCACACTGTAACATATGCCAAGTGACAGCCAGTGAGAGCAATTTTAACCTTCACACTGTAACATATGCCAAGTGACAGCCAGTGAGGGCAATTTTAACCATCACACTGTAACATATGCCAAGTGACAGCCAGTGAGAGCAATTTTAACCTTCACACTGTAACATATGTCAAGTGACAGCCAGTGAGGGCAATTTTAACCTTCACACTGTAACATATGCCAAGTGACAGCCAGTGAGAGCAATTTTAACCTTCACACTGTAACATATGCCAAGTGACAGCCAGTGAGAGCAATTTTAACCTTCACACTGTAACATATGCCAAGTGACAGCCAGTGAGGGCAATTAAGTGACAGCCAGTGAGAGCAATTTTAATCTTCACACTGTAACATATGCCAAGTGACAGCCAGTGAACAGCAATTTTAACCTTCACACTGTAACATATGACAAGTGACAGCCAGTGAGAGCAATTTTAACCTTCACACTGTAACATATGCCAAGTGACAGCCAGTGGGAGCAATTTTGACCTTCACACTGTAACATATGCCAAGTGACAGCCAGTGAGAGCAATTTTAACCTTCACACTGTAACATATGTCAATTGACAGCCAGTGAGAGCAATTTTAACCTTCACACTGTAACATATGTCAAGTGACAGCCAGTGAGAGCAATTTTAACCTTCACACTGTAACATATGCCAAGTGACAGCCAGTGAGAGCAATTTTAACCTTCACACTGTAACATATGCCAAGTGACAGCAATTTTAACCTTGACACTGTAACATATGCCAAGTGACGGCCAGTGAGGGCAATTTTAACCTTCACTCTGTAACATATCTCAAGTGACAGCTAGTGAGGGCAATTTTAACCTTCACACTGTAACATATGCCAAGTGACTGCCAGTGAGGTCAATTTTAACCTTCACACTGTAACATATGCCAAGTGACAGCCAGTGAGAGCAATTTTAACCTTCACACTGTAGCATATGCCAAGTGACAGCCAGTGAGCGCAATTTTAACCTTCACACTGTAATATATGTCAAGTAGCAGCCAGTGAGAGCAATTTTAACCTTCACACTGTAATATATGCCAAGTAGCAGCCAGTGAGGGCAATTTTAACCTTCACACTGTAACATATGCCAAGTGACTGCCAGTGAGGTCAATTTTAACCTTCACACTGTAACATATGCCAAGTGACAGCCAGTGAGAGCAATTTTAACCTTCACACTGTAGCATATGCCAAGTGACAGCCAGTGAGAGCAATTTTAACCTTCACCCTGTAACATATGCCAAGTGACAGCCAGTGAGAGCAATTTTAACCTTCACACTGTAACATATGCCAAGTGACAGCCAGTGAGAGCAATTTTAACCTTCACACTGTAACATATGCCAAGTGACAGCCAGTGAGAGCAATTTTAACCTTCACACTGTAACATATGACAAGTGACAGCCAGTGAGAGCAATTTTAACCTTCACACTGTAACATATGTCAAGTGACAGCCAGTGAGAGCAATTTTAACCTTCACACTGTAACATATGACAAGTGACAGCCAGTGGGAGCAATTTTGCCCTTCACACTGTAACATATGACAAGTGACAGCCAGTGGGAGCAATTTTAACCTTCACACTTTAACATATGACAAGTGACAGCCAGTGAGAGCAATTTTAATCTTCACACTGTAACATATGCCAAGTGACAGCCAGTGAACAGCAATTTTAACCTTCACACTGTAACATATGACAAGTGACAGCCAGTGAGAGCAATTTTAACCTTGACACTGTAACATATGCCAAGTGACGGCCAGTGAGGGCAATTTTAACCTTCACTCTGTAACATATCTCAAGTGACAGCTAGTGAGGGCAATTTTAACCTTCACACTGTAACATATGCCAAGTGACTGCCAGTGAGGTCAATTTTAACCTTCACACTGTAACATATGCCAAGTGACAGCCAGTGAGAGCAATTTTAACCTTCACACTGTAGCATATGCCAAGTGACAGCTAGTGAGCGCAATTTTAACCTTCACACTGTAATATATGTCAAGTAGCAGCCAGTGAGAGCAATTTTAACCTTCACACTGTAATATATGCCAAGTAGCAGCCAGTGAGGGCAATTTTAACCTTCACACTGTAACATATGCCAAGTGACTGCCAGTGAGGTCAATTTTAACCTTCACACTGTAACATATGCCAAGTGACAGCCAGTGAGAGCAATTTTAACCTTCACCCTGTAACATATGCCAAGTGACAGCCAGTGAGAGCAATTTTAACCTTCACACTATAACATATGCCAAGTGACAGCCAGTGAGGGCAATTTTAAACTTCACACTGTAACATATGCCAAATAGCAGCCAGTGAGGGCAATTTTAACCTTCACACTGTAACATATGCCAAGTGACTGCCAGTGAGGGCAATTTTAACCTTCACACTGTAACATGTGCCAAGTGACAGCCAGTGAGAGCAATTTTAACCTTCACACTGTAACATATGTCAACTGACAACCACTGAGAGCAATTTTAACCTTCAACCTGTAACATATGCCAAGTGATAGCTAGTGAGGGCAATTTGAACCTTCACACTGTATCATATGTCAACTGACAGCCAGTGAGAGCAATTTTAACCTTCACACTGTAACATATGTCAACTGACAACCAGTGAGAGCAATTTTAACCTTCACACTGTAACATATGTCAACTGACAACCAGTGAGAGCAATTCTAACCTTCACACTGCAACATATGCCAAGTGACAGCCAGTGAGAGCAATTTTGACCTTCACCCTGTAACATATGCCAAGTGACAGCCAGTGAGGGCAATTTTAACCTTTACACTGTAACATATGCCAAGTGACAGCCAGTGAGAGCAATTTTAATCTTAACACTGTAACATATGCCAAGTGACAGCTAGTGAGAGCAATTTTAACCTTCACACTGTAACATATGCCAAGTAGCAGCCAGTGAGAGCAATTTTAACCTTCACACTGTAACATATGCCAAGTGACAGCCAGTGAGAGCAATTTTGACCTTCACCCTGTAACATATGCCAAGTGACAGCCAGTGAGGGCAATTTTAACCTTTACACTGTAACATATGCCAAGTGACAGCCAGTGAGTGCAATTTTAACCTTCACACTGTAACATATGCCAAGTGACAGCCAGTGAGGGCAATTTTAACCTTCACACTGTAACATATGCCAAGTGACAGCCAGTGAGGGCAATCTTAACCTTCACACTGCAACATATGCCAAGTGACAGCCAGTGAGGGCAATTTGAACCTTCACACTGTAACATATGCCAACTGACAGCCAGTGAGAGCAATTTTACCCTTCACCCTGTAACATATGCCAAGTGACAGCCAGTGAGGGCAATTTTACCCTTCACACTGTAACATATGGCAAGTGACAGCCAGTGAGGGCAATTTTAACCTTCACACTGTAACATATGCCAAGTGACAGCCAGTGAGAGCAATTTTAACCTTCACACTGTAACATATGTCAAGTGACAGCCAGTGAGAGCAATTCTAACCTTCACACTGTAACATATGTCAAGTGACAGCCAGTGAGAGCAATTCTAACCTTCACACTGTAACATATGTCAAGTGACAGCCAGTGAGAGCAATTTTAACCTTCACACTGTAACATATGCCAAGTGACAGCCAGTGAGAGCAATTTTAACCTTCACACTGTAACATAAGCCAAGTGACAGCCAGTGAGGGCAATTTTACCCTTCACACTGTAACATATGCCAAGTGACAGCCAGTGAGAGCAATTTTAACCTTCACACTGTAACATATGCTAAGTGACAGCCAGTGAGAGCAATTTTACCCTTCACACTGCAACATATGCCAAGTGACAGCCAGTGAGAGCAATTTTAACCTTCACACTGTAACATATGCCAAGTGACGGCCAGTGAGAGCAATTTTAACCTTCACACTGTAACATATGCCAAGTGACAGCCAGTGAGAGCAATTTTAACCTTCACACTGTAACATATGACAAGTGACATCCAGGGAGAGCAATTTTAACCTTCACACTGTAACATATGCCAAGTAGCAGCCAGTGAGAGCAATTTAACCTTCACTCTGTAACATATGCCAAGTAGCAGCCAGTGAGAGCAATTTTAAACTTCACACTGTAACATATGCCAAGTAGCAGCCAGTGAGGGCAATTTTAACCTTCATACTGTAACATATGTCAACTGACAGCCAGTGAGAGCAATTTTAACCTTCACACTGTAACATAAGCCAAGTGACAGCCAGTGAGGGCAATTTTACCCTTCACACTGTAACATATGCCAAGTGACAGCCAGTGAGAGCAATTTAACCTTCACACTGTAACATATGCCAAGTGACAGCCAGTGAGAGCAATTTTAACCTTCACACTGTAACATATGCCAAGTAGCAGCCAGTGAGGGCAATTTTAACCTTCATACTGTAACATATGTCAAGTGACAGCCAGTGAGGGCAATTTTACCCTTCACACTGCAACATATGCCAAGTGACAGCCAGTGAGGGCAATTTTAACCTTCACACTGTAACATATGCCAAGTGACAGCCAGTGAGGGCAATTTTAACCTTCACACTGTAACATATGCCAAGTGACAGCCAGTGAGAGCAATTTTAACCTTCACACTGTAACATATGCCAAGTAACAGCCAGTGAGAGCAATTTTAACCTTCACACTGTAACATATGCCAAGTGACACCCAGTGAGAGCAATTTTAACCTTCACACTGTAACATATGACAAGTGACAGCCAGTGAGAGCAATTTTAACCTTCACACTGTAACATATGTCAAGTGACAGCCAGTGAGAGCAATTTTAACCTTCACACTGTAACATATGACAAGTGACAGCCAGTGGGAGCAATTTTGACCTTCACACTGTAACATATGACAAGTGACAGCCAGTGGGAGCAATTTTAACCTTCACACTTTAACATATGACAAGTGACAGCCAGTGAGAGCAATTTTAATCTTCACACTGTAACATATGCCAAGTGACAGCCAGTGAACAGCAATTTTAACCTTCACACTGTAACATATGACAAGTGACAGCCAGTGAGAGCAATTTTAACCTTCACACTGTAACATATGCCAAGTGACAGCCAGTGGGAGCAATTTTGACCTTCACACTGTAACATATGCCAAGTGACAGCCAGTGAGAGCAATTTTAACCTTCACACTGTAACATATGTCAAGTGACAGCCAGTAAGAGCAATTTTAACCTTCACACTGTAACATATGTCAATTGACAGCCAGTGAGAGCAATTTTAACCTTCACACTGTAACATATGTCAAGTGACAGCCAGTGAGAGCAATTTTAACCTTGACACTGTAACATATGTCAAGTAACAGCCAGTGAGGGCAATCTTAACCTTCACACTGCAACATATGCCAAGTGACAGCCAGTGAGTGCAATTATAACCTTCACACTGTAACATATGCCAAGTGACAGCCAGTGAAGGCAATTTTAACCTTCACACTGTAACATATGCCAAGTGACAGCCAGTGAGGGCAATCTTAACCTTCACACTGCAACATATGCCAAGTGACAGCCAGTGAGGGCAATTTGAACCTTCACACTGTAACATATGCCAACTGACAGCCAGTGAGAGCAATTTTACCCTTCACCCTGTAACATATGCCAAGTGACAGCCAGTGAGGGCAATTTTACCCTTCACACTGTAACATATGCCAAGTGACAGCCAGTGAGGGCAATTTTAACCTTCACACTGTAACATATGCCAAGTGACAGCCAGTGAGAGCAATTTTAACCTTCACACTGTAACATATGTCAAGTGACAGCCAGTGAGAGCAATTCTAACCTTCACACTGTAACATATGTCAAGTGACAGCCAGTGAGAGCAATTCTAACCTTCACACTGTAACATATGTCAAGTGACAGCCAGTGAGAGCAATTTTAACCTTCACACTGTAACATATGCCAAGTGACAGCCAGTGAGAGCAATTTTAACCTTCACACTGTAACATAAGCCAAGTGACAGCCAGTGAGGGCAATTTTACCCTTCACACTGTAACATATGCCAAGTGACAGCCAGTGAGAGCAATTTTAACCTTCACACTGTAACATATGCCAAGTGACGGCCAGTGAGAGCAATTTTAACCTTCACACTGTAACATATGCCAAGTGACAGCCAGTGAGAGCAATTTTAACCTTCACACTGTAACATATGACAAGTGACATCCAGGGAGAGCAATTTTAACCTTCACACTGTAACATATGCCAAGTAGCAGCCAGTGAGAGCAATTTAACCTTCACTCTGTAACATATGCCAAGTAGCAGCCAGTGAGAGCAATTTTAAACTTCACACTGTAACATATGCCAAGTAGCAGCCAGTGAGGGCAATTTTAACCTTCATACTGTAACATATGTCAACTGACAGCCAGTGAGAGCAATTTTAACCTTCACACTGTAACATAAGCCAAGTGACAGCCAGTGAGGGCAATTTTACCCTTCACACTGTAACATATGCCAAGTGACAGCCAGTGAGAGCAATTTAACCTTCACACTGTAACATATGCCAAGTGACAGCCAGTGAGAGCAATTTTAACCTTCACACTGTAACATATGCCAAGTAGCAGCCAGTGAGGGCAATTTTAACCTTCATACTGTAACATATGTCAAGTGACAGCCAGTGAGGGCAATTTTAACCTTCACACTGCAACATATGCCAAGTGACAGCCAGTGAGGGCAATTTTAACCTTCACACTATAACATATGACAAGTGACAGCCAGTGAGGGCAATTTTAACCTTCACACTGTAACATATGCCAAGTGACAGCCAGTGAGAGCAATTTTAACCTTCACACTGTAACATATGACAAGTGACATCCAGTGAGAGCAATGTTAACCTTCACACTGTAACATATGCCAAGTGACAGCCAGTGAGGGCAATTTTAACCTTCACACTGTAACATATGCCAAGTGACAGCCAGTGAGAGCAATTTTAACCTTCACACTGTAACATATGCCAAGTGACAGCCAGTGAGAGCAATTTTAACCTTCACACTGTAACATATGCCAAGTGACAGCCAGTGAGAGCAATTTTAACCTTCACACTGTAACATATGACAAGTGACAGCCAGTGAGAGCAATTTTAACCTTCACACTGTAACATATGTCAAGTGACAGCCAGTGAGAGCAATTTTAACCTTCACACTGTAACATATGACAAGTGACAGCCAGTGGGAGCAATTTTGACCTTCACACTGTAACATATGACAAGTGACAGCCAGTGGGAGCAATTTTAACCTTCACACTTTAACATATGACAAGTGACAGCCAGTGAGAGCAATTTTAATCTTCACACTGTAACATATGCCAAGTGACAGCCAGTGAACAGCAATTTTAACCTTCACACTGCAACATATGACAAGTGACAGCCAGTGAGAGCAATTTTAACCTTCACACTGTAACATATGCCAAGTGACAGCCAGTGAGAGCAATTTTAACCTTCACACTGTAACATATGTCAAGTGACAGCCAGTAAGAGCAATTTTAACCTTCACACTGTAACATATGTCAATTGACAGCCAGTGAGAGCAATTTTAACCTTCACACTGTAACATATGTCAAGTGACAGCCAGTGAGAGCAATTTTAACCTTGACACTGTAACATATGTCAAGTAACAGCCAGTGAGAGCAATTTTAACCTTCACACTGTAACATATGTCAAGTAACAGCCAGTGAGAGCAATTTTAACCTTCACACTGTAACATATGTCAAGTGACAGCCAGTGAGAGCAATTTTAACCTTCACACTGTAACATATGTCAAGTGACAGCCAGTGAGAGCAATTTTAACCTTCACACTGTAACATATGCCAAGTGACAGCCAGTGAGAGCAATTTTAACCTTCACACTGTAAAATATGCCAAGTGACAGCAATTTTAACCTTGACACTGTAACATATGCCAAGTGACGGCCAGTGAGGGCAATTTTAACCTTCACTCTGTAACATATCTCAAGTGACAGCTAGTGAGGGCAATTTTAACCTTCACACTGTAATATATGCCAAGTAGCAGCCAGTGAGAGCAATTTTAACCTTCACACTGTAATATATGCCAAGTAGCAGCCAGTGAGGGCAATTTTAACCTTCACACTGTAACATATGCCAAGTGACTGCCAGTGAGGTCAATTTTAACCTTCACACTGTAACATATGCCAAGTGACAGCCAGTGAGGGCAATTTTAACCTTCACACTGTAGCATATGCCAAGTGACAGCCAGTGAGAGCAATTTTAACCTTCACACTGTAACATATGTCAATTGACAGCCAGTGAGAGCAATTTTAACCTTCACACTGTAGCATATGCCAAGTGACAGCTAGTGAGAGCAATTTTAACCTTCACCCTGTAACATATGCCAAGTGACAGCCAGTGAGAGCAATTTTAACCTTCACCCTGTAACGTATGCCAAGTGACAGCCAGTGAGAGCAATTTTAACCTTCACACTGTAACATATGTCAATTGACAGCCAGTGAGAGCAATTTTAACCTTCACACTGTAGCATATGCCAAGTGACAGCCAGTGAGAGCAATTTTAACCTTCACCCTGTAACATATGCCAAGTGACAGCCAGTGAGAGCAATTTTAACCTTCACACTATAACATATGCCAAGTGACAGCCAGTGAGGGCAATTTTAAACTTCACACTGTAACATATGCCAAATAGCAGCCAGTGAGGGCAATTTTAACCTTCACACTGTAACATATGCCAAGTGACTGCCAGTGAGGGCAATTTTAACCTTCACACTGTAACATGTGCCAAGTGACAGCCAGTGAGAGCAATTTTAACCTTCACACTGTAACATATGTCAACTGACAACCACTGAGAGCAATTTTAACCTTCAACCTGTAACATATGCCAAGTGACAGCTAGTGAGGGCAATTTTAACCTTCACACTGTATCATATGTCAACTGACAGCCAGTGAGAGCAATTTTAACCTTCACACTGTAACATATGTCAACTGACAACCAGTGAGAGCAATTTTAACCTTCACACTGTAACATATGTCAACTGACAACCAGTGAGAGCAATTCTAACCTTCACACTGCAACATATGTCAAGTGACAGCCAGTGAGAGCAATTTTAACCTTCACCCTGTAACATATGCCAAGTGACAGCCAGTGAGGACAATTTTAACCTTCACACTGTAACATATGCCAAGTGACAGCCAGTGAGGACAATTTTAACCTTCAACCTGTATCATATGCCAAGTGACAGCCACTGAGGGCAATTTTCACCTTCACACTGTAACATATGCCAAGTGACAGCCAGTGAGGGCAATTTTAACCTTCACACTGTAACATATGCCAAGTGACAGCCAGTGAGAGCAATTTTAACCTTCACACTGTAACATATGCCAAGTGACAGCCAGTGAGAGCAATTTTAACCTTCACACTGTAACATATGCCAAGTGACAGCCAGTGAGAGCAATTTTAACCTTCACACTGTAACATATGACAAGTGACAGCCAGTGAGAGCAATTTTAACCTTCACACTGTAACATATGTCAAGTGACAGCCAGTGAGAGCAATTTTAACCTTCACACTGTAACATATGACAAGTGACAGCCAGTGGGAGCAATTTTGACCTTCACACTGTAACATATGACAAGTGACAGCCAGTGGGAGCAATTTTAACCTTCACACTTTAACATATGACAAGTGACAGCCAGTGAGAGCAATTTTAATCTTCACACTGTAACATATGCCAAGTGACAGCCAGTGAACAGCAATTTTAACCTTCACACTGCAACATATGACAAGTGACAGCCAGTGAGAGCAATTTTAACCTTCACACTGTAACATATGCCAAGTGACAGCCAGTGAGAGCAATTTTAACCTTCACACTGTAACATATGTCAAGTGACAGCCAGTAAGAGCAATTTTAACCTTCACACTGTAACATATGTCAATTGACAGCCAGTGAGAGCAATTTTAACCTTCACACTGTAACATATGTCAAGTGACAGCCAGTGAGAGCAATTTTAACCTTGACACTGTAACATATGTCAAGTAACAGCCAGTGAGAGCAATTTTAACCTTCACACTGTAACATATGTCAAGTAACAGCCAGTGAGAGCAATTTTAACCTTCACACTGTAACATATGTCAAGTGACAGCCAGTGAGAGCAATTTTAACCTTCACACTGTAACATATGTCAAGTGACAGCCAGTGAGAGCAATTTTAACCTTCACACTGTAACATATGCCAAGTGACAGCCAGTGAGAGCAATTTTAACCTTCACACTGTAAAATATGCCAAGTGACAGCAATTTTAACCTTGACACTGTAACATATGCCAAGTGACGGCCAGTGAGGGCAATTTTAACCTTCACTCTGTAACATATCTCAAGTGACAGCTAGTGAGGGCAATTTTAACCTTCACACTGTAATATATGCCAAGTAGCAGCCAGTGAGAGCAATTTTAACCTTCACACTGTAATATATGCCAAGTAGCAGCCAGTGAGGGCAATTTTAACCTTCACACTGTAACATATGCCAAGTGACTGCCAGTGAGGTCAATTTTAACCTTCACACTGTAACATATGCCAAGTGACAGCCAGTGAGGGCAATTTTAACCTTCACACTGTAGCATATGCCAAGTGACAGCCAGTGAGAGCAATTTTAACCTTCACACTGTAACATATGTCAATTGACAGCCAGTGAGAGCAATTTTAACCTTCACACTGTAGCATATGCCAAGTGACAGCTAGTGAGAGCAATTTTAACCTTCACCCTGTAACATATGCCAAGTGACAGCCAGTGAGAGCAATTTTAACCTTCACCCTGTAACGTATGCCAAGTGACAGCCAGTGAGAGCAATTTTAACCTTCACACTGTAACATATGTCAATTGACAGCCAGTGAGAGCAATTTTAACCTTCACACTGTAGCATATGCCAAGTGACAGCCAGTGAGAGCAATTTTAACCTTCACCCTGTAACATATGCCAAGTGACAGCCAGTGAGAGCAATTTTAACCTTCACACTATAACATATGCCAAGTGACAGCCAGTGAGGGCAATTTTAAACTTCACACTGTAACATATGCCAAATAGCAGCCAGTGAGGGCAATTTTAACCTTCACACTGTAACATATGCCAAGTGACTGCCAGTGAGGGCAATTTTAACCTTCACACTGTAACATGTGCCAAGTGACAGCCAGTGAGAGCAATTTTAACCTTCACACTGTAACATATGTCAACTGACAACCACTGAGAGCAATTTTAACCTTCAACCTGTAACATATGCCAAGTGACAGCTAGTGAGGGCAATTTTAACCTTCACACTGTATCATATGTCAACTGACAGCCAGTGAGAGCAATTTTAACCTTCACACTGTAACATATGTCAACTGACAACCAGTGAGAGCAATTTTAACCTTCACACTGTAACATATGTCAACTGACAACCAGTGAGAGCAATTCTAACCTTCACACTGCAACATATGTCAAGTGACAGCCAGTGAGAGCAATTTTAACCTTCACCCTGTAACATATGCCAAGTGACAGCCAGTGAGGACAATTTTAACCTTCACACTGTAACATATGCCAAGTGACAGCCAGTGAGGACAATTTTAACCTTCAACCTGTATCATATGCCAAGTGACAGCCACTGAGGGCAATTTTCACCTTCACACTGTAACATATGCCAAGTGACAGCCAGTGAGTGCAATTTTAACCTTCACACTGTAACATATGCCAAGTGACAGCCAGTGAGGGCAATTTTAACCTTCACACTGTAACATATGCCAAGTGACAGCCAGTGAGAGCAATTTTAACCTTCACACTGTAACATGTGCCAAGTGACAGCCAGTGAGAGCAATTTTAATCTTCACACTGTAACATATGTCAACTGACAACTAGTGAGAGCAATTTTAACCTTCACACTGTAACATATACCAAGTGACAGCCAGTGAGAGCAATGTTAACCTTCACACTGTAACATATGACAAGTGACAGCCAGTAAGAGCAATGTTAACCTTCACACTGTAATATATGTCAACTGACATCCAGTGAGGGCAATTTTAACCTTCACACTGTAACATATCCCAACTGACAGCCAGTGAGGGCAATTTTAACCTTTACACTGTAACATAGGTCAAGTGACAGCGAGTGAAGGCAATTTTTACCTTCACACTGTACCATATGTCAACTGACAGCCAGTGAGAGCAATTCTAACCTTCACACTGTAACATATGTCAAGTGACAGCCAGTGAGAGCAATTTTAACCTTCACACGGTAACATATGCCAAGTGACAGCCAGTGAGGACAATTTTAACCTTCACACTGTAACATATGCCAAGTGACAGCCAGTGGGAGCAATTTTAACCTTCACACTGTAATATATGTCAACTGACATCCAGTGAGGGCAATTTTAACCTTCACACTGCAACATATGCCAAGTGACAGCCAGTGAGAGCAATTTTAACCTTCACACGGTAACATATGCCAAGTGACAGCCAGTGAGGACAATTTTAACCTTCACACTGTAACATATGCCAAGTGACAGCCAGTGGGAGCAATTTTAACCTTCACACTGTAATATATGTCAACTGACATCCAGTGAGGGCAATTTTAACCTTCACACTGCAACATATGCCAAGTGACAGCCAGTGGGAGCAATTTTTACCTTCACACTGTAACATATGCCAAGTGACAGCCAGTGGGAGCAATTTTAACCTTCACACTGTAACATATGACAAGTGACAGCCAGTGAGGTCAATTTTAACCTTCACACTGTAACATATGCCAAGTGACAGCCAGTGAGGGCAATTTTAACCTTCACACTGTAACATATGACAAGTGACAGCCAGTGAGGGCAATTTTAACCTTCACACTGTAACATATGCCAAGTGACTGCCAGTGAGGTCAATTTTAACCTTCACACTGTAACATATGCCAAGTGACAGCCAGTGAGAGCAATTTTAACCTTCACACTGTAGCATATGCCAAGTGACAGCCAGTGAGAGCAATTTTAACCTTCACCCTGTAACATATGCCAAGTGACAGCCAGTGGGAGCAATTTTAACCTTCACACTGTAACATATGCCAAGTGACAGCCAGTGAGGGCAGTCTTAACCTACACACAACAACATATGCCAACTGACAGCCGCTGAGGGCAGTCTTAACCTTCACACAACATGTGTCAAGTGACAGCCGCTGAGGGCAGTCTTAACCTTCACACCACAACATGTGTCAAGTGACAGCCAGTGAGGTCAGTCTTAACCTTCACACAACAACATGTGTCAACTGACAGCCGCTGAAGGCAGTCTTAACATTTTACTGGCCCTATTTTTAACGAATTACACTTTATTTCAATTAACTCATAACATCCTGTAATGATTTAGCAGAAAATATCTAAAAGCAAGTTTGTTCATTCAAATGTTTTAGTTTTAGATTAGTGATGTAGACACTTTGCTGCTTTGCACTTTTCAAGAACCTCTTGTTAACTTAATATATGGTTTTTATATAAAAATTATGTTGGGAGGTTTTAATTTAAATAGGAAGCCTTGAAAATGTCTGGTGTTGTTTCATAGAACCAAAGCCGGTTTTGGTAAATTGGGTATAAAAAGGGTCAATATAAAATTTTTATTATTATTATTATTTTTAGTTGAGATTGACAAAATGCGTAAAGCATCAGATAAAATGTTTGGAATTTGTCGCAGCTCTCTATTCACTTAGTTCAAATCCAACTGTGGTTAACTTTGTTGTTCATCTTTCCAGGGTGCATAAAATATAGTACTGGGGGGGGGGGGTATGTAACTATCCCCTCTCCCAAATGTGTGGCCTTGTGCCTATGTTAGAAAATATCAATATTATTTGGCATTGACAGAATTGGTAATATGTGAGCCAAGATACCCTGCAATATTCAATTACATCTCTTTAGATTCTGAGTTCAAATCTCATCAGGGTCAACTTTGACTTTAATCTGCCCAAAGGAATAAAGAGGGTGACCAGTCAAGTACTGAGGTTCATTAAATTAACTGTATCTCTACCATCTGTTCTAACCAGAACAACCTGCCTAGAAAATTCCAAGCTGGAGACTGTTTTGTCATTAACTTCAGAGATTCAGTTATGAGCTTCAGATAGACAAGACAAGGCAGGGGCTTGAAGCTTGATGCAAATCTTTGAAGAGTTTTTTTTTTTATATTTAAACACAAGTACATGTTGCTAGGACTGTACTATCAAACAACAAAAACACCTTGATGGAGGATATATATCCTTATTTCATCAGGCTCAAAACATAAGCTAGACACAACATAAGACTCTTACAGATATATACAATGGTCTCATTCATATTCCTTATACTATGCAAAAGAAGAGGGTAAGATTTGCAAGCCATTGCCATCACTCCTCAAATGAAGCTATGTCTCCTATGGTGTTTTGGGAACCAACATCTGTCAAAAGCTCTTCTATCCAAATGTCATGGCCGGAAATTCTGGTACTGATGTTCAGAATTGAGGCAATGCAATGACAACAGACCTAAGTGGAGATCTATCAGTGAGTTTATTTTTGCTGCGGTCACAGGATGTATCACCCCCTAAAATGTGTAAGCCCTATGTTTACAAGAGAGATCAGATGTGGTAAGGTGCAAGAGAGAAGTCAAAGGTGGTAAGAATATGAGATGCATATGGAAGATGTCCAACTAGAAGGAACTTGCAAGAGAAAGAGACCAGGGGAGAAGTGGTGAATGATGATATCAGGATAATAAACTGTGGTGGTGGTGGTGGCAATGGAGATAGAAGCAGTAGTAGCAGAGCTGGTGATGATAGTGATATTAGTGGTGGGGGTAGATAGTAGTAGCAATAGCCTCAAAATTGCTATAAAAATACATTTATTAATGAACAAAAATATACAATAATGAAAATATTAAGATAAAAGGGGGATTACAATAATAAGCAGGGAGGGAGAAAGGAAAGAAAAAAAGGGATGAGGGAGAGAGAAAACCTTTTAAATAAAAAAAGGGGAAGGAGGAAGGAGAAAAATTATTTTAATGAAAAAAAAGGGCAAAGAGAAGGGAGGGACAAATTGCATACCAATCACTGGGTGGTATATTTGATATATTGATCTGAGGCCTTCTACTAAGAAGCAAAGGTCAGAAGGTCACCTACTGACAATGAAAGTTAAGGGGAATAGACATAGTTAAACCTATTGGAATTTACTGTCTTTGAAAAGATACTTGTGCTCAATGTACCTTAAATTCCCTAATATACCTAAATCATTCATTCTTTCACTGAACTATTATTACTTTCACACTATCTTTGACACTGAAACAAAACAAAACAACACACATACCACACAGACACACACATACATACAACACAGACACACATACACAGGAGTGTATATGTCATACATTCTAGCAAAACATTTTTTTCTTTACACATTTGTGTCTGCCTTTGTGAATTCATGTGTGTATGTGTGTGTAGGTACTTGGCTAAGTGAGGATGCTGGGCTCATGAGTTCGATTCTCTGACTAGACAGCAGATTGCATCCTTGAGCAAGACACTCTATTTCACAATACTCTAGTCCACCCAGCTGGTAAAAATGAGTTGAACCTGTAACTGAATATCTCTGATTACTAAGTTAATGATGTAGAAGTCTGTGGAATGCTCAGCCACTTACATATTAAATTCACAAGCAGTTCCGACAATATATATATATTATATAAACATATAATATAAAATAATTTTAAACGTTATATAGAGATATATCAATTGAGAAACTAACCAGCCTTTAATACATATATACATAGAAAAACAAATACAATTTAAGGTGTTAAATAAAAGCATTACTCATATAACGATTAAGTTATATTTACATGGTCATACTTCCAATTGATATATATCAATATATCGTTTAAAATCATTTTATATTATTGATGCTCTAAATAGAAGTTTTATTGAACTTTTACAGAAAAACATTATCTATAGATATTTTATATGTATTGATTAAACCTAAAATTAAGTTTTATATATATATGGAATAAGTGTTGCTATTATTTGATCAATGGATTGCCTGGTCATGAAATTAACATGAGCATTCCAGACATATGTACCCATAACATAATTCTCAGGAAAATTCAGTACTACAGTGTGAATTACAAATACAGTCTATCTAACAGGTTTTCAAACTGTTTCCGACTACTCAGTCACATGGCTTGGATCAACCAAAGGCTATGGTAAATAACACATGCCCAAGATGACATATATATATATGTATGTGTGTATGTATTATTTTCCAAAGAAAAACTGGCAGTCTCTTCAAAACTCTTTCTATCTTTCTATAAAACTTATACTTTGTTCACATGTATTGAGTGCTCATTCAGTTAATGTTTGATTGTTCAATCTCACATTAACTGAATGAGCACTCAATACATGTGAACAAAGTATAAGTTTTATAGAAAGATAGAAAGAGTTTTGAAGAGACTGCCAGTTTTTCTTTGGAAAATAATACATACACACATACATATATATATATGTCCCCCTTGCTTCTGCTGGACACTGCCAGTGTTTACATAGCTACGGCGTTCTAAATGTTTATTTATAAACATACCGTATTTCTTTAGAAATACGAAATTCCAATACATATCTGTATATAGCTATGCACGAAGCTAAATTCTAATTCTCTCTCTCTATCTATGTGTGTGTGTTAACAAAGGGTAGCGGCGAAAATTCCTTGGTAGAGGAATGACAAGTGTATGCATGAGGGTATACATACAAATAGAATCTCACATTCTGAGTCTTGCAAATGGGGATAAAACTTCAATTAATATATGTGTAAAGTGGCTGATGATAGGAAGAGCATCCAGCCAAAGAAAACCTGCCAAATAACGGGCCAGACAGACTTTTCAGCTACATCCAAGACATGATAATTTCCCTTGGGTTGGTGCCATAATAAAATGCACTCAGCAGAGCATAAGATCATATGTCTTATGGATATATCATCATCATCACACATTATATATATATATGAGAGAGGGGGAGAGAGAGTGAAGGCGAAGTAGAGAGAAAGAGCTACATTTATACAAATCATGATCATTTAATGTTTTGTCAGAAAGTATGTAAGAGAAACTATATATATTTCTGACATTATACTTGCCATCCTTCTTACCACCTCTCATATTCCTACCCCATAAAGAGGTTTGCCTTGGGACAAGACATCCTTCTCCTTCATCCTCCTCTTTGTCTATCTCCACCCCAACGTAAACGGGGTTCTTCAGTGAAGTCAAGGATGACTAGCAACCTGCTTGTGTCAAAATAAAATGCATCCAGTATACTCTGTAAAGTGTTAAGCATTTTAAGAAGGGCCTCCAACCATAGAAAACATGCAAACCACTTTACAGAGTGTATTGTGGCCCTTTACGTTCTGAATACAAGTCCTACCAAGGTTTGCCTTTCATCCTTACAGTGTCAATAAAATAAAGCACCAGTAATGCACTGGGATTGATTTAATTGACTTCCCTTCACCAAAAATTTGTTCCAGATTACCAGTCTGAGAGAGAGGACATTTTAAAACTGCTCTTCAAAAATCTACTAAAGCTGGAGGTGCAAGGGTCTGCTAACCATGAAGAAGTCCTTCTAATACATGGAGGCTATGAAAAGTTTCAACAGAAATATGTTACAGCTTTATAGCTGTTTTCTTATTTTTTCTCTCTCTCTCTCTCTCACACACACACTCTCTCTCTCATTTTCATTTCTTAATCATAGGTGTATTAGATATATTTCTCAGTCTGTCATAGCTTACCAGCTCTACATGGACAATGAATGTTTAAATAAATTAAGGGTTTTTTACACATACATAAATACAATCATATACAATATCCTTAGTGTGTATTTAAGAATAATAGAAGCAACACACCATGACAACAAGTTTATTTCATGCGCTGTCACTCCATAGTGACCAGTGTTGTTCCTAAAACCAGACCCAACTTTCTCTCACAACTGAAAATCACATTCAATGTTTACCATGACAATGAATCTGAGACACTCATTCTTTATCCATTTGGCCATGACCCTAAATTTAATGTACTCAATGTCAGAGTAGAAAGAAAGAAAGAAAGATCATGAAAGAAAGATTGTTTGTCACAATAAAACATTTTAGTTGCTTGGTTTCTCTAATCACAGGTGTAACCATGACAAAATATGATAAAAAGTGTAGTTCAACCAAAATTTTGAGATCAAGGGTGGGGAACCTTTCTTTTCTAATAGAATGCCTGTATTTTACAGGCCTCTGTGATGATAGAAAAATAAAAAAGTTTACCAGAGGAATATTTCAGTTTGGTAGCTGCAGTCATTTGTTAAATTTCTTCAATTTTAGTTGTGGTGTATATGTGTAATTAAGTACTGTATATATATTATTTGTGTGTGTGTGTGTATATATATACTCATACATACATATATCATCATCACTTTTTTATGTCTGTTCTTCCACACTAGCATGGGTTAGACGGGTTGTCCTGTTGTGGGCAGTGTCCGGTCGGCAGACCTTGTCTTGCTCATATGGGAACTGGTTCTGGCTTGATTTCTACAGCTGGATACCCTTCCTAACACCAACCTCATTTACAGTGAGTGCTGGGTGCTTTTTTTCCGTGGCACCTACACATCCACTTTACAGTGTGGGCTGGGTGCTTTTTTGCCGTGGCACCTCCACGACCACTTTGCAGTGGAATGATAGGGAACCCAGACCTATCATCTCATTTCTACAGCTGAGTAAACTGGAGCAATGTGAAATAAAGTGTCTTGCTCAAGGAAACAACACAACACATATATATGAAAGAGTCAGGACCCCAACAGCTGAGTTCTTGCTGTTGAAATGGCAAGAGCTCAGCTGTTGGGGTCCCAACTCTTTCATATAACCATACTCTACTGGCCCAAATATCGAGTAGAAACTGGAATATACAAGTGAGATCTGGCTCCTGACACATCTAAGAGGACAATAATTCTGAATAAAGACTTACACGAATCATAAAACCAATCCAACCTATGTATGTATGTAAGGACCTGTAACTTAGAAAAACAGGTAAAATAATGATGACAATGGCATGTGTATATATGTGTGTTTGTGCAATCACATTTTTCTGGGATTCCTGTAGTACTGTTGATAACAGAAATAACAATATCAAACTAAAAATAAATAACGCCTCCAATGAGATTTTGTAAATGTCCATTATGAGAGGGGAATATAATTATTAAGTAGATGATTAATGTCGATATGTAACACAAACTTCAACAAACCCGACAACCACCTGATCACCTATAGATCAGGGAAGCATTCTAGTCAGATAGATTTTATCCTCATCAGAGGAGGTGACAGATGGATGGTCGTAAACACAAAAGCCTTCCCTAGTGAGGAATGTACCTCCCAACATAGCTTAGTTGTCAGCGACCTCACAGTCAGAACTAGACGAATCTGGAAATAGAGGCCAACCTGGAGAAGAAAGATCTGGAAGCTGAAAGACCCCTCAGCCAGTAACAGATTTAAAGATATTTTACTCGACGCCTACGACAGTAAAGAAGAACAGATAGAGACATTCAATGTAGAAGAGCACTGGGAATTCCTAAAAAATAACTTACAAGAGGCGACGGATGAGATCTGTGACTGGAGTAAGACCACAAGCAGGAGGAGAGTGACTTGGTGGTGGAACAATAAGGTAGATGAGGAAGTTAAGGCCAAGAGACAGGCATGGAAAGAATGGAAGAACGGAGGGAGCAGGGTACATTACATAGAGACGAAGAGGGAAGCTACGC
Source organism: Eledone cirrhosa (assembly GCA_964016885.1). Lineage (NCBI taxonomy): Eukaryota > Metazoa > Mollusca > Cephalopoda > Octopoda > Eledonidae > Eledone > Eledone cirrhosa. The sequence goes on from OZ024741.1 coordinate 88,762,228, forward strand.
GACAAGTATACTTAGCTAAAAGGGAAGCAGAGGATAGAAAATTCAAGCATGTTTTGCAACGTGAGGACCAGAAACAGGAGGTGTTCAAGATTGCGAGGCAGTCTGTCAGAGAGAAGTGTATCCGGAATGATAAAGGTGAGCTTGACAGAGTTCCACGTGTTGTAATCTGGTGGGCTCTTAGAAAACTAGGAGTAGATGAATGGCTTGTGAAAGCTGTACAAGCCATGTATAGGGGAGCAGTCAGCAAAGTTAGGATTAGCAATGAGTATAGCGAGGAATTTAGCGTACAGGAAGAGTCATTATGATAGATTACTAAATGAGGAGAATGCATGGGAAGAAGAGACCCTACCCCAAGTAGACCCTATAGAGGGGCCAGCAGTACAAGTCAGCAGCAGCGTAGTAAGTAAGGCAATCAAAGATATGAAGATGGGGAAGGCAACCGGTCCATCGGGTATAGCTGCCGAGATGCTGAAGGCATCTGGGTCTGTAAGTCACACTATAACCACACGTATTGTTAACCAGGTAATACTAGGTGTCATACCAAAAGATTGGTGCAGTAGCATCATTGTTAACTGCTACAAAGGTAAAGGTGATGCACTCGATAGAGGAAACTGTAGAGGTATAAAGCTGATGGACCAGGTCATGAAAGTAACAGAAAGAGTTATAGCACAGTTGATTAGGGACCGGGTGAAACTAGATGAGATGCAATTTGGGTTTGTACCAGGAAGAGGCACCACTGATGCCCTCTTCTTTGTGAGGCAGTTACAGGAAAAGTACCTAGCTAAAAGTAAGCCACTCTACCTGGCAATCGTCGATCTCGAGAAAGCCTTTGACAGAGTTCCACGTGTTGTAATCTGGTGGGCTCTTAGAAAACTAGGAGTAGATGAATGGCTTGTGAAAGCTGTACAAGCCATGTATAGGGGAGCAGTCAGCAAAGTTAGGATTAGCAATGAGTATAGCGAGGAATTTAGCGTACAGGTTGGGGTCCACCAGGGCTCTGTTCTTAGCCCTCTCCTGTTCATCATAGTCCTGCAGGCAATAACGGAGGAGTTTAAGACCGGATGCCCATGGGAACTCCTGTATGCTGATGACCTCGCACTTATAGCTGAATCTATGGTAGAACTAGAGAAGAAATTCCAAACTTGGAAGCAGGGACTAGAAAGAAAGGGTCTCAAAGTCAACATGACAAAGACTAAGGTCCTTATAAGTAGACGAGAAAACAGAACCCAGATCCCCTCAGGGAAATGGCCTTGCTCAGTATGTAGGAAAGGTGTAGGTAGGAACTCCATTCTCTGCCCCAAGTGCAAACAATGGGCACACAAGAGATGTAGCGGGATCTCAGGAAGCTTAATTAAGAATGTAGGCTTCACATGCAGCAGCTGTACTGGGACAGCAAGCAGCAAACAGCCACAGGAAACAAGTACCACCAATCTCTGGGAGGGCTCTGTAGAGACAGTAGACAGCTTCTGCTACCTAGGTGACCGAATTAGCAGCGGAGGTGGGTGTTCAGAAAGTACAATAACTAGGGTAAGAACGGGATGGAAGAAGTTCAGGGAACTACTGCCACTGCTAGCTGCAAAAGGCTTCTCCCTCAAAATGAAAGGCAGACTGTATGATGCATGTATCCGAACAGCAATGTTACATGGTAGTGAGAGCTGGGCGCTGAAGGTGGAAGACTTACGTAGATTAGAGAGAAACGAAGCCTGCATGCTCCGATGAATGTGTAATAGTAATATACACGAACGACAAAGCATAAATGAATTGAGAGAGAGACTGAGCATAAGAGAAATCAAATGCTGTGTGCAGGAGAGGCGGTTGCGTTGGTATGGACATGTGATGCGTATGAAGGATGACAGCTGCATAAAAAGGTGCAGAGCACTAGAAGTCGATGGAAACCGTGGAGTGGGGAAACCCAAGATGACCTGGGATGAGGTGATAAAAGCCAACCTTACCCAATTACACCTCTCAAAGGCGATGACACACGACCGTGACCACTGGCGTCACGCAGTAATACAGAGTACCCGACCTCCCATGGGTACAAGCTGAAGCATATAGACAATATGCCCCCACACCCTCCCACTGCAAGGTGGTCGTGGAGAGCCACGGCAAAAATGCACCCAGCCCACACTGTAAAGTGGACATGTAGGCGCCACAAAAAAGCACCCAGCACTCACTGTAAATGAGGTTGGTGTTAGAAAGGGCATCCAGCTGTAGAAATCAAGCCAAATCAGTTCCTGTATGAGCAAAGCATGGTCAGCCGACCAGACACTGCACACAACAGGACAACCCGTCTAACCCATGCTAGCGTGGAAGAACGGACGTAAAACGGTGATGATGATGATGATGATTCCAAAAATCTACATAAAAGACACTGCCTATGATTTTCAAATAATTTTGAAAATAATGAAGAATTTGAAGGGTTTAGTTTGTTTGAGATGAGTAAGAGATAGAGAATATTTTTAAGGATGTTATATAATTGTTTGGGTGTTTCAGCAACAAACTATAGTGTAATATTTGAGGAAGAGTTGGTTGCTATGTCTTGCATCTTGAAAGAAGTGTTTGAGGATAATTTGGTGGAATTGGCTACTATATCTTATAGGCCAAGAGTAAAGGTGGAAATACCTTGGTGGAGGAGTGACAAGTGTATGCATGAGGTGTATACATATAAATAGAATCTCACATTCTGAGTATTTCAAATGGGGATAAAACTTCAATTAATATATGTGAAAAGTGGCTGGTGAAGGAAGAGCATCCAGCCATAGAAAACCTGCTAAATAATGGGTCAGGAAGACTTTTCAGCTACATCCAAGACATGACAATTTCCCTTGGGTTGGTGCCATGATAAAATGCACTTAGCTGAGTATGGGATTATATCATGAACCCATAGATCATGTGGAGGTCAGAGGCACCAACTGAGTGCTAACTGGTATCCATTGGAGGAAGATAATGTTTGAGCAGGACTTGGCTGTTATGTCTTGCAGGCCCTGGTTTATTCATTGGCTTATGAGGACAATTACTGTTGATGGTGTTGTTGCTGTTGTTGCTTGTGGTGATGGTAGTGGTAGTGATGATGGTGTTAATGATGTTTTGTTCAATGTATCTCAAGAAGAGCAGTGCTCATAATTAGCACTCCAAAGTCAGTGAAATCAATTAAGCAGCCTGTTTAACAGTGTTTGAGGAATGGAGTATAGTTAAAGACGGGTTCCAGATTGAAAAGTTTTGGTCATTGATTTGTCCCAGTTACATAACATTGGAATAGAATGGACTGGATCTCTGTTGGTTTCAATGATCAGTGTCCAGTTGTTCAATCAATAAAACAGCCCACTCATAAAATTATCATGTAAGTGGCTGAAGTACACAATGTAATTCTCAGAGAGATTTCAGAAGGCATAGATTGTGACAAGTTTATCCCTTTGAATTACAGGTACAGCTCATCTGATGGGCTTCCAAACAGTTTCCGTCTACCCATATAGGTATAGGTTGGCCTGAGGCTATGGTAAATGACACATGCCCAAGATGTCACACAGTGAGATCGGTCTCAAGACCTAATGAAGTGAACTCCTTAACCATACAACCAAAATGTGTCCAGTCAAGAAATGAATATGGTATAAAGCTCTTCTGGATAGGATGCTAGCTTCACCTTCACCCCACTTATATATATACACACACATACAAGCCTCTGCATATATACACACATTCCATACAAAAACATGTTTGTGTGTGTGTCCAAGCTGTTTATTTAAGTTGAAGTTATTTGTTCCATAGAACAAACATTCACACACATATACACATGACTACAGGCATGTGTGTGTGTGTATGTATGTATGTGTATATATATATATATATACACACACATACACATGCCTGTAGTCATTTATTTATATATATATATATATATATATATATATACCACATACACACAGTAGTATTCTGCCATGGTTACATGTAGTTTATCAAGTAAAAGTCATCAGAAGTCATTTGTAATTCATTTGAAATAGTAATTATATATTTTTCCCTGGTTAGGCTAGTGAAGAGGAGGAAGAAACTTTACAGGGTCACCACCAGCACTCCCATCAACATCACTACCAGCACTCCCATCAACATCACTACCCACCACCAGCACTCCCATCAATATCACTACCATCACCACCATCAACAGCACTACCAGCACCACCACCACCATCACTACCAGCACCACCATCAGTATCAACTTCACCAATACCATCAACATCACTATCATCACCAATAACAAAAACAACGACAACACCACCATCACCATTTTGTTGCTGAATTCACCATGGGGCCACCAACCAAATGGTTCCAACAGTTGTAGGTGTAACTAGATTAAAAGTATAATAAAAACAACAACATATAATTAACATTCCATACATAGTTTCTGTTAATGACATAGATGTGTTTTACTAGTGACAGACAGACATGAATGAGTGAGAGGGGGAGAGAGAGGGAGGAGGGAATGTGATGGCTAATGAAATGAAATAACAGAATTAAGCCTTCTCACCATTGGCTTTTTCACCTAGGTGACAAAGGTTCAATTCTTGACATGGGAACCAGTATTCAATGGTTTGCACAATGGGTAATAGTGGTTGTGGTGGTGGTAGCGGTTGCAGTGATTGTAGTAGTAGTGGTGGTGGTGGTTCTGGTGGTGGTAGTAGTGGTTGTGGTAGCAACAGCAGCAGTTGTAGTAGTACACACACACACACTCACACCACTAAGAACATCCATACCTCAACTAGAATGTAAACAAATCCAAACCAAACCCATGCCACAGCCAAAGCAAGGACAAACCACAGTCCTATAAAACACCATACAACATTGGTCATAAATTGAATTCACACATGATATATATATATATATATATATATATATATACACCCATCATCTCACAAATCACAACAAACACTATTTTTTTTTTGTCACATCTCTAGTTTGAGGAACAGATCGATAATGGAGTCGGTGACCTTGAGGAGCCAATCCTCTGCGAGACGCGCGTAGCAGGTTGATACACAATAAAATTCTAATACATGTAAACAAAGCTTCCTCGTTTTTTATACACACACATATCATCATCATCATCATCATTTTACGTCCGCTTTTCCCTGCTTGCAAGGGTGGGACTGGTCTTATTCAGCACAGCATCTCTCCACTCGTCACGGTCCCTCGTCATCTCCACCGTGAGCTTCAATGATCTGAGGTCTGTTCTCACCACCTCTGCCCATGTTTTTCGTGGTCTACCTCTACCACGTCTTCCTTCAACTGGCAATTCCTGGCACTTCTTCACCCATCGGTCATCCTCCATGCGTATCACATGTCCATACCACCTCAGTCTCCTCTCCCGTAAACTACATTCTATCCCTCTCAGACACAGTTTCTCTCTCAACACATTTAAGCTGGGTCATTCACGCACATCCAACGGAGCATGCTTGCCTCATTTCTCTCCAGCCGTCGCATGTCCTCTGCAGTTGCTGCCCATGTCTCACTACCATGCAGCATCGCGCTCCTCACACAGGCATCATACAACCGGCCTTTCGTACGCAAGGAGAAACCCTTCTTCGTCAACAGAGGAAGCAGCTCCCTAAACTTCTTCCAACCCGTCCTTATTCTAGATACTATGGCCTCGGAACACCCTCCTCCCATGCTAATCTGATCTCCTAGGTACCGGAAGCTATCCACCACTTCTATAGCGCCCTCCTGTATTTGAAAAATGTGTCTATCAATGCGACTTCTACTGTCTAATTTCCCTGTACATCTACTGCATACATATTTCTCCCTTCCTGTTAGTTTGCCTGCTATCCCGCTACATCTCTTGTGTACCCAGGATCTGCATTGTGTGCATTTTATAGAATTTATGCCAGTTCCTTTTCTGCATATTGAACATGGCCATTTCCCTGATGGAATCAGAGTTTTGTCCTCTTTTCTACTCATCAACACTTTTGTCTTAGCTAGATTTACTCTCAGTCCTCTTGCTTCCAACTGCTGTTTCCATAGCCAGAATTTATTCTCTAGCTCCTCTACTGATTCTGCTATAAGAACCCATGGACAGCCAGTCTTAAACTCCTGTTATGGCTTGGAGGACTATAATGAACAAAAACGGGCTGAGGACCGAACCCTGATGTACTCCTACTTGTATCTGAAATTCCTCACTAAACTCCATTCCTACCCTGACTTTACTGAGAGTACCTCTGTACAAAGTTTGCAGTCCTCACAAGCCATTCCTCAACACCTAGCTTCCTTAGGGACCACCAGATGACAGATCGGGGTACCCTATCAAAGGCCTTCTCTAGGTCAACAAAGGCTAAGTATAGTGGCTTATTCTTCTCTAAGAACCTCTCTTGCAATTGTCTCACCAAGAAGAGGGCATCTGTTGTACTCTTCCCAGGCACAAAACCAAACTGCATCTCATCTAGTTTGACCCTTTCTCTAATTAGCTGTGCTAAAATCCTTTCTGCCACTTTCATAACCTGATCTATCAGTTTTATACCCCTATAATTGCTCCTCTCCAAAGCATCCACTTTACCTTTGTAGCAATTTATGAGAATACTGCTGCACCAGTCTTTGGGTATGACACCACCATATATAGCCTGATTGATGATGTGTGCAACCAGTTTAGTGCCTACGTCCCCTGATGCCTTCAGCATTTCAGCAACTATTCCCGGTGGTCCGGCAGCCTTACCATTTTTCATTTCCCTAATCGCCTCTTGGACCCTATATTCGTCAATCTCAATAGCTGGTCCCTCTGTCGGATCTACCAAGGGTAATTTCTCTCTCTCCCATTTGTTCTCCACATTCATCAGTCTTTCATAATGACATTTCCAGGCCTCCTTTTTCTGATCATTCGTGACACTAAGTACACCGGCATCATCCCGGACACATTTATCTCCAACAACATCCTGATTTGCATTGACACACTGCCTTGCAATGTGGAACACCGCACGCCTCTGATCTTCCCGTCGCAGAACATTGGCAAACCTCCTACTCTCTGCCTCCCTGCATGCTAAGTACACCTGACATCTAGCTTCTCTCTTAGTGGCTGTATATTTTTCCCTACTCCCACCCTTTTCCCAAGCCTTCCATGCTAGTCTTTTGTCTCTAATAGCCTTATCTACTGTGCTGTTCCACCACCTGGTCACTCTCTGTCTGGTTGGAGCTCTGCTCCAGCCACAAGTTTCATCAGTAGCCTGCAGCAAGTTGTCATGTAAGAAATTCCAGTTATTATCTATGTCATACATCTCTAAATCGTCTTCATTTTCGTCATATACATCTTGAAGGGCTTTCCTAAATTTGTATTTTAGTGAAAGGTCTTTTAGCTTCCAGACCTTTCTTCTCTACACCTTCCTATATGTCTCATTCCATATCTTGCTTACTGAGATATCACTAACAACTAACCTATGCTGTGGGGTACATTCTTCCCCAGGGTATGCCTTGGTATTAGACACTATCTGCCTGTCCCGCTGCCTAACTAGTAAGAAGTCAATCTGGCTTATGTGCTCACCAGATTTGTAGGTTATTAGGTGATTGGCAGGTTTCTCGAAGTTTGTGTTGCAAATAGTCAATGTACCTGTATCACAAAATTCAAGAAGTCTCACTCCTTCTTCATTTCTTGAACCGTAACCGTGCCCACCATGTACCCCAGTGTAACCATCTTGGAGCTGTCCAACACGACCATTGAAGTCTCCTGCTAGCATAACGATGTCTCTGTCCTCTGTCATTGCGGTTGTTTGCAAAAGTTGCTCATAAAAGCAGTCTTTCTCATCTTTGCCTAGGCCTGCTTGGGGAGCATAGGCCGAGATGATTGTCAGTAGTCTCCTACCTACAACTAATCTAAGCTTAATTATTCGATTGCTAACTCGAACTACCTCTATTGTCTTATTGATCCATTTCTCAGCCAGGAAAATGCCTACTCCCCTAACCCATCATCCTTACCTACCCAGAATAGCTTATAGCTAAGACGTTTGCCTACGACTAGTCTCGCAGAGGCACCTCTCCATCTCACCTCTTGCACGCAGCACACATCCACATGCCTTCTCTCCAGCATCTCCGCTATTTCAGCAGATCTACCTCTGAGAGTGCCAACATTAAGTGTTGCAACTCTGAGATGCGACGTCTTCATATTTTGTTGTCGTTCCTATTTGTTGCTGTGCTGATAAGCGTTTTGGCATTGATACACTGGTTGGATGCCCTTCCTAACACCAGCGCCACTTTACAGCATGGACTGGGTGCTTTTATTTGTGCCAACAGCACTAGAGAGGATGTCTTACTAGACTCAAGGGCCCTCTCTACCCCTCCATTTTATATATATATATATATATATGAGTCTTAATGTTTTAAGTGCTAGTCCTTCACCAGAAGATAGAATGGGAAATAAAAGAAGAACTAGAAAGATAGGAGAGAGTGAGAAGAGGAAAAGTGGAAAAAGAAATTTGGAGAAAAAGCATATGTGTTCAGTCAGTCATATCATCATCACCATTTTATGTCCATGATGATGATAATGATGATATGACTGACCGAAAACACATGCTTTTTCACCAATTTATTTTTTCCATTTTTCCTCTTCCCACTCTAGCTTTCTATTTCTTCTTTTATTTCTCATTCTATCTTCTGATGAAGGACTAGCACCCAAAACATTAAGACTCTTTTCCTACTATATCAAGTGTTAAACTAATATATATCTTCATTGTACTGTATTCTTTGTTGTATTGTTTGCTGTTGACTTTTCCTGCATGCACACACACTTTTTTTCTTTATATTTCACTTATTCCTGCAAGGGTCATGGGGGCAACAGGGAACAAAAAGCGCTACTTAAGGTTTCAAGATCCAATTATGACCATCTCCCCAGATTGGTGATGGTGGTGCAAAGTGAAGAGCAATCAAATTTGTGACCGAGTCAGCTGGTACTTTATGAAATAATTATTTATATATTTATTTGCATCCTATAACAAAGGAAAATAATTCAAGATGTAAAATTGAAATGTATATGTTTGTGTCTGTGTCTGTCTTTATGCATACTCAGTACAGCAGATGTTGTTATGTGGTGGTATGTAATATAGAGATTTTTATTTTTATTTAGTGTTGAGTTGAGTAGTATAGAAGGTGTACCACATCTTGCAAATGTGGAAAAATAGAAAAGTTATTTAGAAAGTACAGAAATCAATATCAAGGTGGTTGAAGATCAAGTGAATTCGTTGAGTATTTCCATTTAACAAAGAGTTGTCCATTGAGATGTAGGCATCCTCTAAAAGTTTTGTTCTTAGAGTTGAAGTAATTATTATTTACAGAGAACAAAAATTGCAAGATCCTAAATTTTTCACTGAGGCAGAGACAACATATCTTGGTACTGATGTTATAAAGACTGGATTTTTCAGGCACCTTCAAAGTAATCTGATGTAGGACTCCTCTATCAATTGCCAGGGCCATGCTGATTCTCATATCAGTGTCTCTCCACACATATACACACACATTATTATCATCACTGTTTAACGTCCATTTTTCCATGTTAGCATGGGTTAAACAAGTTGTCCTATTGTGAGATAAGCCAGATCAGATAACCATATCTTGTTCATACAGAACTGATTTTGACTTGGTTTCTATGGCAGGATGCCTTTCCTAATGCCAATCAGATTTACAGTGTGTACTGGGTACTTTTTGTCATGGCACTCACAGAACCACTTTACAGTGTGGGCTGGGCACTTTTTGTTGTGACATCTACGCCCACTTTACAGTGGACTGGGTACTTCTTGGCATATCACCAACACAACCACTTTACTGTGTGGACTGGGGGATGGGGTGGGGAGGTGCATGGGGACAGCAGGTTTATTTAGGGTGGTGACTTATCGGGTGACGTGTGGTGGGTAGGGACATAGGTGAAGGGTGGGGCATTAAGATATGGGTGGAGGGTTAGAACAGGTGAGGAGAAGGTAGAGGAAAGTGGTGCATACTAGATGCTTGCTTTAGCCTGTGCGCATGGGAAGGCAAGTCTTCTGTATTACTGCATAACACCAGAGATCTCGATCCTGTGTTTGAGAGGTGCAATTGCGCGATGTCAGCCTTTATCACCTCATCACACTCTCAGAATGTGATAACCCATACCAGCATGGAAAATAACTGTAAAACAGTGGTGGTGATGATGATGATGGTGATGTATATGTCCTTGTCTATGTTGAAGTTAGTGCTTATGTTAATAACTTAGTGGATGACTAAAAAAAAAAACAGAAAAAAGTGCAAGGCTTTTAATGGGGTTAATATAATGGAATGACTCAAGATTGTGCCCAGCATGGCCACAGATTGAAACCAGACTAACTGAACAGACATGTGCTTTCTCTGGAAAAAAAAATTTTCTGTCCCTTCTTCTTTTCACTCTTGTCCATCTTTTTATTTCTTCTTTTATTTCTCATATTTCTCATTCTGATGAAGGACTAGCATCTGAAACATTAAGACTTTTTTCTTACTACATCAATTCATTCATTCATTCATTTCATTTTACGTTCGCTTTTTCCCTGCTTGTAAGGGTGGGACGGGAACTAATTTTGGCTTGATTTCTACAGCTGGATGCCCTTCCTAACACCAACCTCATTTACAGTGAGTGCTGGGTGCTTTTTTTTGCCGTGGCACCTCCACGACCACTTTGCAGTGGAATGATAGAGACCCCAGTCCCTATCATCTCATTTCTACAGCTGAGTAAACTGGAGCAATGTGAAATAAAGTGTCTTGCTCAAGGAAACAACACATCACCCGGTCTGAGAATTGAACTCACAACCTTTCGATTGCAAGGCCAATGCTCTAACCACTAAGCCATGTGCCTCAATTATTAAACTAATATATTATCATTGTACTGTATTATTCTCCTGTGGTAGTTATCCGTTTACCATTCACATACATACACATATGTACGTAGGTAGGTAGGTGTGTGTGAGTATGTATATGTATGTATGCAGGTATGTGTGCATGTATGAATGAATAGATGTGAAAAATCAACAGGAAAATCAACATAGGAAAGCAATACAGTACAATGATGATATATATTAGTTTAATAATTGATATACAGATAAAATTCCGTTATAACGAATTTTTCAGTATAACGAAATTTTTTCAATCGCCGAGGTAATAAACACTCGATTTGTTTCGGATGATCTCGTTATAAAGAATTTTTCGTTACAATAAATTTTTTAATCCCCCTTGAATTTCGTTATAACGGAATTTTACTGTAGCAGAAAAATAGACTCAATGTTTCATATATTAGTCCTCCAACGCAAGATAGAATTATGTGTGTAGAAAGAAAGAGAGAGTGATATAAAAGGAGTAAGCTTAGAAAGAGAGAATTAGCCATTGACTGAGTCATATAAAAAGAACTAAATGTATAAATTATTATTATTATTATTGTTATTATTGCATTAGCAGTATCGGTAGAGTGTCGGACGCCATGCTTTACAGCATAGAGTTACGGCCCTTTATTATCTGAGTTCAAATCCCGCCCAGGTTAACTTTACCTTTCATCCTTACTGGGTCGATAAAATAAAGCAGCAGTAATGTACTGGGATAATTGCTGGCCATGTGCCAAAAGTAGAAACAATTATTATTGTTATTATAAGCAAGGAAACAAACATAAAAACAAGCAACACCACTGCTTTGCTAACAATTAACCCAGAGAGAAAAAGACATAGAGTAAGTAACTGATAAAGAAAAAGAGAGAGCAAGAGAGTGGTGGTCATATTTTTTCTGAATGAACACTCCTTTACTTCTGAATAGCGATGAGAGAGAGAGAGGGGGGGGGGAGAGGCAGATGTCACTAATTTCAGACACATGTTGAGTAGCAATAATAACTAACTGTACTTTAACAAATACAAACCACCACACCACCCCCACCTCCACCACCATCAACCCCACCATTAATATTCACACCAGAACCATTCAGCATACTACATCTATACCACCACCAACAAAAACAACAACACCACCAATAATAACAACAATGAGCAATTATAATCAAGTTAATTACACTAAACAATTTTTGCCAGAACTATAAATGAAATAAATTACTCTGTCAACCACCCTCCCATCTTCCCATCTGCTAATCCACCCACCATTGCCCTCTCCTCCAGTTATAGGGAGGACATACAGAAACAGCAAAAAATAAGTAACAAATAAAATAATTTTAAAAAAATTTACCCTCAATCCCAATTGAAAGAGAAAAAAGTTTACAAAGCAACAGTTACACAAATTATGATCATTATTGTTGTTGTAATTGTTAACAGCAGCAATAATAATAATAATAATAATAATAATAATAATAATAATAATGTTATTATTATTAGTATATAGGTAATTAAAGCAGAAACATTTGTAAAACTACTTACTAATAATAACACACCTACACATTCTATGTGTGTGTCTCTTCAAGTGTCCCCCCTCCCCGCTGTATATGTTGCTATGTTTTGAAAATGTAGATAGAGACCATACTTTGCCTCATCAAACTAGAGAAGACAAGATTACCGAAAAAGAAAAAAATCTTCCCTGGGTCAAAAATATGAAAGGTACAGTTGTTTGTTCTATGTCAAGTAAATTCTCTTGAAGCTGTCTTAACTGTTTAAGTTCTTGTACTCTGTGCCCCACTCAAATCAAATCTAAACTCCATTCTGCATCTTCCCCCAACACATATAGCTCAGCAGGGATTGTTTTAATGTGTAGTCCCCCCCCCCCTCCACCTCTGGCTTGTGTAGTTCTAAATCGCCTATATCCACTTTTTTCCTGTCTCCAGTGGTACTTTATCTGATTTGTTCAACTATTATCTAAAGTCATCAACTTTTATTATAGTTATCTGCATTGAGACAACTATATTTTCAAATTTCTCAATGCTTCCATTAGATAATGCACTCATCATCATCCTCATGATCCCCACCATTTAACGTCTATTTTTCAAGCTTGCATGGGCTAGACAGCTTGTCATATTATGGGGTTAGACCGGTCAGGTTACCACATCTTATTTATACACTCCATTTGTGGTATGGTTTCTATGGCTGGACACTCTTCTTAATACCAACCCCTTTTGTAGTGTGTACTTGGAGCTTTTTTTTTTTTTGTGGCACCAGCATTCGCCTTATAGGGTGGTGTGGGTGCTTTTGTCGTGGCACCAGCATGAGTATGACCACCTAAGAGTGTGGATTGGTGGTTTTGTTCTGGTTCCAATATGACCACCTAACAGTGTGGATGGAGTGATTTTTTTTTTTTTTTTAAACACCAGCACTATCACATTACAGGGTGAACTGGGTGCCTATGTTGTAGTACCAGTATGATCACCTAACAGGGTGGACTGAATGTTTTTTTGTTGTGGCACCAGTATGACCACCTAACAGGACAGACAGGGTCCTTTTTTTATCTTGGTGCCAGCATTATCACTTTAATTGAAAAGTAAATACTTGCCAATTGAAACTACCAAATTCTCATATTCTAAACTCGCATTGGACTAATTATTGCCATTACAGACCATCATCATGTTTCTAGGATTCCACCCATTAAACCAGCGCATTCTAAGTTCAACACTAGTGTTATCCAAATTCAATAACTACATGGACACTTTATCACTAGTGTAACATTGTCAATCAATGGCCATAACAATGGTCCAGTTTCTATGTACCCAATTTCACCTACAAGACATGGGTTGGATGCTCTTCTTAATATCAATCAACCTGAGGCTATGGTAAAGAACACTTGACAAAGTGGGATTGAATGTAGGACCTAATTGTGAAACAAAGCAAAATTCTTAACAATCCAGCTTTGTTGTGTGTCCCCTGGTATTTAACAAACACTTTAGTTTATCCATTTCAATGAAGTTTGAATCAAATGACTAGATTAACCCCAACTGACTACAATATTTTCAATATCTCTACAACTATTACTAAAGGTCTTGTCTTATCCATACTGCATATTCTTAAATTGATTATTCCCCAACCTCCATATCCTGGGCAGCATTAATAGGTAGTTCTTTCTTAAGTGAAAATAGGTTTCCTTGATCATATTCCAATTCCTAAAGTCAGGTCAGTATTATTCCATCTGAGATTGCTACTGGTCCAGGCTTTAAGACCAGTACAACCTGCAACAGTCTTGAAAACGAATGATTATCTCCTAGGATCAGAGAAATTGAAGTGCCTCTGACCTTGCCATGCCTCAAATAGAAGGCATCTGGAAGTCTTATGAAGATAATGCCTCCACCTATGGGCCAAATAGAGACTGCCAGTAGCTTTAAAATGGCCTGTATAGTCTTGGCAACACATACCTGTATTTAAATATTGGAAAAAATGGACTCTAACATTTTGCACCTAGCCCTCATTCATAAATTTCTTGTAGGGGTACATTAATGAATCACTATTTCTGGATATTCTGTTGGTTTTTGGTAAGCAATACTTCTATTTATTGTCTAACAGAACCACATACTTATTGTATCATAAAGAATTGGCTGAGGATACAATGCAATCATCTTGCTTAAGGAGTTTGCTTCATAATCAGTTGGTTCTGGGTTCAGTTCTGCTATGAAGCACCACTCGCAAGTGTCTTCTACTACAGCCTCTGGTTGATAATGCCTTGTGAGTGGAATTTGGTAGACAGAAACTGCAGAAGCCAGTCATATGTATATTCATGTGTGTGTGTGTGTTTATGTTTGTCTATATGTGTTTATGCCTGATAACTTAGTGGTTTGACAATAAAAAAAAGGTCAATAAAATAAGTACCAGACTTGAAAAAATAAGTACTGGTATCAATGAGTGATTATTCAAGATGGTGTCCCAGCATAGCTGCAGTCAATTGGCTGAAACATGTAAAAGAATAAAAGAATGAGGCAGATTCAGCATGGCACAGTATGTGACATGACTGATTCTACAAATTATAGTACATTCAATGGGCTTTCACACAGCTCTTTGTCTAGCAAATTTCAATCACAAGATCTGGGTTGACATGAAACTAAGGCAGTTACTAACATACATTTTAAATGGAGTTTATGTCCATGAAACATATACATATACACCAGGTCTGAAAACAAAAGAACCAAACTCCCACTGTCACTGCCTCTATCTCTCCCGCTTTCCCCATCTCTCACTCTTATGAGCCAATGGGGGCCCAAGCACTGGCTGCCCTGCGGCCCCAGGGGAGATAGAAGACTCTTACTCAAAGTACCATAGAGTGGGATAAAACTGGGTATTGATTCATGATTTTGGAGAGTTCTTCTTCACTATTCAGCCATACAACCCAAAATATATGTACATATATATACATATCAGAGATCTAACAGTGAAAACGGACATTAAGTGATGGTGATGATACATATAGAGATATACAACTATATGACTGATATAAGTGAACAAGATAATCATATAATTACTTTATAGTTCCTGGAGTTTGTGGCATTACTATAAATATGTCAGGTACAAAAATAAACACACAAAGGTTTGGTTGTGAAGAAAATGCTTAAATATTAAGTGTTATAATTAAACCAATTCAAATGAAAAGGATATAAGATTGTAGAAGATCATGCCACCTAGCTTTGACTTTGGAGGCAGTCAATTAATTGCCCTTAGTTCTGACGTCAGTAGCTGAATACACTCTTTTCAACTTTGTGTGTTGATGCGAGCAGACGCATTTCACTGTAGCGAAACAGCGATATCACACCATACGGTCACGGGATATTTGAACACCGCCACAAAATGATAATTACGAATTACCAATCAAGGAGCAACTGATATGATAACCTGTTTTGTTTATTGCTCTGGTTAAAATGCTCATGTACATATAATCTCGAGGTATGTTCTTTTTGCTTAATTGTTTACCTACACCTAACAACAAATAGAAGAGATGTTCTAGCAGCCAAGCTAGGGAAACGAACTCCCCTCTAAATCGTAAAACAACGCAGCCTTCTAAAATGGTGACCATCTCTCCTAAAAGATCAAATCTTATCTGTATAACTCAACTATTTTTTTTTTCATTTTTGTATGTGATTTGATTTTTAAAAAGTTGTCAGTATGACTTTGTATGTGTGTGGTAGTATTAATTTTTCCCAACACTCAGAGGTACTTTTGATTTGTGATGACAAGTTAGAACTACAACAATTGGAAGTGTCATTGATGCTAAAACTTTGAGGTGCCTCTGACACTCATTTCATAAGATTTGTTAAGAAATTATCCATAAAAAAAAGAGTAGAAAATGACAGTTAAAGCTGAAAATCTCTATATGAATGTAAGGCATATTGTGAAGGTGCTTAGCTAGTGGGTAAGGTGTTTGGCTTACAACTGTAAAATCATGCGTTTGATTCCCAACAGCGCATTGCAAGACAAATTAATTCACATTGCTCAAGTTCACTCAGCTGGCAAAAATGAGTTGTTCCTGTATTTCAATGGACCAGCCTTGTTACATACAGTGTCATGCTGAATCTTCCAGAGATGTGTACATTAAGGGTACACATGTATGTGGCATGTTCACCCATTTGCTCATTATTTTCATGAGCAGGCTATTCTGTTGTTTGAACAACTGGAACACTCGCCTAACACACACATACACATATTGTGAAATAATGATGGGAATGAGTCTGCATGTTGGTGCTGCAGTTTGTGTGAGTGTGTGCATATAAGTAGCAGAAATCAGTTAAACAATCTTCTATCTGTCATTATGGGTGATTCTCTGCAAGATAAGTTTGGTTAATGGGATTTCATGTCTAATTTGGTGTTATGTACGGTGCAAAACAGTGCCCCTTTGCAGGTGCATGGAAAAGCATCCACTCAGACTTCCTGTTCTTCAAGAAACTTTCATTGTCAATACAAAAGTCATACACCAGATTTGAGTCCACAGAAATGATTTCTAGTTGCTATAGAACCTCTTCATTGAATAAAGCATTCAGTTCCTTCCTGTACAATGCAGACTTCCTCTTAATACCAAGACGCCTTGCCTTCCTTTCAAAAGGTAATATATTAGTTTGTGTGTGTATGAGTGTGAGCACCATAATCATTCTTAGGTTTGTAGTGAGGAATTACTTGAATAAATCCTATAATGCAAAATCTTCACTTAGATACATGAGATTCTTTGAAATGTTGCTGATGTGTTGAACAAAAAATAAAAATGATAAAAAATAAAAAATAAATAAAATAAAAAAACCAATGGCAAAGTGACCTTCAGTGTCAGACTGCCTGTCTATCTAGAAAATGTAGTTTCCTTTCATTTTTGAAAGCTACTTGAGTATCTAAGAATTTCACCTCACAGAAGGCAGCTATGTCAACAGAGAGAGAGGATTCAAGCAAGTATTATTTTCTTGTTTTCAATGCTAATTTCCTTGACTCTGAAAATAAAGGAGGATACAAAGGTGAGTGGCCATGACTTTTGCATCTCCCCACTCCACAGTGCCTTGACCCTCTGTAGGTTGATGCTTCAAAGTGAAAACAGGGGTATGGGGAGAGCACCAGAGGGTTGCAATTCTGTAAAGAAAGTTTTTTTTTTTTTTTTTTTTTTTTAATTTATGATTCAAAAGAATTCAAGGGTTTGTCTTGTTACTATCTGTGATAAGATTAACTTGTCTGGAAATTGAAAAAATCCACAAAACATGAGAAAGAATACTCAATCATATTGTTACCCCAATGATATGAGCCTGGATAGTGTGGGAGAATGCTCTTTGTTAGGCATACAGAACACTAAGCTGCCTAGTGGTCCCAGTGGATAGAATAGAGAAAGTATTACTACAGAAGAGTCTGAGAGAGATACTTTTAGGGCTGCCTAGTGGTCCCAGTGGATAGAATAAAGCAGGGTTTCCCAAACTTTTTCAAACGCAGAACCCTTTTTGGTTCAGAAACTTTTGTCTAATACTGTTATATGGTCGTAATATAAATATACTCCTCTACCCTTTTCCACAACACTCTTTTGTGGAACCACTGGAATAGAGAAAGCGTTACCTCAGAGGACTCAGAGATAGTTATTTTTAGGGCAGCAGCCATGACCTTTTGCAAAGTCTCTGAGACTGGTTGAAGAGAGGAATGTATCCTCAAAGCAGAGACCTGGCCTGATGTTTGCAATAAAGCGGACTCTTTAAAGTCTCCTATAGACAGGTGGTGTTAAAGTTTACCATCAAAAGAAATGTTCAGTGCAGAATTTGGTTGGAGTGACATAATGGAGTTGACATGAGGGGGATAGAAAGAATGCATCACATCTATGAAAGTTGCTAATTCAGAGGCTCAGAGGCTGTTGTAGTAGTGGAAAATGCAAAGATAAAAAACAATATGTTTCTGAAATTGTTGTAACTTGTTGATGGCTGAATATTTGCCAATTAAAGACATGGCCTACTATTTTGAATATCATAATCACCATTTAGTGTCTGTTTCCCTGCTAACCAGGGTTGGAGGGATCATTACAGAATAAGTCAATACTTAGTCAGTGCTACTGATCTGTCAGATGAGCTGGGTAGCTCTATTTTGCTTATATATATTCCTGCATTCCACAGAATGTACAGGGTGCATTTTATTGTGGAATTTGTGGAAATATAGGAAGGGTTTCTGTGTGCAGCAGCTGCACTATCTCAGCTATGTGAACAGTACTCCACTAAAGAAGAGAGAAAGAGAGAGAGAAAGCATGAAAGAGTGTTTATATGAGAGAGTAACAGAGTTTTTGTGTGTAAGTGATGGAGAGAGACTATATGTGAGAGTATGAAAGTTTTTGTATGTCTAAATCAGAGAGTCTGTATAAGTATGCGAATTAGAAATTTGTGTTTAAGAGAGAGTTTGTTTGTGTAAGTAAGAGAGAGAGAGAGAGAGAGAGAGAGAGAGAAAGAGAGTTTGTATGTATGAGATGGTTACTTTATGTATGCGAGTAAGAGAGAGAATGTGTGTGTGTGCACATGTATATATATATCTTTGATGAAACTATTTTTCTTAATGAAATACTCAGCTGTCAAAAAGTTAAGTAAACATTATAAAATCTAACAAAAAAACTTGTGTTTTTAAATATCACTGCTGATGTCATCTCTGATCTAAGAAGTATAGTCACAGCATAGATGTACATCAGAATGATGTATGATTGATTCATAATAGAGAATTGATGGTGTACATTCATTAGTAGAACTTCATACACACCACCACTGCCACCAACACCACTTTATTATTATGAGAGTGATATTGCAAATATGTGTAGATATAACAATTTTAGCGGGAAGTCGTGACAAATCGTTAATCTTAGCAACAATCTTGAGGTGGGTAAATAATATGGGATAGAAGATAGTATTGATAGTACCAAGGGAAACATTCCACCACTGAGTCATTGAGAAAATATTCTGACAAGTTAGAAGTAGTAGACTGGGATCTCTCTTTCTCATGTGGTCTGCCCTATGATGTTCCAGCAATGTAAATATAATGATTTCCAAATGACACAGATATTACATATTAAGCTCTGAACCAGTTACCATAGGAGCCTCTAGGTGGTTGCTTGGTTTACAAGAAATAGCAGCCAAATCACACACCTCTGTTACCCATCTTTTAAAAAAAAGAAGGGTGTGAAATTAGATAATGTAGTTAGTCCTAAATATACTTTGAATAAAAAAATAAGATGATTAAGAGTGGAATATCTTTGATCACAAGTCTGCTTAATCATTACTATTACCTTAGATTCTCTCTCTGGGTGGAGTGTTGATTGTATGATGCTTGTGTACAACATGCAATATGCTGTATGTCTTTCCAAGTGTTTGATATTCTCTGTAACTAAGTAGCATATGTAATGGCTATTTTAAACATTTTAGGAGTGTTTTAAGTTTTTTAACCATCATTTACCCTTGAGGGCATGTATTATTTTAAACAAAATGTTGACATACAGCAAACAATTGGATTTAGAACTACTCAAGCAAGAGTCAATCACATGTTAAAACAATTACTGCTGCAGGATAGCAAAATATGAACATTGAATGCAGAGGATGTGCAAAGGTTGAAAGAAATGAGGTTATAGTCAGCTGGATGTGTAATTTTAATGGGCATGAATGATGGAACAGAAATGAGTTGAGAGAAAAATAGATTTAAAGGGAATGAGTTGTTATATGCAAGAAAGGTGACTGTACTTCTATGGACATGTAATGTGTACAGAGAAGACTGGTAAAGAAATGTTAGGAGATCCAAATTGAAGGAACCTGTGAAATAGAAGACAAAAAGACACATGGAAAGAAATGGTAAAAGATGATCAAAAGAATCTGCAGCTCAATATGGAAGTGATAAAAGATCTCAAAATGCTGAGATGGAGAAAACCTGTCCAACTCATGCAAGCATGGAACAATGGATATAAAATCCTGATGATGAAGATGCATATACACCAGTAAAATAAAAGTGTCAATAAAATCAGTGTTGTCAAACCAAAAATATTTTGTGGCATTTATTCCAGCCATGTTGCATGGATACTTTTTTGTTACTCTTGCCGATGAAGTGGATCAACGAACAGAGCTCATTGAAAATCTATAACCAGTAATGCTATTGTTCACAAAATGTGTAATATAAATTTTTAAAATAACCCCAGACATGATCTCAAATTTGATTTTTATCATTGTTCTTCTCTTTTGTTTTGTTTTACACTTATTTAAGTAAAATATGGAAGGATTTATGTGTTGAGGTAATTTTTTTTATAGAGTAGAGGAAAAATGAAATAAGCAAACTGGTATGGCATGCTCAAAATCACAACAAAATAGGAACAGCAAGATATAATTTAGTCAGTAGTTAAGTGCCTTACCATGACAACTGTTAACACATTTAATACCAAACCACTCACAATTCTGATGCAAAACTTCTCATTTTAGATTATTTATTTTTATTTAAAAACCTTCCATCATAATTTTATGTAAAAACCCTTAAGTTGTTTCAAGTACCAACCTAATGATGCCAAAGTTAGTTATTTTACTTAATCCCCCCCAAATTCATGGCTATTTTTACAATCATTTGAACCACATAGGAAGTATATTTCATTAGAAATTTGTTAACAAGTAGGTTAACACTAATTTAATTTCCAATAATGATGTCATAAGTGGTGGGGGAGGGGGGAAAGGAAAAGAAAGACATTTTTACAAGGTTTAAAATAGAAATTGTAAATGTTTGTGAGATTTTGTGCCAAAAGTTATGTGATATACCACTAGCATGACTAGCCCTTCTTTTTGTGGCCTAGTAGCATTAAGCTAATGATCTATATATTCTATTTGAACAGAAACCTTAGAGACAAGGGACATTACTGGCAGTAGTGCGGGTAAGGTAGGGTATGGGAAATATTACTGGATACAAGTGAGAGAATGGTAGGGTAGGAGGAAAACAACAAAGGCGTCCTGTAACAATACAAAGTGAACAATCATTTCCTCTTAGAAACCAAGATAAATGGCCCCAATTTCTTTTTTCTTTATTTCTTTCTCTATTCTTTTTTTTCTTCTCTTGGCATTGAAGAGGTCAGAAATACCAGAAGTGCACTCAAACAATGCATTAATAATAACCTCATTATACACATTTCTATAGGGCAGTGTGATCTAACAGAGGAAGGCATTTTGAGAGAGCAGGGTGTGTAAATGCTAGCAACAAAGCACAGTAGAGGAATGCGTAAGCATTATATGTCAGATCAGTGCGACCAACAAGCTACTAAGCCATTATTAGTACCACTTGCTTGTCATCTGGCTGTGAGAGTTTGTCAAGTCATTTATTTACTGTTTAGCCCTCTGGAGATATAATAACTACTACGGAAGAAAATTATCATCAAATGTCATTGTTATGCTTAAACATTCTGTACAGTATTATCCCACAATGGTAAATGGTTTAACAATTTAATGTTTCACTCTCGTGATTAAATTATCAATGCTAGGCCTACATACTGTCACTCACAAATCTGCGACAAGAAGATATAGACCTAAGCTTTAAGATTACTGTAGTACATGACTTCCCTTTTGTAACACTATTTTTACCAAAAATATACTGCCAATGGAGTTCAATAAATGTTCAAAGTAATCAGGGTTTTGAATAGGATTTAATAAAACAACTAACTTTTTTTTATACATTATAGATTCTTTGTTTAACACCAGGTCAGCATTGATCAAGCAGACCTATGATCCAAGGTATTCTAGCCAAAACCATTCCAGCTTTTTTAATTTTCAGTTAGCCTATTTAGGACCACATAACCCAAGAATGGTGTGACAGGGAGATTTGGTTGCTTATTCTAACAGATCAATGTAAAGGCTTGCCTACTGGCTAATTATTAATTGGTATACTAGACCTTAGTTAGCAGGGAAAATGTGCATTAAACAATGATGACAAACTAGTACTCTTTAATAAAATAATTATGAAAATGGCACCTATTGAAATCCTATGTTATCATTCATCTAAGAACAAATTTTGATAGAAACTACAATTTCAAATACAAGACTGTCTGCCAGTCTGTTTTGTGCGTGCGTGCGCATGTGTGTATACATGAGTGCATCTGTGTATAGATTTGAATGACAAAATAATGCATCTTATATGATGTAAGCTGAAGGGCTATGTCAAAGTATGATAATGATGTAATCTTAATGAAGAAGACACAGCAACATGATCTGAAGGTGATGAAATCTTGGCAAGCAAGATGTGTGAAGTGATCAGAGACACTGAAATGTGATTTAACCTATAGACAATGTGATGTGATACTGAAGTTATAGACACTGTATTGTGGTGTAATGTGATGTGATGCGGTACTGAAGTTATAGACGATGTGATCTGATATTGTAATACGAGACATTGTGATGTGAAGATGACCTTTGTGAGAAAAAAAGTAATATTTGTTGTGTATTTGATAATTACATGAATCTTGGCATCTCTCTCTTTCTCTCTCCCAAGAAAATGGCTGTGATTAGACTTGGGGGTATGAGTGTCACCAGATAACCCTTTAGCATTTTTACTATTGTATTGTAATGTCATGTTAAAGGCTTTATCTCACATAATATTGAATCTATGAGATTTTGAGAACACTACCATAACATCAGTATGAGCAGCCAGTTACAGCTGGTTTGAACAGAAAGAGATGAGAGAGTCCTGGCTGGATACAGCCAGTTTAAATGCCTAAGACAGGCCAGATGTCATGATGGCATTCTTTTGACTACACCAGGAGCTGAGGGTACAAATCAGGTTAGGACAAGGCATATATTATGAATGGTGATATGATTCCATGCTAGTATGGAAAAACAAACACCCAAACATTGATCATGGCAGTCCTACAGCAACTTACACCCCAAAAGATCCTTCAGTGCAAGCTCTGTGAACCAGTTACAAAATGTTTGAGATAGAATTCAATCAACACAGACATCTGAGTGGATTTTGAAAGGATCACGTTTTTCATTTTAGCAGCCATCTTGTAATATACTCCAACTAGATTCAGGAGTGATATCATGTTATCCCAGAGTGTATTGCAGTTGACAGAATTAAAGCCTAATACAAAGTCAACAAAGCAGATGATAGTTTGCTGCTGGTAGCTCCATCATTGCTCCAGAAACTTTCTCAATGAGAAGATTTGATTTGTGCAGCTTTGGCCCTGAAGAAAACCACACTGATATAGTTGAGTCCATTGATTACACTTGTGCTGAAATCTTCATATGGTATCTGAACAGCTGAGGTTGGCTTGTGCATCTTGATCCCATCTGCATGAACATTAGAAGATAACTTCTCTTATAAAAATCTGTAGCCTTTTGCCTATTTAACGATTTAATTTCATCTAAATAAATGTATTGATTAACTCAGCACTCAATAGCCTGATTCAGTATCTTCTTCACTTCAATGTCTGCAAACAGCTGGAGACAGCCTGCAAAAATTCTATCTCCATGTATCATGATCATTTTCCGTCTGCTTTTCCTTGCTTACAAGAGTTGAATGGGTCCTTTTTTAGCACAGCATCTCTCCATTTGTCACAGACCTTTGTCATCTCCTCTGTGAGCTTCAACAATCTGAGGTCAGCTGTCACCACCTCCGCTGATGGTTTTTGTGGTCTTCCTCTACTGCATCTTCGTTCCACTGGGATTACTTGGCACTTCTTCACCCAGTAGTCATCTTCCATGTGCATCACATGTCCATACCAATGCAGTTTTCTCTCCTGCACACTAGTTTATTCCTCTTATACACAGTTTCACTCTTAACTCATCCATGCTGACATTGCACATCCATCGGAGCATGCTTGCTCATTTCTCTCCAGCCTTCACATATCCTCCAGTTTTCTACATTTAAACAAACCTTGATTGCTAGAGTAGAAAAGAAATTTTAGAATGATGGAGACAATTTGAATGTTAGCCTGTGAAGCCTTACAGACAAACTAATAGTCGATAAAAGTGAAGGGGCAATTGAAGATAAATATCCAAACCAGTGGACAAAAATGAATGTAAAACTATAACTATCTGACAATATAGATGATGATGCTATGAACATCATGCATGAATTTGAATTAATTTTATTCCTTTCTAAGCAGACCTCACATTAAGCCATATGTAAACACAGGAAGTAGCAGTAATCCTATATAAACATACACATGCGTTCTCTCCCATCCACACTCCACCCTTAGTGACTGTCTCACTATAAAAGAAACCTCTGAGCAGACAGGTGTGCATGTGTTCTACAATAGTACATAGAAGATATCTTCTTCGTTGTAAATGGTTGAGTTAGATGATGAGCACTGAGGTAATCAATATATTTAGATGCCATTAATTTGTTAAATAGGCAAGTGGCTACAGATTTTATAAGAGAATGAATAACATTACGTTGTGATGTTCATGGCTTTCCCAGTATCACTAGTTATGTAGTAAGTGAAATGATATGGCTTCAACTGGAAGCAAAAATTGAGTCACAAACTCAACTAGCCAGGAGCTGAAGTAATACATAAACTACTTATTTACAGAAACAATTGAAGAAGTGTTGAGTAAATTATGAATGTATTTTAGCTTATATTAACTGCTTCAACACAGGTACTTAATTATAAAAATAGTTAAACAAGCTGGACATATGAGCTCCGAGAGATAGAAAAAAGTGAACAGTATTTCCTAGTTCAGATCCCACAGGTAATGCTGTCCACTTTTTTCCCATCTCTAGGGGCTCATATGCCCAACTTGGTCAACTATTTTCATAGTCAAAAACCTGTGTTGAAGCTGACATATATTCAAATTTATTTTTAACTTGATACAACACTAACTGTCTATAGCATATAAAATCAATTAAAACAACATAGTATATTACCGGTATTTATAATCAGCCCTGAAAAGAGAGACAAAAGGCTAAGTTGAACAAAGAATAGTGAAGTTACAAATCAAACATAAAGTATCTAGCCAAGTGCTCTCCTGTCTCACTCTTCTCTCCAATTGTAGTACTGGAAAGTGTACATTTTATTTAACAGAGTTTATTTTAATGAAATTTTGTAACTACACACATCTTCAAGGCAGTTGCCAAAACCTCGGGTTTATCTTTACTCTACAACACACATCAGCCAGAAATGTATAAACCAACCAAAAGTCCCTGTCTTTAGTAAAAACCAGGATGCCTACAACATAAATGATGAAAACTTAGCTAAGAGACACTGACACATTCTGACTGTAGGTGTCAATAACAATACAAAACTGCTACCCAATTATATATACCTCAAATTACATCCTAGTCTTCAGGATTAGAGCTGACTTGGTACTTAACAAGAGCAATACCTACTCATGAAGCTTAAGATATATTTAACCCTTTTCTTACTATATTTCTAATGAAACATACTGTCTATGATTTACAAATAATTTTGAAAATAATCAAGAATTTTGTGGGATTTTCTAATATAACTCAATTTCTGGTTATTCATGTAGTAATTGTAGCATAATTTAAATGTTCTTTCGTAAAAATATGATCAAAGGTTTTTAGATAAATACAAACACTTTAAACCAAAGAGTTTTGTATGAAAGAACCAGGTCTGATTTCAAGCGCTTTAGTATAAAAAAAAAAACTTAAGTAAAAAACAAATGGAATTTATGACTCTTAAACAAAACAAAAACAAGAAAAAAAAACAATGTAAAGATACTGTAATGAAATTTGCTTTGTGATATTCCTAATGAAATTGAAACTAGGCAGCACTGGAAATTGAAACTAGGCAGCAAAATTTATATATTCACTGGGAGGTTAATTTATGGCTCTATGGCCACTTAAAATATAGTTTTCTTCTTTGTATTTCTCACATTACCATATTTCTTATGAAAAATACTGCTTATGATTTCGAGTTAATAAAATAACTAACTTTCTCATTATTAAGCTGATGCTTACTTAATACACAACAAAGGTTCTTACATAAAATTATGATGGAAAGTTTTTAGATAAATATAAACATGTTTTTAAAAAAAATTATACCATAGAATCAGAGACGGTTTTAGGCAGTTTGGTATCAAAAGAGTAAATGTGTTCCTGTTCAAATATGTCAGTATAGAGTTCTAACCTAGATAACCTCAAGCAGTTATCTATGTGGCTCAACTTATTTTCTCAACACCAGATACATAGTTTTAACTATGCTTGTGTTTGAATGTGTGTGTGTGTGCGCGCATGCACATATACATATATATACACACACATCATCACCAACTCTTGGTGTTGAGAATTTGATTTTCTTGAATTTATCTGTGTTCTAAGGTGGATATATATAAGCCTACTTTCTGATTTTAAAGAATGTCACCAATGAAGACAGGGGAATTAGAGTGCACCTGGGTCTAAAAGTCTTGTCCTGCTTCCCTCCATTGTCAGCCTCCTTTTTATGGTTATTTTCAAAGAAATTGTGCCCAACAAAGCATTATTCTCTTCAGACCAGACAATCAGAGGCATCAACAGTTGATACAGCAGCTATGAGTTCAATTTTGGGCAGCTGTTTTACTATTACACTAAAGAGAGACTAAACATTCATCCATCAGTTTTAAGCTTTATCTACCAGCCAGGAAATGTAAACAAAGAAGCAATTTTTTTGAAAGTATGTTAGCTTATTGAAAGCTGCTAATGCAAGTTGGGTATATAAATCTCTGGAGATGGAAAAGTGTGGACAGAGTTGCTTGTGGGAATCAAGCAAGTGGGATTAATGTTTAATATAATGTATATATATATATGTCTACCAGGGGGAAAAAAACAAAAACAACTCAGAACAATCCAGTCATGAATTATGTGAAAACTTCCTCATTTTAGAGCTTACACACACCCAATGGCTGACTAAACAGATATGTACTGTTTGTATAAAAAGACATTTTTCCATTTCTTCCTCTTCTCTATCTTTCATGCCTCATTCTATCTTCTGATGAAGGACTAATGTCCGAAACATTACGACTCTCTTCCTTTGTAGCTTCCTATTTACTTTTCGTGCATATATATCATCACCGTTTTACGTCCATTCTTCCACGCTAGCATGGGTTAGACGGTTGTCCTGTTGTGGGCAGTGTCCAGTCGGCTGACCTTATCTTGCTCATACGGGAACTGGTTCTGGCTTGATTTCTACAGCTGGATGCCCTTTCGAACACCAACCTCATTTACAGTGAGTGCTGGGTGCTTTTTCTCCGTGGTGCCTACACGTCCACTTTACAGTGTGGGCTGGGTGCTTTTTTGCCGTGGCACCTCCACGACCACTTTGCAGTGGAATGATATGGACCCCAGTCCTATCATCTCATTTCTACAGCTGAGTAAACTGGAGCAATGTGAAATAAAGTGTCTTGCTCAAGGAAACAACACATCACCCGGTCTGAGAATTGAACTCACAACCTTTCGATTGCAAGCCCAATGCTCTAACCACTAAGCCATGCGTCTTCACACACAGCCGTTAATATGCATAAGGAAAGTATATACTTTCAGACGTTCAATCATCTGGCAGGAAGGTATACGGTGCTGACGATAGCTAATAAGCTTGAAACTAGTTCATCGTTCCTTTGTAAGGGCAACGATGGTTGCTAAACACTGTACGGCTTAATTCGGGATGTTTGTTTACAAACACACCAAGCATTATAATAAATGTTCGGTAAATCCATACGTACATATATATATGTGTGCATGTATGTATATATACATACTACTGTACGTCTGTATACATATATGTATGTACGTATACATATATATATGTACGTATACATATATATATATATATTTATGGAGGCACATGGCTTAGAGCATTGGCCTTGCAATCGAAAGGTTGTGAATTCAATTCTCAGACCGGGTGATGTGTTGTTTCCTTGAGCAAGACACTTTATTTCACATTGCTCCAGTTTACTCAGCTGTAGAAATGAGATGATAGGACTGGGGTCCATATCATTCCACTGTAAAGTGGTCGTGGAGGTGCCACGGCAAAAAAGCACCCAGCACTCACTGTAAATGAGGTTGGTGTTAGGAAGTCATGCAGCTGTAGAAATCAAGCCAGAATCAGTTCCCGTCCCACCCTTACAAGCAGGGAAAAGCGGACGTATGATGAATGATGATGATATATATATATAGTTAGTGTTTTATTTCAATTTTTTCATGAATTTGGTAAAAATATTCAAGTGATATTTATTTTAAACGCAAGGAAAGTGTTGAAATTTTAAACTGTGAGAGTAAAACAAACTTAACTAAAATGCATGAAGAATTAACTTTCAAGTTAAATAAACTTAAAATTAAAAAAAGAAAAATATGAAAAAGAAATGTTTTCTAAAACTACTTAGAAAAATTCCTGTAATTATCACTGTGTGTGTGTATATATATTGTGTATATATAGTGTGTATATATATACATACATTGGTAGACTGTTTATTTTCAAACCAAATGCTATATAATATATTCATTGTGGAAAATAAAGCTATAAACAAATGATTCAAAACTAGAACATAATAACAACAGTTATTAATCTTGTTACTGTTGTTGTTGTTGCTGCTGGTGTTGTAGCATCAGTACTGTTGATGAGGTTAGAGTTAGTGTTGGAGGTGTTTCATGTAAAACATATACATCAAATAACAGTATGTACCAGTCCAGGTTCTTTAGCACATTCGTGAATAGATTAAAAGAACAGCTGAAACAACAGCATTTATTATTTAAAGATAATCACAAGAAAATCATGGAAATTAGTGGTGGTCGGCTTTGGCAGGAGTCATTCCAGTAAAACAAAGCAGAACAGTGAAGTGGTATGTTGTGGGTGATATGGAGAGGGCGGGAGACATATAATATCATTTTTTGGACAACACTCTCTTCAATCATTATTTCTTTACCTCACTCATGGTACACCAACAAGCTTCATTCTTTTTCTTTCTTCTTGTATGTATGAGTGTGTATGTGAATGTGCACATATGCATGTATGTATACATGTATATGAGTGTGTGAATAGGTATGCATGTATGTATGTGTGTGTATGAATAGATATGCATGCATGTATGTATGCATGAATGTGTGTGTGTGTGAATAGGTATGTATGCATGTATGTATGTGTAAATGTATGTATGTATGTATGTTTTGCACTTGCTGTGCTCTCTGTATCTCTGTCCATTATAAATATCAGCAACCTATACCATTACTATGTCTATGATACAAGCCTGGACCATGTGGGAGAGTGCTCTCTGGTGCACAGAACCCTAGGCACAAACTGCCTCATGGTCCCAGCAGTTAGAATAAAGAAAGCATTACCCTAGAGCAGTGGTTTCCAAACTTTTTTTATCACGGAACCCTCCTGTACATGAATTAAACTAGTAGTTGCGGAAGGTTGTGCTGCATGTTCAGCAATTTCTGTATCTTCTATAGAAGATTTTGTTTCTGTATTTCTTGTAATTTCAGTTCCTTTACAAATTTCTTGTTTTTTTTTAACCATCGATCCATTGAGGGGCTTTGAAAATAAAAATGTTAATAAAACTCAAAAATAAACTTGTTGACAAGGAGCAAATGTTTATTGATACAGGATACAGCACATGCTTACTGTGTGAGACTTGGTACCTATGTTACGTTTAAGAGAGAACTTAAATATTCAAATGAGAGATTCAAATACGTAAGTTTATTGTAAAAAGTTATAAATCTGATTATAATTCTGAGTATTACACGGTGCTCACAGCACACCCTTAATAATGGAATACTACAACCCAACTGAACGATTTGGCTGAGAGCTCCGCAGCTTTGCATGTTTATATGGGGAGTATATACCGATCATACACGTTACAACTTGTTAGTCTTTATTTTTTATAGTAAACTTCAACTGGCCTTGCTTCACGGAACTCTAGGGTTCCGCGGAACCCACTTTGGGAACCACTGCCCTAGAGAATAGTGATGGCAACACATTGAAATAGCCATTCTCACTCATTTGGGTGACCAATTATGCCCTGATATCAATAAGTAGGGCAGTGGTTCAGAGATATTGCTGATGATCATGATGATAGTAACATCTGGATGAAGCTTCAAAATTATAGAAGTAAATAACATAAACACACACACTCTCTCTCTTTGTTAAGAGACTTAATAAATAATTGTTTCTACTTTAAGCACAATGCCAGTAATTAGTGGAAAGGAGAAAGTCAATTAAACTGACCCCAATATTTGACTAGTACTTTATTTTATTGACCCTGGAAGAATGAAAAGCAAAGTATACCTCTGACATAATTCTTAAGGAGATTATATGTGACATAGTATGAAAAGGCTGGTCTTTGGAATTACAAGTAAAGTCTATCTTTCATAGTGTAGGTGGCTAAGTATTCCATAGCCACGTGTAGTCTTAACCCTGTAGCATTTAAACCAGCCATATCTGGCCAGAATTCTCTTACCTATTCCTGTTCAAACTGGCTGTAACCAACCACACACACTTATGCGAAGGTATTGTTCTCAAAACAAATAATATCAAAATCTCATAGATAATTGTGAGATAAAGTATTTACTGTGAAAATACAATAGTATACATAGAGTAATATAAATCCTAAAGGGTTAATGTAATTTTTAAGGAAATTCAGTGACAAGGCTGGGCCTTTCAATTATAAGTACAATCTATCTTATATTACAATTGTTTCTACTTTTGGCACAAGGCCAGCAATTACCCAGTGCATTATTTTATCAACCCCGTAAGGATGAAAGGCAAAGTTAACCTCGGCGGGATTTGAACTCAGAATGGCAAGGGCCGTAACTCTATGTGTCAAAGCATGGCGTCCGACCCTCTACCGATACTGCCAATGTCTATCTTCTATTATAATGTAAGTAGTTAAGTATGCCTCAGACACGTGTACTCTTAATGTAATTTTAAAAAGGATTCAACATAAAAAGATGTATACCAAGGTTGGTCCATCCAATTACAGTCCATCTGACAAACTTCCAAATAGTTCTTATCTACTACATTACACTTACACACTTTGAATCCAGAAAGTAAAGATTAATAACTGAATACTCCAAAGTATTTTGTCCAGTGCTCTATCAATCTCCCACCATTCAATTTAATGACTAATGCTGTCGTGAGAAGTGTGAAACATTTTTTTGAAAAGTTAACAAATTATCATCATCATATTAAAGCAATTCTCCATAGACACTGCCCCACTCCCATCATCATCATCATCATCATCACCATTTAACATCCATTTTCCTTGCTAGCAAGGGTTGGGCATATTGTCACAGACTGGTGAATCTTCAAATGGAGTCTCTGACCTATAGGTGGGCTGGAAGTTTGATATATGAACCTGCTCTCTGAGTGCATTTTATTGAGGCATCAACACTAGGGAAGTTGTCATATCTTTGGCACAGCTGAAGAATCTTCACGACTTTTTGTTTGGCAGGTTTTTTATAGTTGGGTACCCTTCCTATCACTAACTACTTTGCAGAGTCTACTGGGTGTATTTATTGTGTAAATCACCAACACTAGATAGGTTGTCATGACACAACTAAAGAGTTCTCTCAACCCTTTTGGCATGGTTTCTACAGTGTGGTGCCCTTCTTGCCACCAACTACTTTACAGGGTGTGCTGGATGCATTTATCGTAGTACCATCACCACGATTATCTAAAATATGAAAACTATACGATTATATATGTGTAGGTTTGAATTCAATAGTTAAAGCATAAGAAAACATACACCAATGGAGGAAATTTTTACCTACCCACTTGTTTTCCATTTACCTAATGTAGTAACATATCCCTCAACAAATTCCCTACTATCTTTGTAAGGAACATATATTTCAAGTCCTATAAATATTACAACAGAATGTCCCCACAATAACGTTTGAGAATCCATCCTGCAGTAACTTAAATTTTTCAGAACTTGGAGTTAGTCCCAGTTTCATGCTAAATGGGACACTAATGCAATTCAGGTCACATTTCCAGGTGATTTGGTATTTATTTTAACACCTGGGATGATGTAGTGGCTATACACACAAGCATGCTATTCTACATTCAAGAGATTAACTAAAACACACTTAACACAACTGACTCACAAAAACATTTTCTTCTCTCTGCCTTTTTGACTACTACTTAGCTATTATTCTCTGACTAGCAAGTAAGAGTACCACTTACACTTAACCCCACCTAACATATCCATATCTCTTCTTCCTCTTGTTAGCTTTACTATGTCTCATGCACAAAACTATGTACTACACAATTTCCTATTATATTCTGCTACTAGAGACATCAAACTACAGAAATTCTAGCAGAACATCATATCAACTGCATCAATATTACCAGTCTAGGTGAATGTGCAGTGGTGTGATAAAGAGTGCAGTGGTCTGGGAGTGTGTGCAGCTGTTTGGACTAATAAATATTACCAATAGCTAGGTAAACTGGAACAATATATAAAATAAAGTGGCTACAGCAGTCTACTAATCAGAACTGTTCAAGTAACCTACTACACAGATGGTGGTAGTATTGATAAGGTACCAAAATACTTCCTTACAAATTGAGAGTTCAAACCTGTTCAGTGTACATTGTCATTGGTGAGCTCTATTATGGTTGACCAGCTATGACTAAACAACAACAAAATTAGCTATGATCGATCAATGATCTCTGTTGGTTTCTATGATGAGTATTCCAGTTGTTCAATCAAAGGAACAGCCTGCTCATGAAATTAACGTGTAAGTGGCTGAGCATTTCAGAGACATATGTACCTTTAACATAATTCTCAGGGTGATTCAGTGCGTGACAAGGCTGGCCCCTTGAATTACAAGTACAGTCTAACTGATTAGCTTCCAAACTGTTTTCATCTAATCAATTTTACTCACATGGTTTAGGGAAACTCGCAGCTATGGTGAATAACACTTGCCTAAGATGCTACAAAGTAGGATCAAATCTGGGACCTAATGATTGTGAAGTGACCTTACTAACCATTTAACATGCTGCATCCACAAAGCTAGCTGAATACTTTGTATGAATCACATTTTAAGATGAGACAAGAAAACTACAGGAACCTGGGTCTCACCACAGGAAAACATTTTCCAAACATGGCATAATTGTGGGGAATAATTATGTTATTATTTTGTTATTTTGAGTGTGTCCGTCCATATATAATATGTGTATCTATTTATTTATGTGCTTGTGTGTGAGTGCATGTATGTAAATGTACATGTATGGGTATATATATGTATGTACAAAGGGACATGACAAAACACCCATGTGAATAATATGTTGCCTGCAAACAATGGTTTGAGGACAGGCATTATAAACTATGAATGAATTACACTTTAACACATGACAACAACAACAACAAAGGCTATATGATTGCAAACAAAGTTGCCAAATTTAGGAAACAATTGTAGAAACAAATATGTTCCCAATTTTAATCACCCATAAATGTGATTGCCCTTTCAAAATATTTTTTAATTATCTGTAGTCATGCTTCCACTTGGTATGACTCATAGGGTTAAAACTCATTTACAATTTCCTGTAGTAAAGCAGTGACTTGGCAAAGTTGTTAGGGCATAGGACAAAATGCCTTGCTGCATTTATTCTTGCTCTCTGTGCTCCGAGTTCAAATCCTGCCGAGAGCAATTTTGCCTTTCACTGGCAACAAATGAGCAGACTGATGGTAAGACAGTGAATGAGTGATTTAGTATCAAATAATTGTTTCTACTTTAGGCACAAGGCCAGCAATTACCCAGTACATTACTGGTACTTTATTTTATCGACCCCGTAAGGATGAAAGGCAAAGTTAACCTCAGCGGGATTTTAACTCAGACTGTAAAGGGACATAACTATGCTAGAAAGCATGGCGTCAGCAGCAACAGAATGGACAAATGTTTTTGCCTTTGTGTGAGTGATGCAACAAAAAGTCCATCTTGTAAGGTGGTTGGCATTAGGAAGGGCATCTAGCCATAGAAATCCAAGCCAAAAGTGAATTGTATGAGTGAGATGTGGTTCCATGACTTGTAATAGCCTCATAATATGACAGCCCGTCAAACCCAGAATTTCCCCAAACTTTTTCAAATGCAGAAGGAACCCCTTTCTGGTTCAGAAATATTTGGGGAAACCCCGAAGCCTAATACTGTCATATGGTCATAATATAAATATACTCCTCTACTTCTTTCATGGAACCCCAGACACTCCTTTGAGGAACCCTTGGGTTCCGAAGAACCCCCTTTGGGAACCACTGGTCTAACCCTTGCAAGCACGGGGAGGGGGGGGGGGATAGATGTTGAACAGCAATAATGATGATGACAGCAACCAAAAAATAATTTAGCTTTTCATAGAGCATAGTGGGTTTTCACCAAAAAGTAAGGGTCCAGTGGAGTTGCAGATTAGAAAAGAGTGCCACTAATTTTACATTGCCATAATAAAACACTAGCAGCACTAGGTCACTTACTATTCTGGTAGAGTGAGGCGGAAGTATGTTGTGGAAGAGGAAAACAAAGATGAAGAAGTTGGTAAAGGGAAAGAGGCGGAATATAAAAAGAAATCACTCAGTACAAAGGCTATCAGAAATGTTTTAAACACAACATTTAACACAGACATAATAAATGAGACAAACTAGATTGATTTGCATAAGTCACTGTAATCAAAACAGATCACATTCCATCAGCTCTGCCACTCACCATGTTCAACCTAACCAGCACACACACACAAATGCCAAAGAGAATAAAAAAATAAAACAAGACCCATCCAACTTCCTGGCAGGATGTTGAAGAATCAAACACCCCAGAACACACAGCAAAACTAAAAACATGAATATAGTAACTACTACTACTAACAGTGGTAGTGGTGGTAGTAATAGTAGTGGTGGTGGTATATTGTGTAGGTGTTGGTAGTAGTGATAAGAACAAGAATAATGAATGAATAATCAAATGAATGAATGAATTACTATTAACCATGCATGTATGAATAAAAACCACAAAACAACAACAAAAACAAACTGTAGAGTTATTTATTTAACAGAGATAAGATTTCCAGCAATTTACTGAGCCATATCAAGGAAGAATCTCTACCATTTCCTTTCTTAAGGATATCTCCTCAAACAGGATACAAAGATCCTTAAATTCTGATTTCATTTTTCATATGAAGATGTCAACACATGGATGTATTTTAAGTTTTATTGAACCCAGCCAGTGTCAGATAACAGTCACTATCACCATCTTTGATGAGAGGAGGCAGAAATGAGGAAGTAAGCAGTGAAGGTGACTGGGGGTAGGGTGGAAGAAGGACAAAAAAAAAATAAAAGACCTGGTATGCATGTTTGGGAGGGAGGTAAGACCACAGATTTCTTTAAATGACTGGAGCATTCACCATTGCTTATTACCACCAACAAAAACTTACTTGTGTATGTGTGCATGTGTGAGGGTGTCTTTGCGTAGGTGTGCTGAAATTCTTAGGCAAAAAAAAAAAAAAAAAAAAAAAAAAATTTGGTGGAGATTTCCCTTTTTCTCAGACAAACCTGAGAAACAAGTCCACCTAAGTGCATGCTGAGATTCCGTGTGACTATCTGTGAAAGAGAGGATAGAAACTAGGCAGGATGTGAGAGATATGAGCTGAAAGCATCTATACAGCAACCATCCACAAGCAACCTCTAGACATAGATGCAAATCTTTTGGGTTCTAGTCTTCCAAAATGTGGGGACACACATGTTTTAGCTATTACTACATCTGACATAACACAAACAGCTAATACTCTACATACAGTATTAGCTGTTGTAGGTTTTATATTTTATGTGGGAGCAGTGGATAAGTGGAAACTGTAGAGCAGCATTTAAAAAAAAGGGACTTTCTGTATTTACTCCCAGGTCCCAAATAATAGGGGTGTGTGTAGAATAAGCCGGGGGTGGTGGTGGAATTCGGCAATTTTTCTAAAAATTAACGGAGAAGTGGGAGGCATTATTCAAGACTCAAGAGTAGTTACATTATTCTATATTCTAAGTATTCTAATTTCACCATCCCACATATGGTATGGATGTACACATAATCTACTATATGCCAAAAAAAGGGGTGAGAAGACTCTTCAGTTGTGTCAAAGGCATGACAACCTCTCTAGTGTTGGTGGCAATAAAACACACAGAGTACACACTGTAAAGTGGTTGATGATAGAAAGGGCATCCAGCTGTAGAAAACTTGCCAAACAAATGGTTCAGGTGACTCTTCAATTGTGTCAAAGACAGGCCAAATTTTCTAGTGCTGGTGTCACAATAAAATGCACCTAGCACACTCTGTAGAGTGCAGGAACATATGTAAGGGAGATGTGGCCCCTGGCCCATCTAAGCAGTCAATAGTTCTGACTAAATACTAACTTGATCAATAATGACCCATTCAAGCTTTGCTAGTAGGAAAAATGAATGTCAGATGATGAAGATGATGATGATAATGATGATCATCTTTTAAAATGTGAGAACCTTGTGCCCAAGTAAGAACTTCCCTCTAAAATGTGTGATCTTGTATCCAGGTAAGAATACTTTGTTGTTATTATCATCTCACCATCTTTGCTACCATTCTCTGTCCTCTACATAAAGGGTTCTTGCCTCACATACCAGAAAAACAATGAAATCATATTTTAAAAACTGTATTTAAAAAATATTGTTAGTATGGAGAATTAAGGTAAATAATACAAACAGTCTGAGGGGGTAGCATAAGGATGGGTGTTGGGTAACAATAAGGGTGGGTGTTGGGTAGCAATAAGGGTGGGTGTTGGGTAGCAGTAAGGGTGGGTGATTGTGAGTACCATAGATATCAATGAAGAGTCACATAGGAAAAACAGAATATTGGGAATGCGTGTGCATGTGTATGCATGCAGGTGTGTGTGTGTGTGCATGCGTGCGTTTGTGTATAAAACTCAAGTTTTAGTTAGATGCCAGCAAAACTGTGGGGTTGAATCTAATTAACTCTAAGTAATTCGTTCAGATAAAAAAGAGCTTCATATGGTGTGTAACATAGGCCTCACTGGGAGTAGGAATCATTGTTACCTTTTACTTCAAAGAATTCCCAGTAGTAAAACACCTGCTAATTCAATTTATGCAAACACATGATCCTCTCAAACCATCGCATGCTTTCTTATATATGCGTGTTCATATTTGTTATGTGTAATGTTGTTGTTGTTGTTTAACCACAGAGCAGACCTCTATGATCAAAGGTATTCCATTTGCTTTTCCTTTTACATATTTCAGGCATGGGACTGATTACATTATCCAATGTGTCTCTCCCTGAATGATTCGGCTGCTATTTCTAACAGCTCAAGTGACCATGTAGAGAATCCATATTGAGAATGTGTGTGTGTATACATGTTAGTGCACATGCATGTAAGGTTGCTGTTGCTGTTTAGCCCCAGGTCAACTTTGGTCACATTCCAACCATGACCATTCTATTTATTTAGATGACACTCATCCACTTCTGTCCATACTGTAAGGTGGTCATGTAGGTGTCACGACAAAAAGCACTCAGCCCACACTGTAAGGACTGTAAGGTGGTCATGTAGGTGTCACGACAAAAAGCACCCAGCCCGCACTGTAAGGTGGTCGTGTAGGTGTCACGAAAAAAAGCACCCAGCCCACACTGTAAGATGGTCATGTAGGTGTCAAGATAAAAAGCACCCAGCCCATGCTGTAAAGTGGTTGTGTAGGTGTTATGACAAAAAACACCCAGACCACACTGTAAATGAGGTTGGTGTTAGGAAGGGGATCCAGCCATAGAAACCTAGCTAGAAACAGTTCTATATGAGCAAGACATGGTCACCTGATCCAACTTGCCTCTAATGGGACAACCCATCTAACGCATGCTAGCGTGGAAAATGGACATTAAACAATGATGATGATTATGACATTATCCAATATATTTTTTCTTAAGATAATGGTTGTGAGGGAGGTTTGGCTGTTGTCATTAGTAAGTCAAGTAATAGTATAGAGGCACAATCCTTGGCTCATGTGTGTACATAGTTATGTATATATAGGTATTCTTATATACATATGTAGGGTAGTGAATTGGGAGAATCATTAGAGCACCAGATTATATGGTTCTGTATTTGTTGAGACTCTCTGATGGTCATGCTCAAATCTCAGAGATCAACTTTGCTTTTCATGCTCTCAGGGGTCAATAAATAATGTGCCAGTTCAGGGCAGTGGATTAGTGGAATTGTTAAAGAAGCAGATGTGATGCTTTGTGGTATCTAATCTAGCTGTGTGCCTTCTGAGTTCAAATCCCACCACCTTCTGCCAAGAGTTGCACCCAGCAGATAGTATTAGCAACAGGAAAACCAATAGAAACATAGTTTCTTGATCTGATCTGATGATTGGCTCCTTATGTATGTGCATATGTACAATAACATGAAATAGCTACCCTTCATAGTAAAAGTTACATATGGTTACTGTTATAGTTGACAGTTGTTACAGCCAATGAAAGAGCATATATATAATATATGAAAGCATATAAGATATGTTTATGTATAATATACAAACAAGAGATTTGCTATGAATATTTTAAGCTTTGATCATATTGCAGCTGAGGACATCTCAGTAGCCGTATGCAAATGCCAGACACATGTTTCTGAATTTTTATCTGTTTTTGGTGACATTTACACACCCGGTACCGAGACAAGAATAAGCTAAAGCTTATATTTACCTTACTGCATATGAAATATTAGCTGAAGATTCTCATTTGCATATAGTGCAAACTTGACCAGCTAGTAGTAGCACTAACACAGTGTGGTGAATAATAGAGGTGTTTATGAAGGCATATACATAATCATTTGATTTGCTAAAAATATCTACCAAATTGCCCCCAAATTATACCCTATCTTAAAAAGTTCACATTGTATAATGTGGTTTTGAGTTCTCTGCACATAGGAAAAAGACAGAATCTCCCACAACTGGAATGCCATTGATCATAGGTCTGATTGGTTGTAACTAGCCTGTGGCTAAACAACAACAACCTAAGAATTCTTAAATTCCCTATCTCTACCACATACACAGTGGAGCTGGGGTGTAAATCCAAATAGATGAGAAAGCAAGACATTGTGTGTGGGTGGTAGTGTTTGTGGTTGTGTATGGAGGGAAGAAACATTAACCTTCTCAATAATTCAACTGGTTTCAACAAGCTGAAACAGGAAGTACAAATAGAGGAATGGTGTCACATGAACCATTTTAAACAGGCAGTTAATTAGTGTAAAGGAAGGGGAGCAGGACAAGAACCTCCAGCCCTTCAGAGCAGTGAAGGGTGAAAGTATGGCAAGATTACAAAGAATGATCCCACATAGGAATACTTTAGAGGCCAAGAATCTTTGAAATAAAATAACAACAATAATAATAATATAAAAAATGAGTTCATTTTTTTAAAATTACAATTCTTCACAAGTCTTACATTTTATTCATTTATTTGATAACACCCTAAGGCAGGAGAGAAATAACTGAAGCCAACCCATTCCACTTAACAACTCTGTCTAACCTGGTTAACCTAAAAATGATGGGGTTACAAAAGGAAATTGTTGTTCTATAGCCTTTGAGAGAGGTTAAAGATATTGGAGTATGTGGATAATATCATTCAGAGACTGACAAGGGTGAATGGAAGGTAACAGAAGGCTAATTGATACAAGAAACAAAAATTAACACAGTCATTATTAAATTCAGAGAATAAATAGTAATAATAATAAATGGGAAGACTAAAATCCAAAGAGGGCTCGATAAGGATAAATATATATCAAATATATAAGAACCCGAGAGCAAATATTCATTAAAATGACAGATTAGTTTCATGCTTTATATGGAAAAGGGGAAAGAAAGTTTGACGTGTCAAGCTTTAGCCCTTCTTCAGGAGTACAAAAATAGAGACAATACATCATCATCACCGTTAATGTCCATTGGGAGACAAGTCAGATCAGATGACCCACACATATATACACATATAATTGTTTCTACTTTTGGCACAAGGCCAGCAATTATCCCAGTGCATTACTGGTACTTTATTTTATCGACCCCGTAAGGATGAAAGGCAAAGTTAACCTCGGCGGGATTTGAACTCAGATCATAAAGGGAGGTAACTATGCTTCAAAGCATGGTGTCCGACCCTCTACCGATACTGCCAATCCTATTCAGTAATTTATTAGGAGTGGTACCAATGTGGACGCTATGGCAGAGTGTATAAAGTCTGATATGACAGTTTCAGTTTAAAATGTCTTCATTGTGTATCCACAAGTTGATTTACAATAAAAATATTTTAAATTGGAACTTCTTCAAATCACAATATTTCCAGTTCATGTTCATTGGTCTCCAATGACCAATGAAACATACGTACCTGGCATGGCCTTAATATGTTCCGCTCACACTATTATTAGTATTAGTGTTGTATTTATTCATTTCACTAGCCTCCACAACACATTTTTTTTTACCCTCGTTTTCTTTTCCCATGCTGGCCAATATGACTGTCTCTCTACGAAATCATCTACTCACTTCCTCTCTCTTACATTATTATTATTATTGTTGTATTTACCATTTCGTTGTCTCTACGAAATCATAACATTTCGCCTTGTCTAAATACTCGTATCGGTTTATTTTGCCCTGAGATGCTATAGGCCATGATGGCTACCTATCTCACAATTTTCCTCCCGCTCACCTCCTCACACCACCATAGCCTATTCGACCAATCGACCCCCCTCCCCACCCATTACCAATAACTCTGCCATTACTACTATTACTACTACCTACCTCTCTCCTCCCTCGTCCCAGCCCCAACAAACCCTGCCATTATTACCACCACCACTGTTCTTCTAACCCTGAATTCTCCTACCGTTATGTATGGATGAGCTGAGAATAAATGGAGCAACCCTGAATTAATAAATGAGTATGAATCCGTGAGCTACCAAGCACCCATGTGAAGCTTCAATTCAGAGACAGGAAGCATACACACACCCCTGCAGAAATCGACCCTTTCCCACGAATGTTGACAAATGCCCAAAACTCCGAGTTGGAACCATCAATGTAAGCACAATGAAAGGAAGAGCAGGAGAAATCGTAGAGGTGCTAGAGCGAAAGAAAATTGATGTATGCTGTGTGCAAGAGACTAGATGGAGAGGAAAGTCTGCTAGAGTCCTTGTAGGAAAAAGTCAGTGCTACAAATTTTTCTGGGTGGGAAATGACGATGGAATGGGTGGTGTAGGTATCCTACTAGCTGACAAGTGGGTAGATAAAGTATCTCAGTGAACAGAGTGAATGCAAGAATCATTAAACTCAGACTAGTCCTGAATAAAACAATTACCACAATAATATCAACTTATGCACCCCAGTCGGGGTTGCCAGACGAACTGAAGGATAGGTTTTACGAGTCCCTAATGTACACTACTGCTCTAACAAACGACAATGACTTCCTAATCATTGCAGGAGATTTTAACGAATACGTAGGTAAACACTGACGGCTTCTATACAATCTATGGAGGCCATGGGGTTGGCACAAGAAATGAAGAAGGATTCAGGTTTTTAGAATTCTGTGACGCCAATGACATGTCGAACACAAACTTCAAAAAACCCGACAACCACCTGATCACCTATAGATCAGAGGAGCATTCTAGTCAGATAGATTTCATCCTCATCAGAGGACGTGATAGATGGACGGTCGTAAACACAAAAGTCTTCCCTAGTGAGGAATGTACCTCCCAACATAGCTTAGTTGTCAGCGACCTCACGGTCAGAACTAGACTAACCTGGAGAAGAAAGATCTGGAAGATGAAAGACCCCTCAGCCAGTAACAGATTTAGAGATATTTTACACAACGCCTACGACAGTAAAGAAGAACAGATAGAGACATTCAATGTAAAAGAGCACTGGGAGTTCCTAAAAAATAACTTACTAGAGGCGATGGATGAGATCTGTGGCTGGAGTAAAACCACAAGCAGGAGGAGAGTGACTTGGTGGTGGAACAATAAGGTAGATGAGACAGTTAAGGCCAAGAGACAGGCATGGAAAGAATGGAAGAACGAGGGAAGCAGGGTACATTACATAGAGACCAGAAGGGAAGCTAGGCAACAAGTATACTTAGCTAGGAGGGAAGCAGAGGATAGAAAATTCAAGCATGTTTTGCAACGTGAGGACCAGAAACAGGAGGTGTTCAAGATTGCGAGGCAGTGTGTCAGAGAGAATTGTGATGTCATTGGAGAGAAGTGTATCCGGAATGATAAAGGTGAGCTTGCCCTCACAAGTGCTGAGAAGAAAGATGTGTGGAAGAGCCATTATGATAGATTACTAAATGAGGAGAATGCATGGGAAGAAGAGACCCTACCCCTAGTAGACCCTATAGAGGGGCCAGCAGTACAAGTCAGCAGCAGCGTAGTAAGTAAGGCAATCAAAGATATGAAGACAGGGAAGGCAACCGGTCCATCGGATATAGCTGCCAAGATGCTGAAGGCATCTTGGTCGGTAGGTCACACCATAACGACAAATATTGTTAACTAGGTAATACTAGGTGTCATACCAAAGGATTGGTGCAGTAGCATCATTGTCAACTGCTACAAAGGCAAAGGTGATGCACTAGATAGAGGAAACTATAGAGGTATAAAGCTTATGGACCAGGTCATGAAAGTAACAGAAAGAGTTATAGCACAGTTGATTACGGACCGGGTGAAACTAGATGAGATGCAATTTGGGTTTGTGCCAGGAAGAGGCACCACTGATGCCCTCTTCCTTGTGAGGCAGTTACAGGAAATGTACCTAGCTAAAAGTAAGCCACTCTACCTGGCATTCGTCGATCTCGAGAAAGCCTTTGACAGAGTTCCCTGTGCTATAATCTGGTGGGCTCTTAGAAAAGCAAAGTTAGGATTAGCAATGAGTATAGCAAGGAATTTAGCGTATAGGTTGGTGTCCACCAGGGCTCCGTTCTTAGCCCTCTCCTGTTCATCATAGTCCTGCAGGCAATAACGGAGGAGTTTAAGACCGGATGCCCATGGGAACTCCTGTATGCAGATAACCTCGCACTTATAGCTGAATCTATGGTAGAACTAGAGAAGAAATTCCAAACTTGGAAGCTGGGACTAGAAAGAAAGGGTCTCAAAGTCAACCTGACAAAGACTAAGGTCCTTGTAAGTAGACGAGAAAACAGAACCCAGATCCCCTCAGGGAAATGGTCTTGTTCAGTATGTAGGAAAAATGTAGGTAGGAACTCCATTCTCTGCCCCAAATGCAAACAATGGGTACACAAGAGATGTAGCGGGATCTCAGGAAGCTTAACTAAGAATGTAGGCTTTACATGTAGCAGCTGTGCTGGGACAGCAAGCAGCAAACAGCCACAGGAAACAAGTACCACCAAACTCTGGGAGGGCTCCGTAGAAACAGTAGACAGCTTCTGCTACCTAGGTGACCAAATTAGCAACAGAGGTGGGTGTTCGGAAAGTACAATAACTAGGGTAAGAACGGGATGGAAGAAGTTCAGGGCACTACTGCCACTGCTAGCTACAAAAGGCTTTTCCCTCAAAATGAAAGGCAGACTGTATGATGCGTGTATACGAACAGCAATGTTACATGGTAGTGTGACCTGGGCGCTGTCTGTGGAAGACTTGCGTAGATTAGAAAGAAACGAAGTCTGCATGCTCCGATGGATGTGTAATAGTAATATACACGAATGGCAAAGCATAAATGAATTGAGAGAGAGACTGAGCATAAGAGGAATCAAATGCTGCGTGCAGGAGAGGCGGTTGCATTGGTATGGACATGTGATGCGTATGAAGGATGACAGCTGCATAAAAAGGTGCAGAGCACTAGAAGTCAATGAAAACCGCGGAGTGGGGAGACCCAAGAAGATCTGGGATGAGGTGATAAAAGCCAACCTTACCCAATTACACTTCTCAAGGGCGATGACACACGACCATGACCTCTGGCGTCACGCAGTAATACAGAGTACCCCCCCCCCCCCACGGGTACAAGCCGAAGCTGAATCATATAGACAATATGCCCCCACTGCAAAGTGCTCGTAGAGGTGCCACGGCAAAAAAAGCACC
Organism: Eledone cirrhosa; assembly: GCA_964016885.1. Taxonomy (NCBI): domain Eukaryota; kingdom Metazoa; phylum Mollusca; class Cephalopoda; order Octopoda; family Eledonidae; genus Eledone; species Eledone cirrhosa. The sequence goes on from OZ024741.1 coordinate 88,806,562, forward strand.
CAGCACTCACTGTAAATGAGATTGGTGTTAGAAGGGCATCCAGCTGTAGAAATCAAGCCAGAATTAGTTCCCGTATGAGCAAGACAAGGTCAGCCGACCGGACACTGCCCACAACAGGACAACCCGTCTAACCCATGCTAGCATGGAAGAACAGATGTAAAACGGTGATGATGATGATATATGATTGCTGCAACTCGATTTCAAGTAATGCCATCGCTTGATACTTAAGTATGAGCATCACGGACGTGGCTTTTGAGTCCTACTAGGGATTTGCCTAGGCCAACAATGCCATACATTGCACAAAATGTCACATATCAAGCAATGTCTGTATTTGAAATGAGGAAAGGCTTTGCATAGGGCCAATCCAACTCTCTGAATAACGATTGCATCCGAAAAGTAGAACTGGTCTACATCATTGGATGCAAACGTAGTGGCAAGTTTTATATCCTAGAGGGATATCTTAATGAAGACTAGGAGTCTCTCACGCACACAAACACACATATATATATATACATAATGTTTCCCTAGCACCCGATGGGAGGAGGCCAGTATTGAAGAAGCTCCTCCACAATACAGTAGTGGTCATAACTGAGCCCTGAAATCTAAGGTTGCGCATACATGTTAAGTGTATGGAACTTTATTTATACTATATATACATATATATATGTTTCAAAATGTGATTACATATCAAGAATCTTGTAAAACAAATACATAACCATATATATTTTCTAGTCCTGTAACTCCTGATAGAGCTGTAGGGGTGCTGTATACAGTGTTTCTTGAGCATTTTAAGCCTGGCGGAACCCAACCATCTCCAGGTCTGAACACAGCAGATTTCTTCCAGAGAAACATAGAAAGTGAAAGAGAGGAAGTGAGAAAGAGATATAGAGGAAGAATTGACCCCAGACTGGTACTTTTTATCAGCCTTGAAAGGATAATAGGCAAAGTTGACCAGTGGGATTTAAACTCAGAAAGCAGACAGCCAGAATGAATACTGCAAAGCATTCTATCCAATGTTTTAAGAACTCTGCCAATTTGTTTCCTACACACACACACACACACACACACACACATATATATATATCAAGATACTCTCATGAAATGACCAAATGAGGTTTATTTTTCAACATAGTCCCTGGAATGAAAAATGCAGTTATTAATAAGAGTTGAAATTAATGCATCCAAGATTTCAGTTCTATCATCACTCCTTCATAATCAGCCTATGAACTTTTCAGCTGCCGCGCGTGCGTGCGTGCGTGCGTGCGTGCGTGCGTGTGTGTGTAACAAGTCAATTGCTATAAATAATAGCTTAGAAAATCAAGTAAAATCCCCCTGTAGACGAAAAACTGTGGCCAGTGCTTCGATAATTCATAAGATATATATTTTATATACATATACATCATTTACAGCAAATGATATCAATACATGGTCACTTGGTCATTTCACTTTTACTGGTCAAGGCTGGACACAAAAGCATACAGACAGAGAGAGGGGGGGGGTGATAGACAGCCAGAGAACTAGATGGACAGATACATTTCAAAAATAAAATAGACAACATCAATAATAAGAGCAGCAGTCAGACAACAGATGAAGACTGATAGGCAACAGACAGATGAATGCTAGATAGAGAGAACCAGATAGTTGAATTGATGGATGGTTCTAGATAGTATATATAGATAGACAAATGTAGACATAGTATAACAACAGTGTTGGAGGATGTGAACAACCAAAATATACTTGTGTTACAAAGTTGTTGAGGTCAAGACTGTTAAATGACATCAGAAACCTATCATTTTCCCAGTGAACACTAAGGAACCTAGACATACTAAAAGTACTGTCTGTTTTGGAACTAAGTGCAGTGTACTGTCTTACATGTAGCTGACCTTCTACTGGTACAACTTGTTAGTCTACATATATATTATATAATACAACACTAACCAAATTCTTGATGACTATTACATTTGAATGTATATCATTATTTTAGTTGTGGCTCTTTATATTCTGAGTTCAAATGCTACCAAAATCAATTTTGCCTTTCATTCTTCAGGAGTCAATAAAATAAAATACCAGTCGAGTACTGGGATCAATTTAACTGACTTTCCCCTCCCCTCAAAAATGTCAGGCCTTGTGTCTAAATTAAAAACCATTATTAGTGGATTGGCAGTATCGGTAGAGAGTCGGACGCCGTAGTTACGTCCCTTTACTGTCTGAGTTCAAATTCCGCCGAGGTTCACTTTGCCTTTCATCCTTACGGGGGTTGATAAAATAAAGTACCAGTAATGTACTGGCCTTGTGCCAAAAGTAAAAACAATTATTATCATTATTAAGCCAGTAAAGTCATTAGGGTGTGAGATTAAGTACCTCAGTATTTGTTCCTGCTATCTGCTCTGAATTCAAATCCCCCACCTCAGTTAACTTTATCTTTTATAATCTCGAGGTCAGTAAACAAAGTACCACTTCAATACTGGGCTCAATCCTTTCTCTGACTATCTCTAATTCTGGGAGATATTGGCAATGTTCTGACCTGGAGAAGGGTAGACTGCACCAGGCTTAAAATTCCCAAGGTATGTTGTATGCCAGACTGTTGCCTCTACCATTTCATCAAGAGTTAAAGAGCCCTTTACTAATTACCATTACAATTAGTCTGATGGAGGCACGAAATGGTAGACTGCCTGACAAAATGTCTTCGCAACATCTAGTGGTATTTTTTTTCTTTGTCAACAGAAGACTCAGAAGCTCAAACTCTGTTAATACCTTATGGCATTGGATGACACAAGAAGAAAAATTGTGATATAATTTAACAAACAGCTCTTATATCAAAAGAAACCCTTTGAAATGAGCGGTTCTGATGAAGCTATGGGAGTGAACACAGCTTTCACAAGGACAGTCAATGTATTTCAATGCCGATAATTGAGTAAAATAGGACCTGATCTCTTCCAAACTGATCTATTTGCTCATGGAAAATTGTGTGAAGCTCGGACACTGCAGGAATAGTAAAAATGTTCACATAGACATGTGTACACTTAACATAGTTATCAGGGAGATTCAGTATGACACAGTGTACAGATACTGTCCAACTTGCTTTTATTGAGTTTTCATCTACCCAATTCACTCAAGAGACTTAGGATGTCCCACGACTAAAGTAAATAACACTTCCCCAAGAGGCCATTTAGTTGGATCCAGCCTGGGACCTTATGACTGTGAAACACACTTCTTAACTGCCCAGGCATGTTGTGTCCACATATCAACATTGCATACACTGAAGTTCTCCAGTATTAAAACTTCCTTCTTAACTATTCTATTTTATTCAGATACTTAATTCAAATAAATGTATATATCCATAAACATGTGTTTAGTACTTAGTTATTATTTCAGTTTAGCTATTTGGTTTTAATGAGTATTTTGTACTTATAAGTTTGTGCTGGTTACACAGTAAAAAGCACCTAGTCCACTCTGAAGGTGGTAATACTGGTGCCACAATAAAAAGCTCAGTCCATCCTGTAAGGTAGTAGTAGTGCTGGTGCCACAAAAAAGCTCCCAGTACACTCTGTAAAGTGGTTAACATTAGGAAGGGCATCCAGGCATAGAAAACCTAGTTAAAACAGAGCGTATGAAGAAGACATAGTCGTCATTTAACACATGTAAGCATGGGCAATAAAAATTAACCAGTAATTATGATCATCATCATCATTAATCATCATCAACTACAGCAGAAGCCATCCAATACAAGCTGAGATGTATTGGATGGGTCATCACAGATGAAATCAGTACTTAAAGTCAGAGGTAGTGTCCTCTCAGAGGGATAGGGAGCTACATCTTGTTTACAATAGTTCCAGGAAGGGACATGGTTTCTACAGCTGGATGACTTTCCTATCACCAACCACTTTACTTCTGCTATATATATGTATATCTAATCTTGTGAAAATATACATATTTATTCAAAACATTGCTGTATACATATACACTATATATATATATCATCATCACCGTTTAACGTCCATTTTGCATGCCAGCATGGGTTGGACAACTCCTCTAACCAATGCTGGTATGGAAAATGGATATTAAACAGTGATGATGATGATGATGATATATATATATAGTGTGTGTGTGTGCATACAGCAATGTTTTGAATAAATATTCATATTTTCACAAGACTAAACATATTTATTAATCACATTGTTTACAGTTTCATGTCTATAATTTCACATACATATATATATATATATATATATATATATATATACATACATATATATATTCATATATACATACATATATATACATATATATACATATATATATACACATATATACATACATATATATACACATACATTCATACATATATACATATATATATATATATATATACATATATACACATATATATATACACATATACACACATATATACACACATATATACACACATATATATGTTCATATATACATACATATATATATATATATGGAGGCACATGGCTTAGTGGTTAGAGCATTGCCCTTGCAATCGAAAGGTTGTGAGTTCAATTCTCAGACCGGGTGATGTGTTGTTTCCTTGAGCAAGACACTTTATTTCACATTGCTCCAGTTTACTCAGCTGTAGAAATGAGATGATAGGGACTGGGGTCTATATCATTCCACTGCAAAGTGGTCGTGCAGGTGCCACGGCAAAAAAGCACCCAGCACTCACTGTAAATGAGGTTGGTGTTAGGAAGTCATGCAGCTGTAGAAATCAAGCCAGAATCAGTTCCCGTCCCACACTTGCAAGCATGGAAAAAGCGGACGTAAAATGAAATGATGAAATGATGATATATATACACATATATACATACATATATATATTCATATATACATACTAATATATACATATATATATACTTATATATACACATATATACATACATATATATACACATATATACATACATATATATTTCATATATACATACATATATATATTCATATATACATACATATATATACATATATACATATATATACACATATATATTCATATTCATTTCATTTTACGTCCACTTTTCCCTGCTTGCAAGGATGGGACGGGAACTGATTCTGGCTTGATTTCTACAGCTGGATGCCCTTCCTAACACCAACCTCATTTACAGTGAGTGCTGGGTGCTTTTTTGCTGTGGCACCTCTACGACCACTTTGCAGTGGAATGATAGGGACCCCAGTCCCTATCATCTCATTTCTACAGCTGAGTATAGTATATATACATATATATACATATATATATATATATATATATATATATATATATATATATATATATATATACATATATATATATATACATATACACATATATATACATATATACACACATATATTTACATACATACACACACACATATATACATATATAGACACATATAAAATGTTGGCCGTTTGGACTACTGCTATTAGTGGCAGGACATTGACCTGTCCACTCTGCCTTTTGTCTTTGCACACAGCACCAGACAAAATTATTTCTTTCATCATTCGCTCTCATTTCGGAATGGTTTTGTATGGCGTCAGTTTGTGATTTGAACTCGGGAATTTTATTTTAAAACTTTTTCTCTATTTGCTAGACCTTGATTTTATATATATACATATATATATATATATATACATATATATATATATATATATATATACATATATATATATACATATATATATATACATACATATATATATACATATATATATATATACATATATATATATACATACATATATATATATACATACATATATACATATATATATGTATATATATATATATATATGTATATATATATATATATGTATATATATATATATATATGTATATATATATATATGTATATATATATATATATATATATATGTATATATATATATATATATATATATATATATATATATATATATATGTATATGTATATATATATATATATATGTATATATATATATATATATATATGTATATATGTATATATATAAAATCAAGGTCTAGCAAATAGAGAAAAAGTTGTAAAATAAATTTTAAAAAATTCACAGTACTTACTATATGTGCCTTTACCGCGGTTTCATGCCACAGAATAAACGGAAAATCCAAGCGGGATTCCATTGAGAAGGGAACCATCTTCAGAAGGCTCTTTTCCCTCGGAGAATATAAAATTCCCGAGTTCAAATCACAAACTGACGCCATACAAAACCATTCCGAAATGAGAGCGAATGATGAAAGAAATAATTTTGTCTGGTGCTGTGTGCAAAGACAAAAGGCAGAGTGGACAGGTCAATGTCCTGCCACTAATAGCAGCAGTCCAAACGGCCAACATTTTATGTGTGTGTATATATGTATATATGTATATATGTGTGTGTGTATGTATGTATATATATATGTGTGTATATATGTATATATATGTGTATATATATATATGTATATAATATATATGTATATATATATAGTGAAGGCGTGTGGCCGAGTGGTTAGAGAATTGGATTCGCAATCGTAAGGTTGTGAGTTCAATTCCTGGACCAGGCGATGCGTTATGTCCTTGAGCAAGACACTTTATTCCACGTTGCTCCTTCTACCTGGAGTTGGGACCGATAGATAGTATTAGCAATTGGAAAGACCAACGGAAACATTGTTCCCTCGGTCCGATTTGACGAAAGTCGATCGTTCCTACATATATATATACATATATACAGGGTGCAGACGATATTTGTTCGCAAGATTACTGTCTAGGAAAAAGTAACACAGTAGTTTTTTTTTTTAAGATATATTTATCAAACTTGGGTCAGCTTGTCTTCATGACTTGTTCTTTCGATCTCACTCGATAAACCCGCCATTGGCTTTGATGACGGCCTCGGAACCGGGCACAGGCCTTCGTCACTGTGCCCCGACTTAGGCCCCTAAAGGCACTTGTGATCCTGGCCTTCAGATCGACTTTCATATTGCAGCTAGATCTGTTGGTGTCTCGTTCCACTGCGCCCCACACAAAGAAGTCAAGGGGGTTGCAGTCAGGCGAGCTGGGAGGCCAGATGTCAGGTGAAGTGTGGTCGACGAAGTTCTCTGACAGCCAGGCTTGGAGCTTTCGGCTGGTATGGCACAGCGCTGAGTCTTGCTGCCACACGTACGGCCTACCTGCAGCTACCTGGTCGATCCAGGGCTTTACTACCTCGCTCAGAACGCGGATGTAGCCATCGGTGTTCAGCTTCAGGCCCTCAGGGAAGAAATGAGGTGTCATGTTGACACCTAAGACCAATGTTGTCGCTGGAAACTTTGTCTGCATGACTGTGGGACGTTGAGAAAGTCTGAAATTTCCATTATTTGTCCTCCCGGTGCAGATTCCAAGAACTCCGTGTCTCTTCCACAAATTTGGAGGTTCAAAATTATTTATAATCAATTATTCTGAAAATAAATAATGGAAATATAGTCACTGTTTTTATGAAGAAAAGAGTGACAACGGAAGTAAAAAAAATTTGCATAAAATTAGCAGTTGAAAATTGCGAACAGATATCGTCCGCACCCCGTATATATCATCATCATCATTTCATTTTACGTCTGCTTTTTCCCTGCTTGCAAGGGTGGAACGGTAACTGATTCTGGCTTGATTTCTACAGCTGGATGCCCTTCCTAACACTAACCTCATTTACAGTGAGTGCTGGGTGCTTTTTTTCCATGGCGCCTACACGAGCACTTTGCGGTGGAATGATATAGACCCCAGTCCCTATCATCTCATTTCTACAGCTGAGTAAACTGGAGCAATGTGAAATAAAGTGTCTTACTCAAGGAAACAACACATCACCCGGTCTGAGAATTGAACTCACAACCTTTCGATTGCAAGGCCAATGTTCTAACCACTAAGCCATGTGCCTCCATATATATATATATATATATATATACATACACATATATATATATATATATACATATATATACATACATATATATATATATATATACATATGCGGAGATGCTGGAGAGAAGGCAGGTGGATGTGTGCTGCGTGCAAGAGGTGAGATGGAGAGGTGCCTCTGCGAGACTAGTCATAGGCAAGCGTCTTAGCTATAAGCTATTCTGGGTAGGTAAGGATGATGGGTTAGGGGGAGTAGGCATTTTCCTGGCTGAGAAATGGATCAATAAGACAATAGAGGTAGTTCGAGTTAGTAATCGAATAATTAAGCTTAGATTAGTTGTAGGTAGGAGACTACTGACAATCATCTCGGTCTATGCTCCCCAAGCAGGCCTAGGCAAAGATGAGAAAAACTGCTTTTATGAGCAACTTTTGCAAACAACCACAATGACAGAGGACGGAGACATCGTTATGCTAGCAGGAGACTTCAATGGTCATGTTGGACAGCTCCAGGATGATTACACTGGGGTACATGGTGGGCACGGTTACGGTTCAAGAAATGAAGAAGGAGTGAGACTTCTTGAATTTTGTGATGCGAGTACATTGACTATTTGCAACACAAACTTCCAGAAACCTGCCAATTACCTAATAACCTACAAATCTGGTGAGCACATAAGCCAGATTGACTTCCTGCTAGTTAGGCAGCGGGACAGGCAGATAGTGTCTAATACCAAGGCATACCCGGGGAAGAATGTACCCCACAGCATAGGTTAGTTGTTAGTGATATCTCAGTAAGCAACAGATGGAATGAGACATATAGGAAGGTGTGGAGAAGAAAGGTCTGGAAGCTAAAAGACCTTTCACTAAAATACAAATTTAGGAAAGCCCTTCAAGATGTATATGACGAAAAAGAAGACGATTTTGAGACGTATGACATAGATAATAACTGGAAGTTCTTACGTGACAACTTGCTGCAGGCTACTGATGAAACCTGTGGCTGGAGCAGAGCTCCAACCAGACAGAGAGTGACCTGGTGGTGGAACAGCACAGTAGATAAGGCTATTAGAGACAAAAGACTAGCATGGAAGGCTTGGAAAAAGGGTGGGAGTAGGGAAGAATATACAGCCACTAAGAGAGAAGCTAGACGTCAGGTGTACTTAGCACGCAGGGAGGCAGAGAGTAGGAGGTTTGCCAATGTTCTGCGACGGGAAGATCAGAGGCGTGCGGTGTTCCACATTGCAAGGCAGTGTGTCAATGCAAATCAGGATGTTGTTGGAGATAAATGTGTCCGGGATGATGCCGGTGTACTTAGTGTCACGAATGACCAGAAAAAGGAGGCCTGGAAATGTCATTATGAGAGACTGATGAATGTGGAGAACGAATGGGAGAGAGAGAAATTACCCTTGGTAGATCCGACAGAGGGACCAGCTATTGAGATTGACGAATATAGGGTCCAAGAGGCGATTAGGGAAATGAAAAATGGTAAGGCGGCCGGACCATCGGGAATAATTGCTGAGATGCTGAAGGCATCAGGGGACGTAGGCACTAAACTGGTTGCACGCATCATCAATCAGGCTATATATGGTGGTGTCATACCCAAAGACTGGTGCAGCAGTATTCTCATAAATTGCTACAAAGGTAAAGGGGATGCTTTGGAGAGGAGCAATTATAGGGGTATAAAACTGATAGATCAGGTTATGAAAGTGGCAGAAAGGATTTTAGCACAACTAATTAGAGAAAGGGTCAAACTAGATGAGATGCAGTTTGGTTTTGTGCCTGGGAAGAGTACAACAGATGCCCTCTTCTTGGTGAGACAAATGCAAGAGAGGTTCTTAGAGAAAAATAAGGCACTATACTTAGCCTTTGTTGACCTAGAGAAGGCCTTTGATAGGGTACCCCGATCTGTCATCTGGTGGTCCCTAAGGAAGCTAGGTGTTGAGGAATGGCTTGTGAGGACAGTGCAAACTTTGTACAGAGGTACTCTCAGTAAAGTCAGGGTAGGAATGGAGCTTAGTGAGGAATTCCAGATACAAGTAGGAGTACATCAGGGTTCGGTCCTCAGCCCGCTCTTGTTCATTATAGTCCTCCAAGCCATAACAGAGGAGTTTAAGACTAGCTGTCCATGGGAACTTCTCTATGCTGACGATCTGGTTCTTATAGCAGAATCAGTAGAGGAGCTAGAGAATAAATTCCGGCTATGGAAACAACAGTTGGAAGCAAGAGGACTGAGAGTAAATCTAGCTAAGACAAAAGTGTTGATGAGTAGAAAAGAGGACAAAACCCTGATTCCATCAGGGAAATGGCCATGTTCGATATGCAGAAAAGGAACTGGCATAAATTCTATAAAATGCACACAATGCAGGTCCTGGGTACACAAGAGATGTAGCGGGATAGCAGGCAAACTAACAGGTAGGGAGAAATATGTATGCAGTAGATGTACAGGGAAATTAGACAGTAGAAGTCGCACTGATAGACACATTTTTCAAATGCGAGAGGGCGCTATAGAAGTGGTGGATAGCTTCCGGTACCTAGGAGATCAGATTAGCATGGGAGGAGGGTGTTCCGAAGCCATAGTATCTAGAATAAGGACGGGTTGGAAGAAGTTTAGGGAGCTGCTTCCTCTGTTGACGAAGAAGGGTTTCTCCCTGCGTACGAAAGGCCGGTTGTATGATGCCTGTGTGAGGAGCGCGATGCTGCATGGTAGTGAGACATGGGCAGCAACTGCAGAGGATATGCGACGGCTGGAGAGAAATGAGGCAAGCATGCTCCGTTGGATGTGCAATGTAAATGTGCGTGAACGACCCAGCATAAATGTGCTGAGAGAGAAACTGTCTGAGAGGGATAGAATGTAGTGTACAGGAGAGGAGACTGAGGTGGTATGGACATGTGATACGCATGGAGGATGACCGATGGGCGAAGAAGTGCCAGGAAATGCCAGTTGAAGGAAGACGTATTAGAGGTAGACCACAAAAAACATGGGCGGAGGTGGTGAGAGCAGACCTCAGATCGCTGAAGCTCACGGTGGAGATGACGAGGGACCGTGACAAGTGGAGAGATGCTGTGCTGAATAAGACCCGTCCCACCCTTGCAAGCAGGGAAAAGCGGACGTAAAATGATGATGATGATGATATATATATATATATATACACATATATACACATTTATATACATATATATACACATACATATATATACATATATACACATACATATATATACATATATACACATACATATATACATACACACACATATATAGTGTGTGTGTGTATGTGTTTATATATATGTCTGTGCGTGTATGTCTCCTGTTAGATGTGGACCTGACTAAGCTCCATTGTTTTTTTTATTTGCCCACTACATGCACTACTTGTCCCCCTCCTCCTCCTCTGTATTATATATATTTACTGTAAAATCCACCTAGGTTATCTATTGTATTGTATATGTAATATCTCAGCCCCCAAGTAAGATAGTGATGATGACGGTGGTGGTTTGAGAGTCATATGTCTTGTTTGCTTGTGGTGTGGACCCTAATTACAGTCAAAATTGTTAGCCAAGTCAAAACTATTTTGACTGGAGAAAGAGGCATTATGCCACAGACAGGAAATGGCACCTCTGTCCTATAACTGCTGCTGCCACCACCACCACCACCACTACCACCACCTCTACTATTACTACTACTACTACTAATAAAAATAACAACAATAAAACTTTCTACTTTTGGCACAAGGCTAGCAATTTGAAAGGATGAGAACGCCAATTAAATTGGCCCCAGTGCTTGACTGGTACTTTATTTATCAACCCCTAGAGGATGAAAAGCAAAATTGCCCTCAGCATGATTTGAAATCAGAACACAGAAAGCCACAACTAAATATTACAAAGTGATGATGATGATTTCCTCTGATGCTCTATCAATGCTGCCAATCCACTGACCTAACAACAACAATTGTTTCTACTTTTGGCACAAAGCCAGCAATTACCCCCAGTGCATTACTGGTGCGTTATCTTATCAAACCCGAAAGGATGAAAGGCAAAGCTAACCTCGACAGGATTTGAACTCTATGCTGCAAAGCATGGTGTTTGGCGCTCTACTGATTCTGCCAATCCACCGTCCTAACAACAACAACGATAATAATGATTTTTTTTTATTAGCCACAAGAACAAATTAATTAGAAAAAGAAAAACTAAACAAAAACAACACAGTGCAAAATGGGGCTTACTTGTAAAGGAGGTAAAGAGAAGGGGACACCAACAAAGGGAAATCAGTAGATATAACAATACCTATTGCCTTTCATCCTTCCATGGTCAATAAAATAAAGTACCAGTGAATTACTGGGGTTGATATAATCGACATTCTGATTCCACCAAATTGCTTACCTTGTGCCAATGTTAGAAGAAATTATTATTATTATTATTATGCATCTAGTGAGCTGCAGAGCATTTTACCAGCTGGACAATGTTTGCTTTCATTGAGGGCTTGTGGAAAGTATGAGTGATGATAGCCTGTGAGCAGCTCTGGTCCTTGACAAGGACAGTTTGAACAGACTCTTCTGGAGGATTTTCAGGTTGGGGATTATGGACAATTTCTAAAACTCCTAGGCTTGGCAGAGCTATAGAGAACAACAACTAATTTGAGATAAGCTCTACAAGCATAGAAATGCCAACAGCTGAAACTGTTGGCTTATGTTGAACAACTGCTATCATCATCATCATCATCATCATCGTTTAACGTCCATCTTCCACGCTAGCATAGGTTTGGACGGGAATTTTCCCACTTGAGGCAAGATTGGTTGTCTTGCTCGTATAGGACTGTCTGGCCTTCCTAACACCAACCACATTTACAGTGTGGACTGGGACGTTTTTACCGTGTTACCTACACGGCCACATTACAGCGTGGACTGTGTGTTTTTTTGTCATGACACCTACACACCCTAATTTGTTTCGGACTGGATGCTGTGGTACCAACATAACTTTACATTGGAAGGGGTGGTGTGGATGGGGTGGGGGTAGTGGGGCCGGGGTGTATTTTGTTAGAGATGCCTACTGACTGTAGGTTTCGCTTTGTACTTAGGCAAGGCGGGTCTTCTGTATTACTGTGTATCGCCAAAGATCTCGGTCCAGTGACATTGTCTTGGAGAGGTGTAAGTGTGTGAGGTCGGAATTTAGCAAGTCGTCCCAGGTTTTTCTGGGTCTGCCTACTCCGTGGCTACCGTCTATTTTTATTGCCCTGCACTTTTTTATACAGCTATCGTCTTTCATGCACATCACGTGACCGTACCAACGTAGCCTTCTCTCGAGTAAACAGCTTCTGATCCCTCTTATTCCGAATTTCTCCATTAGTTCGTTTATGCTTTGCCATTCACGTATATTACTATTACATATCCAGCGGAGCATGCAAGCTTCGTTCCTCTCCAGTCTGCGTATATCCTCTGCACACAATGCCCAGGTCTCACTGCCATGCAACATTGCTGTTCGTATGCAGGCATCATACAGCCTGCCTTTCATTTTTAGTGAGAACCCTTTAGTGGCCAATAGTGGTATAAGCTCTCTGAACTTTTTCCATCCTGTTCTGACTCTAGCTACTGTACTTTCGGAGCACCCTCCACCACTGCTGATTTTGTCCCCCAGTAACGGAAGGTGTCCACTATTTCTATAGAACCATCTGTGCAATGGAATGAGCTAGTATTCTGTGGGCACTTGCTGCTACTTATTGCACCAGAGCACCGGCCACATATAAAATCTATATTCTTAGTTAGCTTACCTGTGATCCCACTACATCTTTTATGCACCCATACTTTGCATTTGGGACATAAAATGGAGTTTCTGCCTACTCCTTTCCTACACACTGAGCATGGCCATTTCCCAGATGGGACTGGTGCCCTATTTTCCTTCCTACAAACTAGAACTTTAGTCTTGGACAGGTTAATTTTAAGGCCTTTTGATTCTAGGCCATGCTTCCATATTTGGAATTTCTTCTCTAGTTCGGCCATTGATTCAGCTATGATCATCTGCGTATAGGAGTTCCCATGGGCAGCCGGTCTTGAACTCCTCTGTTATAGCCTGAAGGGCAATAATAGGAGAGGGCTAAGGACGGAGCCCTGAGGAACACCAATCTTTACACTAAACTCTTCACTATATTCGTTGTTAATTCTAACCTTGCTGACTGTTTCTTTATACATGGCTTGTATAGCTCTCACAAGCCATTCATCAACACCTAGTTTTCTAAGGGCCCACCAGATAATGGAGCGGGGGACTCTGTCAAAGGCTTTCTCCAAGTCAACAAAAGCTAAGTATAGGGATTTATTTTTAGCTAGGTACTTCTCCTGTAGTTGTCGTACAATGAAAAGAGCGTCTGTGGTACTTTTACTTGACACAAACCCGAACTGCATTTCATCTAGATCAATTCGCTCTCTGATTAGTTGCGCTATTACTTTTACTGTGACCTTCATGACCTGGTCAATTAATTTAATGCCTCTATAGTTACCCCTATCTAGGGCATCTCCTTTACCCTTGTAGCAGTTAATGATGATGCTGCTGCTACGCCAGTCCTTCGGAACGACCCCATTCTGTATGACTTGGTTTACTATCCGGGTGACCATAGTGTGTCCCACTGTTCCAGATGCTTTCAGCATTTCAGCAACTATTTCCGAAGGCCCAGCCGCCTTACCCGTCTTCATATCTTTGATTGCTTTACTTATTATACTACCTTCAACTAGCACTGCTGGTCCCTCTATTGGATCGATGTGGGGGAGACTGTCTTTCTCCCATTTATTCTCCTGTGACACTTCCAAGCTACCTTCTTATCAGCGTCAGTGATGGCAAGTACACCATCATCATTAAGGACACACTTCTCCCCAACAATATCACTGTTTTCCTTGACACATTGCCTAGCAATCCTGAACACCTCACATTTTTGGTCCTCGCGTTGTAGAACATGCTTGAACTTTCTTTCCTCTGCTTCCCTTCTTGCGAAGTACACTTGTCTCCTAGCTTCCCCCCTGGCCACTTGATAGTCTTCTCTACTTCCCCCATCCCGCCATACTTTCCAAGCCGGCTTTTTGGCCTTAATTGACTCCTCCACCTTACTCTCCTCCTGCCTATAGGCCTGCTCCAGCCACAGACATCATCTGCCGCCATCAGCAGGTTAGCTTTCAGGAATTCCCACTGTTCCTCTATATTGTACGACTCTAATTGCTCTTCCTTACTGTCAAAAGCATCAAGTATTATGCTTTTAAATTTATTACTGGCTGTGGTGTCCTTTAGCTTCCATATTTTTCTCCTGAGGATAGTCCTCCTCTGTTGTCGAGTACGTCTTGTCCTGACTACGAGGTCGCTGACTATGAGTCTATGTTGGGAGGCGCATTCTTCATGGGGGAGGGATTTAGTGTTTAAGATAGACACTCTATCACGTCTTCTGGTAAGGATATAATCTATCTGACTGGCGTGTTCCCCTGATCTATAGGTGATCAAGTGATTGTCTCGTTTTTTTGAAGTTAGTATTACAGACAGTTATGTTATTTGCGTCACAGAATTCCAGGATTCTGGCGCCTTCCTCATTTCTAGTAGCAAACCCATAGCCTCCATAAATTCCGTCATAGCCATCACAATGTTGTCCAATTTGACCATTTAGGTCACCAGCAATAATTATGTAGTCACTGTCGGTTATTTGGGAGGTCGTGAGCATCAATGTCTCATAGAATCTGTCTTTTATAACGCCAGGCAGTCCGGATTGGGGTGCGTACACAGATATTACTGTCACAGTAGTTCTATTTAGGACAAGTCTTATTTTAATTATTCTGTCGTTCACTCTATTTACGTCTATTATCTTATCTACCCATTTTTCTGCTAACATGATTCCTACCCCACCCAGTCCATTGTCATTTCCCACCCAGAAAAGCTTATAGCATCGTTTTTTACCCACAATGAATCTAGCAGACCCACCCCTCCACCTGGTCTCTTGGATACAGCAAACATCAACCTCCTTGCGCTCAAGCATTTCTACAACCTCGTTAGAGCGACCTTTTAAGGTGCCTACATTCATGGTACGAACTCTGAAGTTTTGGATTGCGTTTGGTGGGTGGGAACGGTGGGGTGCGGGGAGGGGTGAGGGGGCTGGGGTTGGGGTTATGTTGGCCATCCGCGGCCGAAACAAAGAGGAGGAGTCCTTGCCTTTTCGTTCGGCAGCATGAGGTGAATTTGTCTTCATCTTTGGCATTGTCACTCAGTGTCCAGAGTTTTTCTGACTCTCTAGAATTTCCTAGTCCATCCATCATATCGAAAGGCAACCAGAAGAAGTGCTAGCATAGGCCGGTGACTTATGATTGGTCGAAATAATAATAATGGTGGTGAGTGGGGGCGGGTGGGAGGGGTATGAGGGTATGGGGTATGATGGGTATGAGAAGGTTTAAATAAAATCCTCGAAATTTGGGCATAATTGGACAAGCATATAACAGTAATAAGCGAATAAAATTTAGTACAACCTGACAGAATTATAGAATAGCAGATAACAGTAATAAGCGAATAATATTTAGAACAACCTGACAGAATTATAAAATAGCATTGAGATGGACCGGGAAATGGAGAGAACCAAAGAAAATGGCATTCTACATTACATTACATTTTCACAGGAGAACGAACAGTGTGACCATTAATAAGATTTGACAAATTCTGAGATTCGTACCTCGTAACAGGTTTATTTTATATATCATGTGTAGAATAGATCCAGCTATCAGCTAGGTCTATAGGGAAGATTAAACCATCACTTTACTTTAGAAGGGAGGCAAGGCAAGTCGTCCTCTGCTAGGTAGCTATGGCAACGGAAGCTGTATAATAGACATGTCTAAAGCTTTGAGCACAGGAATTTTCCTCTCCAGCCAAGCCTTCATCAACATGAAGATGAAGGTAAGGATATAGAGGGAAGTGCTGCCCTCTAGATGAGTGAGAGTGGTAAGATTGATGAGGATTACTATGCTTTTCCAAGCAGGAGGAAAGAAACTGGGAAAGGGTACTATTAAGACCCACGAGACAACAAAGTTACCCAGGGTTTTGTTCTTAGTTGACATTTACTATTGTTTTGTATTATCATGATTATTTATTATGTTATTCCTACTGTTTTCTTTTTCATGATGTCCCCTTTCTTTACTTGATGTAATCCCCACTTTGTTGTTTTTGTCCTTTCATTGCCCCCAATGTCATGGGCCTTTGCGGCCAATAAAAGAAGTCATTATTATTAGTGGGTTGGCAGTATCGGTAGAAGGTCAGACGCCATGCTTTGTAGCATAGAGTTATGGCCCTTTATGATCTGAGTTCAAATTCCGCCTAGGTTAACTTTGCCTTTCATCCTTACGGGGGTCGATAAAATAAAGTACCAGTTATGCACTGGGATAATTGCTGGCCTTGTGCCAAAAGTAGAAACAATTATTGCTGTTGTTGTTGTTGTTGTAAAGCTGGTGGATTGGCAGAAACTTTAGAGTATCAGACAAAATGTTTTGCAGCACTTGGTTATGGCCTTTTAGGTTTTGAGTTCAAATCCTGCTGAAGTCAACTTAGCCCATTATCTTTTCAGAGGTTGATAAAATAAAATACCAGTCAAGTATTGGGTTAGATTTAATTGACTTTCTCCTTCCCTAAATTACTAGCTTTGTGCCTAAATTATAAATCATCATTATTATTATTATTAAAGGGTGGTGGCTTGGCAGTATCGGTAGAGGGTCGGACGCCATGCTTTCCAGCATAGTTACGTCCCTTTGCGGTCTGAGTTCAAGTCCCACCGAGGTTAACTTTGCCTTTCATCCTTACGGGGTCGATAAAATAAAGTACCAGTAATGCACTGGGTAATTGATGGCCTTGTGCCAAAAGTAGAAACAATTATTATTAACTTTGCCTTTCATCCTTACGGGGTCGATAAAATAAAGTACCAGTAATGCACTGGGTAATTGCTGGCCTCGTGTCAAAAGTAGAAACAATTATTATTATTATTACAGTTATTGTAGCAACAGAAGGTTGTTGTTGATGGTAGTGGTATGCAGTAGTAAATGTGAGAGAATGCTGTAATTCTAGGAGGAATGGGAGTTGAAATGAGTGACAGGTTATTGATATGCATGTCAGCAGTAACAGAATAAAAAGAAAAAGATTGAGTTTGCTGACACAAGCTTTCTTCAAATACAGAAACACAATTTTGTTCAAACAAGACAAGAAACATTTCACTTTCAGATCCAGACTACCCAGAATCATATCAAACCATCTGAAACCACCTTGATTTTATGATTAAAAAAACTGCTTATTTGGAAATGTTTATACTAATATAAATCCTTTTTGTTAAGTAATGTTCTAAATAACATCAGCTCAATTATTTTAATATATAGTTGATCCCTGCTTGTGTAGTTCTAAATCTCATTTTGTGAAGTAAGTTTACACTCTGTGTTGACTACTACATGTGTTCACATAGGAAATGAGAGTTAAAGGACTTACAACACTCATAAAACATTAAAAATAGCCATTACCAAAGCATCTCGAATTTAGAGAATATCAAACACTGGGTCACAGTACTTGCCCCAATTAACTACATACACTTTTCTCCTACAATGATACGTACAGTTCTAAAATGTCCTTAAAATAAACCATGTCCATCATAATTTTGGTTAATTAATGTTCTAAATATCAGCTTACCAATGAGAGAGTTATCTTATTCAATTCCTCCAAATATTTCATTATTTTCAAAATTAATTGAACCACCTAGGCAGTATATTTAATTAGAAATACAGTAATGAAAGTGTTAATAAAACAAATAAATTCATAAACTCTAGGATTCAAAGGGTTTAGTGCTAAGTTGAGTCATCAGAAACTGTGGTCCTATTCAACCTATTACATTCTCTACTCTCTTTCCACACTAAAAACCAATCTGTAACTTTCTCCCAATACTACCACCACCATTACCTGTTTTTCCATTTCAAGTATAGAACTTTTTAAAAATATGGCTACACTCTCTAATGCATCCTTCCTTTTATTCAAAAGGTAGGGTGTACTTTGAGGGAGATTTGGTTGTTATTTCTATACAGGTTGTTATTTCTATACAGGATCCCTCTATGTAAATTGTTTTGAAATCTAAAGCAGATTTACCTTACTTGTCACTGAACCACTGCAGATTATTGGTTCACTTCTAATACAGAGGAAATAAATAAAGGTTTAAGACAGTCATGGGCAACCTGCGGCCCGCAAAGCTTTCTGAATGGCTCGCCTAAGTCACCTAAGTGAAATCTTTCTGATTTTTTTACCCCAACTTTTCAATTGTAATTTATCTTTCTATCATTTTTATGATCAAGAAAAACGTGTACGAATTCTGAAGAAACAAATCAAAACAACCTGAGTTACCACCCTTTTTTAAAAATGTGGGCACAAATGAAAATTAGCACTTGCGGCTCGCCTGATGAATAGCCATATCTCATGTGGCCCGCTTCTCGAAAAAGGTTGCCCATGCCTGGCTTAAGAGAATATTAATATAGCAGCATAGTGATAGCTATTATATAGCTCAAGATACATGGAGAGAATAAGTCTAATACAAAGTTGTTAGGACTTCTTACAGGTCAGTTTGGTTTGAGAAAAATGACATGCTCTTCAGCCCTCAGTTAAATGTTTTAGTTTTAAATTTCATCAATTTTACATCCTAATGTTTGGGATAGAGGATAGATACAAAATAGTATGCAAAAAAAAAAAAAAAAAAAAATACTCTGTGAACCCACGGGGAGGCTAAAACAGGCTTTGTATTAAGGCTAAGCTTTAGAAAAATTATGCATGCGTGTATGTATAGACCTGTATCTCCTGCTGGAGTCATCAGGGTGCCATAGTGACATACATCATTTCTTGAGCGTTTTAAACTTGGCAAAGCCCATCCCTCTCCAGATCTGAACACAGCTGATTTCTTACAAAGAAGGAAATAGAAAAACAGGGAAACAGAGGAAGTGAAAAAGAGATATAGAAGAAGAATCGACCCAAGTACTAGACTACTACTTTAATTATCAACCTCGAAAGGATGAAATGCAAAGTTAACCTCAGCAGGATTTGAACTCAAAGAACAGAGAGAGAGCTAGAAGAAATACTGCAGAGCATTCTGTCCAATGTTCTAATGACCCTGCCAACTCATCGCCATAGAAAAATTACCTGAAAGTATGAATTAGGCCAAATAGAAGTAAAATAGGTCAAGACTGATCATCAGATCTTGTAGGTTAAGAGAGGCTTGATCAATAACCTAAACAAAACCACAGTAGATCATATAGGTCAATTGAGATAAGATCAATAAGTTGAAGGAAAACAAGTAGAAAAATATATAGGTCAAGTGGCTGCAGGACCAAATCAAAGTCTAACTGCAAATGAAGTTTACAGCAATCAATGCTCTCACCCCTTGAGAGAGAGGGAGAGGGAGGGGTTACTCAACACTAAGTCACCTGCAGCAATGGAGACTTCTGGCATTCGTGGTCCCTGAATTACCTCCCTACTCATTGCTATCTGGGCAAAGTTGGCCACCCGCAGATTGAGCCCTGTGAGTCAGAATAGCTATTCCAATGCATCTCCCTTACTAGCCTCCAATTAACTCTTTCTCCATTGTGTCCACTGGGACTGCAAGGCAACTTACCCCTGGAGTTCTGCACACCAGAGAACATCCTCCCACACTGTCTGGGCTTTTATCATTGGAATAGCAATAGTTTCTACAACATCTGTCAACATGCACAAACACCAAATCAACAGTAGAATAATAATGGGGTGTCATGGAACATACTATAACCAGAACTATTAATTGAACACTAGTAATGTCCTGTACCACATGAATCGAAATTTGCAAGACATTTTTGATAAGTACAAAACATCACTAAGACTGGATTCATTAAAAATTAACATTTTTACTTTAGTTTACTGCAAATTTTCACAATGATACTATAAACAATTGGATTAACAAACCTGATTTTAGATATTTCCTGCGAAAACCCTTGCAGGAGGTTAAGAGTTAATACTGTAAATTTTCACAATAATCTGTTCGTTAGTAAAGATATTATAAACATTTGAATTAACAAACCTGTCTTTAGATATTTTCTGCTAAATCCTTAGAGGAGGTTGAGAATTAATATAAGAATACTAACCACAAGAACCAATAGAACAACAATAATTGTTTCTACTATTGGCACAAGGCCAGCAATTACCCAGTACATTACTGGTACTTTATTTTATCGACCCCATAAGAATGAAAGGCAAAGTTAACCTTGGCGGGATTTGAACTCAGAGAACCAATAGAACAACAATAATATTCTATATAACATTAGTGCTTTTATCTATTTTCATATCTTCCTCACTTTCTTTTTTTATCAAACACCACTGCCTGATTCTTGGCTTAGCAATAAAGACATCCTGCTAAATAAACCAGGAAATATCTGAAAGGTATCCTTACACACAAAAACACATACACTCCTCCTCAAAATTTATAGAAAGATATCTTTAGAAATTGCCTATCAGAAAATAAATAAAAAGAAGACAAGAATGTCTTTCTTCAAAAGTTACATCTAAAAACGTCATCTCTAACCTTTCCTGCTTCTTTATACATACACACAAATTCTTTAACACATCTGTATAGAAGAAAATTCATGTGGCCAAATGGATCTGTGTGTGTGTGTAAATGCAAGTGCTGATGATTACATAATAGCAGTGTGAGAAATTCCAAGCTCAATAAATCTGGTAATTCTCTGAGGAGAGAAAAATGACCTTTAAAACAAATGACATGTCAGGCCAGACTATATATATAAAAGAGAAAGAGAGTCTGAAGATCTAATAACATTAATACTTTAAATATACTATCCTATGGAACTGGAACAAGGAAGTACCATTCTCAGACTAGGCAAATTAGATCAGATAATGTCAAAAAACTGATCAGAATCATAGCATCTGGTAAACAGCAAAAGTAGTAGACCTAGACCCAACTATCATGTTAACAACCCATGCTGCCTACACAGTCAGGCTACTCACACATTAACATACCTAGTAATTAGTTTGGAAATGTCTAAATATGTGAAAATATTGGAATTATGTTTTAGTAACAATTTGAAACTTGTTATGAATAAATCTCTCTCTCACACACATACTTCTCTCCTTTGGCTAGGATACCAGTCCATCTTTAACCCCTTAGCATTTAAACCAGCTGTATCTTGCCAGAATTCTCTCTCGTCTTTCTGTTCAAACTGGCTGCTCATACCAACGTTAATGTATTGTTCTCGAAATAAATAATATCAAAATCTTGTAGATTCGATATTATGTAAGATAATTATGTGAAATAAAGCCTTTACCGTAAAAATACAATAGTAAATATAGAGCAAAATGAATGCTAAAACCAGAAGATAGCAACACAGCTGACAACTCTCTCCTCCCCATTCTATGATACTAAACTATTTATTTTACAGTGTTTGTATTTATCTAAAAACCTATGATAATTTTATGCAGGAACCTTTGTTTAAGGATTGACTTTCATTAAAAATATGCTAACAAAAGGGTTAACAATATGTACCAAGAGAATCTGATAGCATGCTCCAAACTTATTCAACAAATTTCAATTAAATTCTAAAATATTTGCAATAAAAATAAATAATGAAAGTAAGAGGAAGGAGCAGATTCTACACCCCAGCCTAGTCTGTATATCTCCATTATGCCCCACGGACAAGATGCCAAAAGCATTGCCGGTGAGAACAGCCACAATTAATAATAACTTTGTGAACCAGGATAATATTTCAAAATACAGGGAAATTCACTCACACTCTATGAAAAACTAGTACTTACACTTATATTGGCTAACCTATTTTAACTTAAAAGCAGCCAGCCTAAATTATTTACCTAGCTCTAATTAATTATCCCACAAATCTCACAATAATCATCAAACTATATCCAGCAAGCCTTGTTGATCCAGCATCCATGCTTATTCAGATGTATGGTTTAAAATACATAACAAATTATGTAACTATCTAACCTTCCATTCATCTTCACTCAGCTGCTGTTTCAACTGTCTTCACTAGATTAGTTGATGGGTAGAGTCATTAGAGCATAGGACAAAATACACTGAAGTATTTGTTCTGGCTCCATACAGTTGGAGTTCAAATCCCACTGTGGTCAAATTTGCCTGTCATCCTTTCGGGAGGTTGATAAAATAGAAAAAACAGTCCCGGGCAGAAAATTGGCAAAATTGTTAGAGCATTGGACAAGAGATGCCTTGTAGTATTTGTTTCAGAATTTTTCGTTCTGAGTTCAATACTGCCACATGGCCCTTGGATGCCTTTAATAGAATCAACTCTGATGCAAACTTGAGACCAGCTATCCAATTTGAGGACACTTACCTTCTTCCTTCCTTCCCTCCCATCAATCTTGAGGGTCATAATCACTGCCCTTTCACCCCCAACAAAACATTACAAAAAAAAAGAAGAAAGTTACACAACATATAGTGGGTTCAGGTTGATAAAGTCGTCAACAGTAAGGGTACTCAAGAAATAAACCCCATCAAATGTTCACTAGAAGTAGTAGAATGCTTTTGCTATCTAGGTATCCTTATTAGTAGTGGTGGTGGATGTACCGAAAGAGTTAGAGTAATAGTGAAAACATGATGAAAGAAGTTGAGGGAGCTGTTACCTCTGCTGGCAATAAAGGGCCTCTCCCTCCAAGTTAAGAGCAAATTATATGGTGCTTGTGTGTGAATCGCTATGCTACATTGGCAGTGAAACATGGGTTTAGAGTGTGGAAGACTTGCAGTGACTTAAAAGGAATGAGGCATACATGCTCCCTGGATGTTTAATGTTAGTATATTTGAATGACAAAGCACCAGTGAACTGTATAAAAAGGTGAGTATAACAAGAATTGAATGTAGTATACAAGAGAGATGATTGTGCTGGTATGATCATATGATGCACAAGGGAAGTAAGAACTGTATAAAGAAGTGATGAGTGCTGAGAGGAAGACATGGGACAAAGTTAGGAAGAATGACTTCAAGAAACTGAACCTCGTGAAGGAGATCATGCAGGATCAAATTGACTGGTGATATGTTATACTACAACCTCTGTGACACTAAAATTGGAGAAGGCTCTTACACATTAAAAAAACATTCATGCAGTGATAGAATGTACCCATTATTCTGTAACATTAATCTGCAGAAGATTTCCTGTCTAGCAAACATGCAGACATTACTTTCTTTAAAGCATTTAGATTTCAAACCAAGACAGCAATCTCAACAGTGTATTTCATTTAAAATATGGACATGAAAGGGATAAACATTAGATAAAATAGAAAACTATGAACACTTGTTGACACTTAACTCTTAACAACCTGTAACGATTTAGTAGAAAATAGTTAAAAACAGGTTTGTTAATTCAAATATTTACAGTATCTTTACTAGTGGACAGATCATTGTTAAATTTTTTAGTATTAGAGTAAAAACTTCAATTTTTAAGGTGATGCAGTTTTCTACTTTTCAAGAATATTTTGTTAATGCAGTTTCATGCAGTACAAGGACATTAAGAGCAAAAATACATTTCTACACACACACACATGGGAGTTGACACACACATGGCTGAGTGGTTAATAAGTTCATTTTGCAATAAGTCACACTCTGACCACACATACCTAACCAAAGGACTGGTCAACAAAATTATCAGGAGCATGTACTGATATAAGTAAATTATGTCCTGTAACATAGCAAAAAGAGATTGATAAGATAAAGTGGAAAACAGAATTAAGTGCTGAGGTTGATGTGATGAACTAAAAATCTTCGAAGGAGGTGTTGTAGCATGAATGTAGTCCAATAACTAAAAGCAATAAAATAATATATACATAAAGTGGGCATTTAAAACCTGACAGAGCAGATTCCGCTCCAGGTTGGAGCTCAGATTATATCTGAGAGAGAGGTGGGAGGAGATGAATCCAACCCAGTACTGGACTGGTGCTGTATTTATTGGTCTCAAAAGGATG
The DNA here is from genome assembly GCA_964016885.1 of Eledone cirrhosa. NCBI lineage: Eukaryota > Metazoa > Mollusca > Cephalopoda > Octopoda > Eledonidae > Eledone > Eledone cirrhosa. The sequence continues at coordinate 88,831,392 of OZ024741.1, forward strand.
AAATGCAAAGTTATCTGCCTTGGGATTTGAACTCTGATTGCAGTGAGCTAGAAAACCAAGGCCTGATATCCTAACCGCTGTTAATTCCATTGCTTATATATATATATATCATCATCATCATCACCGTTTTACATCCGTTCTTCCACGCTAGCATGGGTTAATATTATATATATTGGACGGATAGGTGTCCTCATCTTGTTTTGTTGTTAACACAACATTTCGGCTGATGTACTCTCCAGCCTTCATCAGGTGTCCCAATGATGTTATTATTAACGTTTGTTCAGGTCATTGCCTTAGAATTGTACTCGGAATCTTGAGGTTAGTAGCCCGCTTTTTAACCACTTTTTTTTTTTTTTTTTCTTACCCGTGATTCTTTTTTTTCTCGTGAATTTTTAGGGCTTATAAACTGATATTTTTCTATCCTTCCTCAATACCGGTTCCCATATACTACTCATATCTGCACTAGGTCTGCTTAGGAGGTTATTGTGTCCTAGCATATGTGCTGCCCCTTTTAGTTTTTGTGTTTTCCAGTGGGGTTCTCTGTCTATTATCCCACAGGGGAAGGTGGTCTCCGTTTTTCCATAGATGTTCAGCTATACCCGATTTATCAATCTCTCCTTGTGTCACAGCTTTACGATGTTCTTCTACCCTTATTTTGAGGTGGTGGCCTGTTTCACCTTTGTATAACCTACCACAACTGCATGGGATGGAGTACACAGTTTTTGGTCATATTCTCTTCTATTGGTGGTTCTACTTGAAGGAGATATTTGCGAAGTGTTGTATTACTCTTGAATACTGTCCTGATGTCATATGGACCGCATATCTTTTGTATCTTTTCCTAGAGATTTTTTACATAGGGTAGACAAACTGTGGTCAATTCCTCTCTCCCCTTCCTAATTGGAGTGGATAGTGTTGCTTAACAAATTGTTACTTAGCTTGATCATTTCTTTGTGGTGTGTATCAGGATCGCTACTTATATTCTTTGCTCGATGTTTTAGGCACTGAACCATCCCTCTCTTTACACTGTATGGATGGTGGGAATTGTAGTTAAGGTATCGTCCAGTGAAGGTTGGCTTGCGGTATACGGATGTCTTGAACCCATACTCAGTGTGTGTTATTAATACATCCAGGAATGCTAGCTGATTGTCTTTTTCTTTTTTTTTTCCCATTGTGAACTGTATGGATGGCTTTATTGAATTCACATGATCTAGCAGTACTTGGACCTCTTCCTGGTGGGGCCAGAGTATGAAGGTGTCAGGAGTACAGACAACTGACCCAACACTACAGTAAGCTACCACACATGTATGGTCTCCCTAAGATTCACAAGGATGGTATTCCATTAAGACTCATAGTGAGCGGCAGAAATAATTCCTCGTCTCAAAAATATAGAACAGTAATATATATATATATATATCATCATCATCATCATCATTTTACGTCCGCTTTTCCCTGCTTGCAAGGGTGGGACGGGAACTGATTCTGGCTTGATTTCTACAGCTGGATGCCCTTCCTAACGCCAACCTCATTTACAGTGAGTGCTGGGTGCTTTTTTGCCGTGGCACCTCCACGACCACTTTGCAGTGGAATGATAGGGAACCTAGTCCCTATCATCTCATTTCTACAGCTGAGTAAACTGGAGCAATGTGAAATAAAGTGTCTTGCTCAAGGAAACAACACATCACCCGGTCTGAGAATTGAACTCACAACCTTTCGATTGCAAGGCCAATGCTCTAACTACTAAGCCATGTGCCTCCATATATATATATATATACACACACACACACACTGTATGTGTTTATATATCTTCACAACAGAAAACAAAGCTGTCACATTTCATAATTTTTATGACTTCTTGTTTCCTCTCTTCTATCTAAACAGAATTTTAATAAATGGAGGTCAGACCAAGTGTGCACACACACACACACACACACATATATATATTGAGAGAGAAATACATATATACATACATATATATATATCTACACACACATACATATATACACACATACGTGTGTCTTCTGAATAGGAGCATTCTAAAGCTGGTAAAGATGGAGGGAGAGGGGGTTCTTAAAGTTCTCAAAGAAGTGTGGTGTGAGTGAGTGGAAAGAGAAATGAAAACAATAATTCTTAAATATGTTCGCCAAACACAGCAGAACGCATAATATGTTTACGCAAGTGTATGTGTCTATTTGTGTGAGAGTGTGTGTGTAAGTGCACACACACACACATATGCACACAAAGACACAGTCATACATGGACAATGATGATGATGAATAAATATATCAAAATGGCTTTAGATCTCAGCCATCTGCTGCAGTGAAGGAAAGTGTCACCAAAGATTGCAGGTATTGTTACAAAATAAATAAATCTTGATTTGATGTAACGTGGGAGAGGGAAGGAGTGAGAGACCAAGAAGAAAAAGAAGACAGACTACCAGACAGACAAAATATAAAGAATATTAAAAGAAAAAATATTCATGATATTATTATTAATAAAGCAACTATTATTACATTGTGAAGGCAAATGGCTTAGTGGTTAGGGTGCTCTGCTCAGGATCATAAGGTCTTGAGTTTGATTCCTGGCAGTACATTGTGTCCTTGAACAAGACATTTTATTTCATGTTGCTCCAGAGCAGTCAGCTGGAGAAATATTAGTTGTATCTATAATTCAAAGGGCCAACAGGAATGGACTTCTATCGGTTTCGATGATGTATGTATGTTCAAGTTGTTTGATCAATGGAACAGCCTGCTCATGAAATTAACATATAAATGGGTGAGTATTCCACAGACACGTGTACCTTTAAAGTAATTCTCAGGAAAATTCAGCATGACAAAGTGTGTGACAAGGTTGGTGCTTTGAATTACAGGTACAGTCCACCTAACAGGTTTCTAAACAATTTCCCCTCCGTCTAAGTAATTTCACCTAAGGGACACTTGCCCAAGATGCCACCCAGTGGGATCCAACCTGAAACCTAATGATTAGATAGTGAACTTCTTAACCATGTGGCCATAGTGTGTTCACTTGTGGTGGTGATCAAGACAAAGACCAAGGAAGCTTGAAAAGGGGACAAAAAAAATGAAAGCATAACAAAAACATGAAGCAGAACAATAGGATGTTCTTTCCTGTTAAAAGAAGGGCCAATCCTTATAGGAAGCCCTGGAGGAGGTGGATAGTACTGACAAAGGACACATAAAACCCTTGGAAAAATATGTTTGTTCAACATGAGAGAGAAACAGACAATGAAAACAATAAGACCTAGGTTTTGTACAACGATGTCAATGGTAGTAGCAGTGATGGTGGTAGTAATAGTAGTATTGGTAGTATCAGTAGTATTTATATAGAATTACTAGTTCACCCTCTCTGATCTCTCTTACCATCACAATTTCCACCACACAAAACTTTACCCCACCCCCACTAAACTAACTGCTTTCTAACACCTGCTACAGGTACATACATACAGTATACTATAGCAACCCACCTACCCACTCAACCTACACTACCTGCTCCATGATATGACAGAGTAAGGGAGGTAGCGGTGGTGTTGCCATTTGAGAGATGGAAAATTATACAACAGTCCAAGTGGATGGGTGGGGAAGACGAGGGGGAGAGAAAGCAGTGGGAGGAGGGGGGGGGGGGGGAGAAAGGGCAGTGATATAGAGGATAAATGGAGTGTGGTGAGGAGGAGGGTGGAAAGAAAGAACAATGTTATGGGCAGAGAATAGGTGGGGGTGGGTTGGCAATGGGCGGAGGGTGTGTGGAGGGAAAGAGCAATGTTATGGGCAGAGAATATGTAGGGTGGGATGGGTGGGAACAGTTATCTATGAAAAGAAACTCTCTATCAGCTGTTCCAATCTTATGTGCATTGGAATAATTGCCATTTCTTAAAAGAGATTAATAATATGAAACCAAATCAATAGAAAAGAATAGTAGGTGAGGGGAAGTGACCACTGAAGGTGGAAGGGATAGGGGAAAGAGAAGACAAGGGTTTATTTTCACTCTGGTACTTTTCAACTCTGTCTTCTGTATACCATCTGGGACTTTTCCCAAGCCTGGCCTCTTCTTCTTCTCCCCTCCCTCCAAGAGAACTATAATATCATTAAACAGCCAACCATACCATCAGAGAAAACAACTGTTGACACTCAGTGTCTCTCACTTCTTACTACTGTTGTTAACACACAAACAATACATATTTTTTGTTGTTGTTGTTAAATAACATTTAACACTTGAGAAAAAGGCTTAATAAAATAGTGTGCACATTTGTGGTGATGGTGGTGGTTTAGTGTGGAGTTGGATTGGACAAGCAAAATGAAATATTATTTAAACAAATTTACTGACTTTACTATTAAATGTAACAAAAGCTATTCAGCTTAAGTAATTTTAGTTTAGTTAATATCAACTTATGCTCAGAAGGCAACTGATTTGGCAGAGTGGTTAAAGTGTTGGATAGAATGCATTACAACATTTGTTCTTGCAGACGGAGTTCAAATCTTGCCAAAGTCTTTGTTTTCCATCCTTTCAGGGTTAATAAAGTACCAGCCAAGTACTTGCACAGCTCTCTCTCTCTCTCTCTCTCTCTCTCTCTCTCTCTCTCTCATTCTAACAGTCACATACTGGATATGACAGCTAAGTTAATTGTAAGAGAGTAAAAACATTGTCTCTGCCTGCTCACAACTATAAGGGCATCTAAAACACTTAGTGAAAGCATGGTACATGCTGATACCAAGTCATACTCAATTGTAGGTCACGTCCTTATACACACACTCTTCTATACCTCTATTGTAATTCTCTTTAAGAAATTTGTCTGGGAGGAAAAAGGGTGTAATTTCAGGTCCCGTTGTTTTCTACATTAAGATATTGGGCTGTTCAGAAATTAATGCAGGTTTAATGTTTTTATTTGTTTCTACACATTTTAAAGATGAAAAACTCATGCAAGGTGTGTAAAATTATATATCATTTTAAAGCTTATTTTATGCTCTTTCTTTCTATATAATCCGTTTTTAATGTAAATTTCAATTTTCAGATCTTTGAAGCTAACATGTCAAAACAGGATTTTCACTAAATTTATTTTCATGAGTTTAAACTCAACTGCAGTGCAGCATAAATGGCCAGAAACATCAATGAAGTGTTAATGAATGCACAGTACAAGAGTGGTTTAAAACATTCCATCATGTTGAATTCACTCTTGAAGATAAGGAATGTTGCGGACATCCTTCTGCCATTGATGAAGATGAATTGAAGGCTGTGGTGGAAGCAAATCCCCACACACTATTTAAGAGCTTGTAGGAAAGCTAGATGTAATCATAGCAAAATTGCTGAATATCTTAATCAAAGAATTTTTTTTTAAATGAGTGCCACATGGATTGAGCGAAAACCAGAAAAAAAATCAGTTATGAAGCCTGCTCTTTGCTTCTTTTGTGCAACAAAAAACAACCTATTTTTTTTTTTATTACATTATGATGTGCAATGAATAGTGCATCCTATACAACAACTGACAATCTTTGGCACAGTGGTTGGACCAAGGTGAAGCTCCTAAACACTTTCCAAAGCTAAATTTGCAGCAAAAGAAGATTATGGTGATTGTTTGGTGGTCTGCAACCGGATTAACCCACTACATTTCTCTGAATACTAGCAAAACAATCACTGCAGAGAAGTATTGTCATGAAATCAGTGAGATGCATACAAAAATTGCAGTGTGTATCCAGTATTGGCCAATAGAAAAGGTCTAATCCTCTTGCACAGCAAGGCTCAACCACAGCTCCAGAAATTGAATGAATTGAGCTACAAAACTGCCTCATCAAGCATACTCCCAGATCTTTCACCAACTGAACACCACTTTCCCAAGCATTTTGACAACTTTTTGCAAGGATGTCTTTAACAACCAAAGAGTATCACAAAATGCCTTTAAAGGAGCCTCACCCCAAGAACTTCAAAATTCTTTGTTACCAGAATAAATATTTTTTGTTCATAAAAATGTGTAGATTCTAACGGTCATTATTTTGATCAATAAAGTTGGACTGAGATATGTCAGTTTAAAGTTAATGTTTAAAAACATGCATTAATTGCTGAACAACCTGATAGTTGTGATATAACAAATGTAAAGTGTAAATAATGGGGGGGGGGGGATACATTAGGATTGCTATTAATGCTCAGGTTGGCCTTGAATGAGAATATCTCTGACCAATGGATTTCCATTGCATCTCTTTTTTTTTCATATACTATATTATCTTGCGTATCGTTCCAGTTTTAAGATAGTTGGGTGCCATTTGGTTGCTATTTATAGCCGGTCAAGCAACCACAGCAACTTTCTTGTTGATTCACAGAATTAAAGTTGGATTCAAAGGTGTTGATGAAGCAGCCAAGCCTCATATGTTATCCAAAACAGATATTTAATGGTATGGAGGTTGTAGGCAAAGAATCACAGTTTGTTGGTGTTGAGGACTAATCCTGGTCAGTCCTGCTCATAAACATATTATGGATACAAAGCACTTCATTATAATATACTTTCACTCCTTTTTATCTATATATATGTAGAGTTTACTACTCTAAAATTCCTCTTCAATCAAATAGTCAAATTTATTGAATATTACTGCACACAACATTCAAAATAAGGTTGTTCAACTAAATGACAACTCATTCACCAACAGACAACATGCCTCTTCTACCATTACTGCAACATCATCTGCTCTTCTGAACTAGCTAAGTTGCATATCTACTCAACTCAATCCACCCATTGCACCCTACTGTTTCACAACAACACCTTGACTTTTTATTAAACAGTTTGCCCAGTTCAGCCAATGATGTTTGTTTATGCCCTGCAGCTTAACAGTCCAACAATTAAATACCAACAGAATAAAGTACATTGGTTCTAAGGGCTGGCATTAGGAAAGACATCCAGCCATAGAATACTGACTGCCTCAAGAATGTTTATCCAATCCTTTCCAGAATAGAAAAGTTAATGTAAAAAGAATGATGATGACGGTGAAGGTTGAATCACTACAGATTCAAGTGACCATACTTAGAATAAAGTGTGGGCTAGTGTCAGGAAACACATCTATCTGGCTGTAGAAACCCTACCAGAAAAAGAGCTTGTTGACCAATGCAAGCATGGAAAAACATAAAAACAATGAGACCATTTATGCCAACGTTTACTTACATTACAACCAAAACTTGTAAAATGACCACTGTACCCCACCATCTGACCACTGCTCATGTTCAGTGAATGATAAGAGTCAACTGCCACAACCAATGTGTTGCAAATAAAGTTAAATCAAAACACAGGGTAACAAGCCAATCATATTTTTATTTTATTTTATGTGTTTTAATTCGAAGGTTGTGTGAACAATAGCATTATTCATTAGTTATTTGTGTTGAAATAGTGTTCCAAGAGGCCAGTAGTTAAAATTGCACAGCGTTTAATACACTTAACTAAGCTAAACCATTCTTTTAAGAGTTTTTAGTCTACTTTGACATTTTATTATGATTTTAAAGCATCAATATGTGTGATCGCTGAAGCTCACGGAGGAGATGACGAAGACCATGACAAGTGGAGAGATGCTGTGCTGAATAGGACCTGTCCCACCCTTTCAAGCAGAGAAAAGCGGACGTAAAATGATGATGAACATGGATGATATATATATATGACCAAAAAACCTCCCCATCTCTTACCCTATCCAATTAGTCAACTCACAGTATCCCTAACTATAAGCATCTCAAAGTTATGTACAAATACACACCTTCTGCTTGTGATAGTAATGAACAAAGTAATAAATGTTTTTCAGTAATAAATGAAGCACATGCAAAAATATAAATAAATAAAATATATACTTTTCAATATTTAAATGAATTATTAAAACAAAACAAAACAAAACAGTCCCCGAAGTTAATATTCCCATTTTTTTTGGCAGCAAATAATAACATCTATTCAAATCAAGACTGGTTACTGTCATTGAAACATGTTGCTTATCATAACACTGACCCATCACCCCATTCAGTACTAGTAATAATCACAGCACCCCATCACCATCGCAATTATGGAATACATTCACAAGCAACAATTGATATTTTGACAGTAATCTGGAGAGTAAATGCCACAAAACGGAGAAATAAGCAAAAAAATAGTTCAACATTTGATGTGACTTCCTTCCACCCCAACATAATTTCCAAAAGCCAGGTGGCCTTATTGTGATTCAGGTTACATATAAGACGAAAACAAGAATTTGAAGGGATTTAGAAATACAAGTAACTTTCTCATTATTAAGCTGGCATTTGAAACATAACTTAGCAAAGATTCTTACATAAAATTATGATGGAAAGTTTTTAGACATACTTAGCGGAGATGCTGGAGAGAAGGCAGGTGGATGTGTGCTGCGTGCAAGAGGTGAGATGGAGAGGTGCCTCTGCGAGACTAGTCGTAGGCAAGCGTCTTAGCTATAAGCTATTCTGGGTAGGTAAGGATGATGGGTTAGGGGGAGTAGGCATTTTCCTGGCTGAGAAATGGATCAATAAGACAATAGAGGTAGTTCGAGTTAGTAATCGAATAATTAAGCTTAGATTAGTTGTAGGTAGGAGACTACTGACAATCATCTCGGTCTATGCTCCCCAAGCAGGCCTAGGCAAAGATGAGAAAAACTGCTTTTATGAGCAACTTTTGCAAACAACCACAATGACAGAGGACGGAGACATCGTTATGCTAGCAGGAGACTTCAATGGTCATGTTGGACAGCTCCAGGATGATTACACTGGGGTACATGGTGGGCACGGTTACGGTTCAAGAAATGAAGAAGGAGTGAGACTTCTTGAATTTTGTGATGCGAGTACATTGATTATTTGCAACACAAACTTCCAGAAACCTGCCAATCACCTAATAACCTACAAATCTGGTGAGCACATAAGCCAGATTGACTTCCTGCTAGTTAGGCAGCGGGACAGGCAGATAGTGTCTAATACCAAGGCATACCCTGGGGAAGAATGTACCCCACAGCATAGGTTAGTTGTTAGTGATATCTAGGTAAGCAAGAGATGGAATGAGACATATAGGAAGGTGTGGAGAAGAAAGGTCTGGAAGCTAAAAGACCTTTCACTAAAATACAAATTTAGGAAAGCCCTTCAAGATGTATATGACGAAAAAGAAGACGATTTAGAGACGTATGACATAGATAATAACTGGAAGTTCTTACGTGACAACTTGCTGCAGGCTACTGATGAAACCTGTGGCTGGAGCAGAGCTCCAACCAGACAGAGAGTGACCTGGTGGTGGAACAGCACAGTAGATAAGGCTATTAGAGACAAAAGACTAGCATGGAAGGCTTGGAAAAAGGGTGGGAGTAGGGAAGAATATACAGCCACTAAGAGAGAAGCTAGACGTCAGGTGTACTTAGCACGCAGGGAGTAGGAGGTTTGCCAATGTTCTGCGACGGGAAGATCAGAGGCGTGCGGTGTTCCACATTGCAAGGCAGTGTGTCAATGCAAATCAGGATGTTGTTGGAGATAAATGAGTCCGGGATGATGCCGGTGTACTTAGTGTCACGAATGATCAGAAAAAGGAGGCCTGGAAATGTCATTATGAGAGACTGATGAATGTGGAGAACGAATGGGAGAGAGAGAAATTACCCTTGGTAGATCCGACAGAGGGACCAGCTATTGAGATTGACGAATATAGGGTCCAAGAGGCGATTAGGGAAATGAAAAATGGTAAGGCTGCCGGACCATCGGGAATAGTTGCTGAGATGCTGAAGGCATCAGGGGACGTAGGCACTAAACTGGTTGCACGCATCATCAATCAGGCTATATATGGTGGTGTCATACCCAAAGACTGGTGCAGCAGTATTCTCATAAATTGCTACAAAGGTAAAGGGGATGCTTTGGAGAGGAGCAATTATAGGGGTATAAAACTGATAGATCAGGTTATGAAAGTGGCAGAAAGGATTTTAGCACAACTAATTAGAGAAAGGGTCAAACTAGATGAGATGCAGTTTGGTTTTGTGCCTGGGAAGAGTACAACAGATGCTCTCTTCTTGGTGAGACAAATGCAAGAGAGGTTCTTAGAGAAAAATAAGGCACTATACTTAGCCTTTGTTGACCTAGAGAAGGCCTTTGATAGGGTACCCCGATCTGTCATCTGGTGGTCCCTAAGGAAGCTAGGTGTTGAGGAATGGCTTGTGAGGACAGTGCAAACTTTGTACAGAAGTACTCTCAGTAAAGTCAGGGTAGGAATGGAGTTTAGTGAGGAATTCCAGATACAAGTAGGAGTACATCAGGGTTCGGTCCTCAGCCCGCTCTTGTTCATTATAGTCCTCCAAGCCATAACAGAGGAGTTTAAGACTGGCTGTCCATGGGAACTTCTCTATGCTGACGATCTGGTTCTTATAGCAGAATCAGTAGAGGAGCTAGAGAATAAATTCTGGCTATGGAAACAGCAGTTGGAAGCAAGAGGAATGAGAGTGAATCTAGCTAAGACAAAAGTGTTGATGAGTAGAAAAGAGGCAAAACCCAGATTCTGTCAGGGAAATGGCCATGTTCGATATGCAGAAAAGGAACTGGCATAAATTCTATAAAATGCACACAATGCAGATCCTGTGTACACAAGAGATGTAGCGGGATAGCAGGCAAACTAACAGGTAGGGAGAAATATGTATGCAGTAGATGTACAGGGAAATTAGACAGTAGAAGTCGCACTTATAGAAAAATTTTTCAAATGCAAGAGGGCGCTATAGAAGTGGTGGATAGCTTCCGATACCTAGGAGATCAGATTAGCATGGGAGGAGGGTGTTCCGAGGCCATAGTATCTAGAATAAGGACGGGTTGGAAGAAGTTTAGGGAGCTGCTTCCTCTGTTGACGAAGAAGGGTTTCTCCTTGCGTACGAAAGGCCGGTTGTATGATGCCTGTGTGAGGAGCGTGATGCTGCATGGTAGTGAGACATGGGCAGCAACTGCAGAGGATATGCGACGGCTGGAGAGAAATGAGGCAAGCATGCTCCGTTGGATGTGCAGTGTAAATGTGCGTGAACGACCCAGCATAAATGTGTTGAGAGAGAAACTGTGTCTGAGAGGGATAGAATGTAGTGTACGGGAGAGGAGACTGAGGTGGTATGGACATGTGATGCGCATGGAGGATGACCGATGGGTGAAGAAGTGCCAGGAAATGCCAGTTGAAGGAAGACGTGGTAGAGGTAGACCACGAAAAACATGGGCGGAGGTGGTGAGAACAGACCTCAGATCATTGAAGCTCACGGTGGAGATGACGAGGGACCGTGACGAGTGGAGAGATGCTGTGCTGAATAAGACCCGTCCCACCCTTGCAAGCAGGGAAAAGCGAACGTAAAATGATGATGATGATTATCATAAAAACAGGAGCAATTTCATGTGATTTGGTATCAAAAGGGTTAAGAGGATAACCCAACCACAGGAGAGGACACATTACTGATTAACTCCAGGTAAGCCCTGGTTAAGTATTTCATTGATCTAAGACATTCCAGTCATGACGTAACAAATATATTTGTCTAGGACAGCTGGTAATCATGGAATAGCCATATAGAAAAAGTAAAAAGACAAATCCAAGCTAGATGTTATACTTTTGGTAAATTAAATGAAATCATGCTAAGTAGTGCGGTTAGCCCAGCTTATTATGCCAGCAATAACTTATGGCGCAGAAGTTTAGAACACTACAAAGAAATCTGGAAAGATGAATGTTAAGGATCACTAAAAAGAACAGAAAAAATTGTCAAGCCTTAGGAGAGCAAAAACAAAAGTATAGAACATCATAAAATATATTAACCCATTTGTTGTATTTACAATAAAAGACTGACTATAATTTTCAAATAATTTTGAAAATAATCAGGAATTTAAAGGAAATTAGTAATATAACTAACTTTCTCATTATTAATCTGGTGTTTGTTCTGCATCTTATACTATTAAGAGGATCACTCTTATATAAATATAAACAATTTAAAATAAACAGTGTTCTATCATAGAACCAGCAGCAGTTTCAAGTGGTTTGGTATCAAAAGGATTAAAGAGAGAAAGTAGAGCATATGGCATGAACAAATGAGAATGGATAAAGCTATGTACAGAATGAAGACAGGAGGGGGGGTGGCAGATAATACCGATCAGTTTAAGAGCATTGCATGGATGTGAGTGGCACAAGATAGGAAAAAGTAATGCAACAATAATTCACTTGTAGCTGGGACATGGTGACAAATCTTTAAACCACTGATGCTCTGCAGTGTCTGCAGTTGACACCCATGATTGTCTTCATTTAGCTGTAAATATGTACCATAACAAATAGGTATGACTCACTACTGCAAGCAATGGAATCATTGTGAATTAGATGACCAGCCAAAGATTCAATGGTTCATCAGAATTCCTTTAAGAGAAGTGGCCTTCAGGCATATAGCAGTAGCATGCTACAACTCTTGCAGATGATTCTGCTTTTTTTTTCATCTGATTTTATAGTTAATGTACATTGTAGTAGCCTTTGCTAAAAGCAAAGCATGCACATATTTCTATTATCACCACAGCAAAGTTGATTAGATATTTGATGCAGTTTTTAAAAAGTAAACAAATAAAATATCATTGGAGAAAAGAAATTACTATTAGGCAGGAGAGAGAGAGGAGTGTGTTGTTGGTTTCTCTACAGTTAGAATTAACAACTTGTAGTAAATCCATCAAGCCATTCATAACAGCCACACAATAACAATTTGTTTGGTTCAATTCAGTGAAATATCAAAAGGCTGAGCACTATCATATGTAGGGGATATAATTTTTTTTTTTTTTTTTTTTAAACACTTTAGTCTTTATTGTGTTGTATCAGATGAAAAAAATGGTATTTAACTAATGAATTGGTACGCGATGGGGCCCACCCACAGCCCCGGTGGACAGAATGGCGAAGGCGTTTCCCCGGAGGACAGCAACGGAGATGCGCTGGAAAAGCCACTCCAACTCGCGGTGCTCACACCTGCAGCTGGCCAGCTCAGCGCCTATGGTGGTGAGTAAGGAGGTAGCCCTGGGGCCGAGGGCACCAGAAGTCTCTACTGTCAGGGGAACGACCGGTATTTGAGGAGTTTGGCCCCCTCAGCCCGACGTGCAGCAGAACCTGGGTCAGTCGCAGACTGCACCAGGTTGCGACTGCAGAAAGTGTCGGTGCAAGTGGCATCCCAGACGAGGAGTTTGCCACCGCGGAACGGGAAGATGGTCATGCCATCTGGCCTTTTTCCGTCCCCTCGATCCAGCCCCAACGGCTCGAGCTGGGAAGGGAAGCCTGCAGCGTCCAAGCCATGCTTAATGACTTCGTTGAGGGCAGCATGGCGTGGAATGCAGCCGGCACTGTGGTGACAGGAAAGCGGGTGGAGGCCGAAAGAGTCCATGGTGGAACCGCAGCAACATTGGTGTGGCTGGCAGATCCGGAGGCCGAGCCTCAGGGAAACGCCGATTCGCAGGCTATAGTTGTCTAGCTGCGTGCCTGTAGAGAAGGAGGGCAGGGCATGGAGCCAGGCACCACTGTGGGGTTTGAAGGCCGCACAAAAACAAGCAAGGCGGTGCTGGTCGAGCTGGCGCGTGAGCCTGTCTGAGGCCAGGCTGCACTGGATGGCATCCCGTTATAAACTATTTTTAGAGCAGACAAAATTAAAGAAGCTAAATTTACATTCAGAATGAATAATTGATAGAAAACTATGTACATAAAATATATTTGTCCATTTTTTATTAATTGAAAAATGTATACATAAATGAATTTCTCATTCTCAAAATACCATAACTGATTTAACATCTGGTGGCAGTGGTTATTATTTAACCCTGATTCAGAAGACCTTTGAACAAAAACATTCTAGTTTTCATCATCCCTAGGACCACATTTAACCCTTTTTGACCATATTTCTCTTAAAATACACTATATTACAATTAATTATTGAAGAATTTATAACATAACTTAAAGAAAGTTTGTATATCAAATTATGCTGGAAGGTTTTAATTTAATTAGGAACATTTTAAAATGGGTGACTTTGTTTTGTAGAACCAGCTTATAAATGGGGTTTGGATTTTTGCCCATTTCTCAAACAAAATAAGGGGTTGGCTTAAATTTGAGTATATACAGTAGTTGTCTCTCCTACATACATTAATGTCAATAAAATATATTTGTCTCTCCTACAAACATTAATTTAATGCCCGTTATTCCTAACGTTTTCTTGTCACACTTGAAATGAACAGTTAATATTGTACATCAATGGACCAGTCAACCCTTCCTCTGTATTTATTCCCATTATAACATTTCATACAGACACCTTATATATAGACTAGTTTGAGGAAGAGAAACTATCACAGAGCAGGCAGGTCCTTAACCTTTTAGCATTTACATTACTCTATATATACTATTGTATTTTCATGGTAAACACTTTATCCCACATAATTATTTCACATAATATGGAATGTATGGGATTTTGATATTATTTATTTTAAGAACAATACCTTAACATCAGTATGAGGAGCTGGTTATGGCCGGTTTGAACAGAAAGAGGCGAGAGAATTCTAGCTGGGTACAGCCAGTTTAAATGCCTGTTACCTTTCTCAATTTTATCATGAGCTGGTTTTACTACTACTTCTTACAATGAGTCATCTAGGCCCACCTGCTACAACTTCCAATTCATTGATGTTCATATTGTGAGCTGCCATAGTGTAGTTGGTGCATCATAACATCTTGTTGTTCCTTGCCAGAAGTCCTAATGCACCTTCTGTGTATTCATTGCTGAGCTTTAATATGCTTCATCCCCCACAACAAACAATGTCTCCTCCTTGATACTATTTAACCCCTTTGATACCAAACAACATGAAACAGCTTGTTCAATGATGCTAAACTGTTTATTTTAATGGGTTTATATTTATCTAAAATCTTCCATCATAATTTTACGTAAAAGATTTTAACTTATGTTCCAAACACTGGTTTAAGAACAAGTTAGTTATATTACTAAATCTTTCCTAAGTCTTGGTTATTTCCAAATTATTTGAAAATAATAAATAAGTAGTCTTAAATGTACTATAACAGAGAATTGTGGATAGTTGTGGTCAAAATGCTTTTGATTTGCTCAAGATTGACATGAGGCTAAACAATAACATGAAACCAAACCAATTTTATCATGTACTAGTTTCTCTACAAGTCTTTCTTCAACCTTGATCTTCAAACTGTATTTTAACACCATATCTTCTTTACTTTTGAATAATTAATGATGCTGTTATGACAAGTATTGATCCTAACACCTACACATAAATAAATTAGCACTCTATAACTTTCTCTAATCTCAAATGTCACCCCCTTAACCACCATCTCAGATGGTCACTTTGTTGGTTGCATTGAAATAAAACAGATAAAGGTATAGAGCCCTTAACTCCTGGTGAAGTCATAGTGGCACTGTCCTGACACATCTTGGACAATTAAAACCTGGAAGAGAAAGAGTGATAAAAAAGATAATCGACCCCAGTACTAGACTGGTATTTATTTATTGAGCTCAATTGAAAGGCAAAGTTGACCTTGAGGGCAGTGATAGTTTTGCCTTTATTCATACTTTTTGTACAATAGCTAACCCTTGTAGTGACTTCCACCCCACTCCTTTTCTTCATTGACAGAACCAACATTTATTTCTATTACAGCCATCATACAGTCATCCATTATTTCTTTGAGACTCTGTTACACCATTCACAACCATTATCAATGTGTTGCATGCTGTAAAGTACCCCCAACTGCATGTAATGCAGAGGTGTGTTGCTTAGTGGTTAGGGTGTTTGGCTCACCACCAGAAGCTCTTGTGGCCAATTCCAAGTGGCTCTTTATATCCTTGAGCAAAACACATTATTACACATTGCTCCAGTCCACTCAGTTGGTAAAAATGAGTTGTACTTATTATTCAAAGGGTCAGCCATATTACACAGTGTCACACAGAATCTCGCTGAGAAATACCTTAAGGATACACGTATCTGGAATGCTCAGCCACTTGCACACTAATTTCAATAGCAGGTTGTTCTGTTGTTCCAATAACTGGAGCACTTGTCGTTGGAACTAGCAGAGGTCCTACACAGAAAATGTATTGCTTCTTGGTCTATATATATTCAATTTGCTGCAAACCTTAATCCTTTTGATGCTAACTCGCTCAAAAACAGCCTCAGGTTCCACAAAACAAAGTCACCCAGTTTAAAATGTTCCTATTTAAATTAAAACCTTCCAGTATTATTTGACATAAGAACATTTTAAAAAAAGTTATATTACAAATACCATCATAATTAATTAAAATACAGTGTATTTCAGGAGAAATAATGTGGTCCTAGGTATATGTGCAGAGATGATGACAACTGGAATGTTTTTGTTCAAAGGTGTTCTGAATCAGGGTTAATTAATAATAACCACCACCAGATGTTAAATCAGTTATGGTATTTTGAGAAAGAGAAATACATTTATGTATATGTTTTTTCTAGTTCTATGAAACAAAACCATTAAACTATATTAAAACCTAACATAATTTGATTTAAGAACTTTTTGCTAAGTTACAAATACCTTTTAATTAAAGAAATAAACATTTTAGTAAATCCTTTCAATACAGTGCATTTCATTAAAAATACAGTAGCGAAAGGGTTAAAGTGATTCAGAAAGAAGGATAAGCTCATTACCTTTGCATCCATTAACTTTTCTAGTTTTACTATTTCTGTACATACAATAATGACTTTAGCTTTTTGTGTATACATGTCTGTAGTGGCCACAGCAACACTATGAGCCACCCACACTCCTGTTCATTAGCTGTTCCACTACGATGGACAGAACCAGAGGCTGCCCCATTGGTCCCAGCAGAGAGAATAGAGAGTTATTCCTTATCACTGACTGCAGTAAAAAACATGGATCATGTTGAACAAGCATGCAACAGATTAAATTCTGTTAAAAGCAGCCAAGGACCAGGTCATACTGTTTGTTTGTTTTTGATTGTTTTTTAGTCATAGGTCAGTCCTGATAGAGCAGAACTATGATAAAATCATTCCACTTACTAAAAAATATTTGTTATAAATGTGTCTTTTTTAAGGTCTGATTTGACGGATATTTGGCAGCTATTTCAAGCAGACTCAGCAACCATAAAAGATCTTTCATTGACTTGAGGTGTTAAACCAGGTGGTATGTTAAGCTTCCCACACATTGGCATTTTTCAATTATCGCATACAGCCTTTTCTAATAAAAGGTACTTCTTCTGTCTGACACAGTTCTTCATTTTGAAGTCCCCTAATCACTAATGTATAGAGGGGAGGGATATTTATCTGGAAAGATAGACTTTATGGTGTCTATATCTTAAACTAGGAGGGAGAGAGAGAGTAAACTGCATGACTGTGAATGTGTGTAATATATGTATATAACCCAAGTTAGTATGTTAACCACATTAGTAATTGTTTCAACTGGTTTTATTGCAATGCATTTGCTCCAATCAAGACAAAACTACAATGTTTGAATGAATCAACTTAGAAATACACTGAAATACTAGTGAAAAAAAAAAGGATACATTTTAGCAGAAATTTTTAAAACAACAACTATATTGAATTTTGACCATTTATTTATTTATTTATATATTTTCAAATCTTTAAACCTTTTAGCATTTAAAGTGGCCATATCCGGCCAGAATACTCTCACTTCTTTATTGTTGAAACCAGCCATAACTGGCCCCTCATTAAGGTATTGTTCTCAAAATAAATAAAATCAAAATTTTGTAGATTCGATATAATTATGTGAGGTAAAGCCTTTACTGCAAAAATAAAATAGTATATAAAAAGTACCTAGCTAAAAGTAAGCCACTCTACTTGGCATTCGTCGATCTCGAGAAAGCCTTTGACAGAGTTCCACGTGCTGTAATCTGGTGGGCTCTTAGAAAACTAGGAGTAGATGAATGGCTTGTGAAAGCTGTACAAGCCATATATAGGGGAGCAGTCAGCAAAGTTAGGATTAGCAATGAGTATATCAAGGAATTTAGCGTATAGGTTGGTGTCCACCAGGGCTCTGTTCTTAGCCCTCTCCTGTTCATCATAATCCTGCAAGCAATAACGGAGGAGTTTAAGACCGGATGCCCATGGGAACTCCTGTATGCTGATGACCTCGCACTTATAGCTGAATCTATGGTAGAACTAGAGAAGAAATTCCAAACTTGGAAGCAGGGACTAGAAAGGGACTTGTAAGTAGACGAGAAAACAGAACCCAGATCCCCTCAGGGAAATGGCCTTGCTCAGTATGTAGGAAAGGTGTAGGTAGGAACTCCATTCTCTGCCCCAAATGCAAACAATGGGTACACAAGAGATGTAGCAGGATCTCAGGAAGCTTAATTAAGAATGTAGGCTTCACATGTAGCAGCTGTGCTGGGGCAGCAAACAGCCACAGGAAACAAGTACCACCAATCTCTGGGAGGGCTCTGTAGAAACAGTAGACAGCTTCTGCTACCTAGGTGACCGAATTAGCAGCGGAGGTGGGTGTTCAGAAAGTACAATAACTAGGGTAAGAACGGGATGGAAGAAGTTCAGGGAACTACTGCCACTGCTAGCTGCAAAGGCTTCTCCCTCAAAATGAAAGGCAGACTGTATGATGCGTGTATCCGAACAGCAATGTTACATGGTAGTGAGACCTGGGCGCTGAAGGTGGTAGACTTACGTAGATTAGAAAGAAACGAAGTCTGCATGCTCCGATGGATGTCTAATAGTAATATACGCGAACGACAAAGCATAAATGAATTGAGGGAGAGACTGAGCATAAGAGGAATCAAATGCTGTGTGCAGGAGAGGCGGTTGCGTTGGTATGGACATGTGATGCGTATGAAGGATGACAGCTGCATAAAAAGGTGCAGAGCACTAGAAGTCAATGGAAACCGCGCAGTGGGGAGACCAAGAAGACCTGGGATGAGGTGATAAAAGCCGACCTTACCCAATTACACCTCTCCAAGGCGATGACACACGACCGTGACCTCTGGCGTCACGCAGTAATACAGAGTACCCGACCCCCCCATGGGTACAAGCTGAAGCATATAGACAATATGCCCCCACACCCTCCCACTGCAAGGTGGTCGTGGAGGTGCCACGGCAAAAAAGCACCCAGCCCACACTGTAAAGTGGACGTGTAGGCGCCACGGAAAAAGCACCCAGCACTCACTGTAAATGAGGTTGGTGTTTGGAAGGGCATCCAGCTGTAGAAATCAAGCCAAAATCAGTTCCTGTATGAGCAAGGCATGGTCAGCTGACCAAACACTGCCCACAACAAGACAACCCGTCTAACCCATGCTAGCATGGAAGAACGGACATAAAACGGTGATGATGATGATGATGATGAGAGTAATTTATATGCTAAAGGGTTAAAGAAAAAATAACATTATTTTATAAAGTCTTTCCAACATTTTCTTACACTTCCTCTAAAATACCCAAACCTTAGGAGGGAAAAAAATTCAAGTAGAATGGAAACAAGTAAATAAATAAGAATCGTCATAATATTGTATTTTGAAACATAATGAAGAAGTAGATAAGAATTTATCAGCTGTCCCTTTTGCGGCTTTCTGCAAAGATTTCCTGTCAGATATTTTCTTTTTTTTTTTTTTTTTTATTTTACTTTTTATTTAAACCAAACCGGAAAGAAAAAAAAAGAGCCATTGTTTTTTAATTTAAAATATATATATATATATATATATGTTTATATGTGCTTTAGGGGTATTTTAAAGATAGTCCCCAGTGTTATGTATATATATACATAATTGTTATATATTTATCTATTCATCATTTTCAAAGGAAAAAGGAAAAAAACACAGGCGAAACAGAAAAATGTTTTTTGAAAGTCCAAAGATAAAACAGCAGCAAGCTCGGGCCCCTCCACCAACGGCAAGGCGGACAGCATTGGGAGGAGAATTTCTAACTACAGTATTATTATTATTACAATGATTCTCATTTATTTCTTAATGTTTCAAAATGTTTAAGATGCACAGAAGTCACTGGGGAATTGACAGGAATAACATTTTCTGCATCACTTTATGTGAGCATGGGTGAGTATTTTCAGAGAGAGGTGGGGGGGAGGGGGACAGTAGCCCAAAGACACTAAACCCCCCCACCTCTCATAGATTGGTAAAATTTATGTAGCCGATGCCAATTCTGAATATCTCCAGTTCAATGGCTGTAAAAAAAACGTAGGGATGAAGGAAATTCTGACCAGAATGGTTGTTTATATATATATATATATGTGTAAAAGTAAAGAGAAATAACAAAAACAGCACAGCTCATTGAAGAAATATATTAGTTTAACACTTGAAATTGCAGGAAGAGAGTCTTAACCTTTCAGACACTAGTCCTTCATCAGAAGATAAAGTCCTTCATAAAGAAGATAAATAGAAAGTAAAGAGTGATAAAAGGAAGGAATGGCAAAAATTGAGAAAAAGAAAAGAGAAGAAAAATGTGCGTATTCAGTGGGCTATCTATAATATATAGGTGAAGAGGTGCCAGGAGTTATGGTGATACATACTACATTTTGTTTTATGATTAAAGTTTTCTAATAGGTCAATCACTGGTTCACTGTATACATGGTGATGAGTATAATAAAGGAATGACTTATAAACCCCAGGCAGAATATATACTACATAAGGCATTTTTGGTCAAATAAACCAGTTTATTAGTTTATACACGGCTCAGCGGGTATTTTCCTCCTTCGAGCTAATTCCATTGTAAAAGAATTCATTACGTTATTAATTTAACTGCTCCTAGTTTGAGCTGAAAGCCGCCTCATATATACGACTGTTATTTCTAGCAGTACGGTTATGAGACTAGCTAGATACTGTAAAACCATGTGCGTCACGCAGTCTTTTAAATTATTTAGAAGTGAAGCATATCAATTTGTCCCTGGATGTTTACTGAGGAGAGCAGGACATGATATTCCTACACTTATTTAACTCAAAACATATTTGGATTTTAAAGTTTAAACTTATCTACGGAACAGGTTTGATTTTGAAATTTAAATGTGTCTAAACATCATAGCCTCTTGGCAATACAGTTCGTCTTTGTTGATTTATTATTTTAAATCGATATGGACAAACTGTAGTATAATAATTAGTATACTTCAATCTGGCTAAATTTTTCTTTTGCAATATATATACAGATGTGTTGGTATCTGTGTTTCATCACATACATATTAGTTTATATATATATATATATTTTTATTTTATATATATATATATATATCTTTTATTTTATATATATATATATATATATATATTTTTATTATATATATATATATATATATATATATATATTTTTATTTTATATATATATATATATTTTTATATATATATATATATATTTTAATTATATTTTTATATATATATATATATTTATATATATATATATATATTTTAATTATATTTTTATATATATATATATATATATATATATATATATATATATATATACAATATTAAATAAATGGAAACTATATTTATAAAACCATATATATACCGTAACAACATCGACTTGTATTTGAAAAGGTTGAACTGCCAATTCAACCTTTTCAAATACAAGTCGATGTTGTTACGGTATGTCGAATCTATTTATCTATAAAACTGTTTATATTGTATTTTGTCTGAGGAAGGCATGGCATATTGTTAATATGTTATCCCTGAAATATATATAATGAAATAAATATGGTTTTATAAATATAGTTTCCATTTATTTAATATTGTAAATATATTCCAAATATTTGTCGAGTGCTTTTATATCAGTTATAAATATTTACTAGTTGTAACCCAACAATTTAAATATAACTTTCCATATATATATATATATATATTTTTATATATGCCCTAGTAGACCCATAAGAGGTAGACGCCCCACCATAACCTCAATGGCAAAAAAGACTCCCATGGGAAGGTGGATTGGGTGGACCAAATCTATACGGACCCGCCAAAACAATGATCAGGTAAGAAAAATGGTCGCACATGCAAGGGCCACATATTTAAGTTCAACGAGAAGATCTACACCCAAAATGAAGGAGCAGCCATTGGCGTCAGCATAGCTGGTGATGTTGCCAACCTTTTCATGGTATGGTGGGAAAGGAGACTTAAAGATCTCCTTAATGAGAGCTCCATAGACCTCATCATGTACTCTCGTTATGTAGACAATATCAATATAGTTATAAGAACACACCCACTAGAGAGCACTAACAAGTTTGATTTAGAACGTAGCACAATGGAAAGCATCCAGCAGATAGCTAATTCCATACACCAGAGTATAACTGTAACTATCGACTTCCCTTCCAAACACCCTAACAATAGACTACCTGTATTAGACACAGAACTCTGGATTAACACTATAGACGAGAGAGCCCAAATTCTCCACTCACACTATGCTAAACCCATGGCCTCCAAATACCTGATACTGAAAAACTCAGCAATGTCCAGTAGTGCTAAGTTTAATATTCTGATTGCAGATTTGGTACGAGTGATGAAGAATGTGTCCCGCATGTGCGACCCAACAGAAATGGAAAGACACATCCAACACTTCATCAACCGCATGCAGTTCTCTGGCTACAACCAAAGAGACAGAGTCAGAGTATACAAAGGAGCCATGGAGAAGTATAAGACCCTCATAGAACTGGACATGAAAGGAATTTGCCCATTATACAGGAGCAAATCATGGAATAGCTTAGATAGGGCTAGACATAAGATAGGGAAAGCCACCTCATGGTATAACAACCAGAGATACCAGAGTGTCATGTTTGTGGACGCTACCCCTGGAGGGAAATTAGCTAACCAGTGTAGAAAGGCCCCGAGAAAGACCCACTTAAAAATTAAGGTGGTAGAAAAGCCAGGAACCACCATAAAATCCCTGATCAGCAAAACCTACCCTTTTAAGAAAACCCACTGTACCAATAGGAAATGTATCATATGTAAGGTAAACTCCCGGATAAACTGTAAAACTAGAAACGTAGTCTATAGCATAAGATGTACAGAGGGTACCTGCAGAAACATGACAACAACATACATAGGTGAGACAGCTCGTAGCATAGGTGAAAGGATAGACCAACACTGGGGGGAACTAAAAGGACGAAAAACGGGTCAGTACTATACGAACATGCCAGACAACATAGAAATTAGAATAATATCTAAACATAGAAATGACCCAGCAGATAGGCAAATCAGAGAGGCCAGTGAAATAGAAATTAGAAGACCAAGACTAAACAGAAAGAATGAATGGAATAACAACAACACACAAACAAACAACACTGACCTAAGAGAAGTATAAATAAGTAAATAAAATAAATAAATAAATAAATAAATAAATAAATAAATACATACACAAGCACAATAACAACAAACACATAAACACACATTAGTCACCCAATCACGAACACACATCACACATCAAACAAAACACTATACATACACGCAAACGCATGCGCAAAGACAAAATAAAATAAACAAACAAGCAAATAAATAAATAAATATATAGACAGACTGAATAAAAATGGCGTAGCCATACAATTCGACAGGAGGAAACAATAGAACCACTGACGATGTTGCAGATGTGCAACGAAAAATTTATGATAAACTATATATATGTGTTTGCGTCTATATTG
>OZ024741.1:88872490-88952490 GCA_964016885.1 Eledone cirrhosa
ATAATCAGGAATTTGTTGGGATTTAGTAATATAACTAACTTCCTCATTATCAAGTTGCAAAATAACATAAATGTTATATAAAATTATGGTGGAAAGTTTTTAGATAAATATAAACACCTTAAAACAAATGAATTTGTAATTTAGAACTGAACATAAAACACAATCTCACTTAGTTAAACTAAGACAATACAACTTAACAAGAAAGACGACATGGCTTCTCAACCTGTTAGTAATAGCAGCCAAGTGCAGTTCTTGACACCCTGTTTCCTTAAAAAATGAAAGACACAGGATATTTTAGCCCTAATTGTCCTATGCTTGAAAAAAAATTGAGATGGTGATTAGTAGACTGCTTTTGATCATATCTCATCAAACCTAACTAACCTGGAATAAAGCAACAGCTAGAAGAAATCAAATGGCTTCTAATTTGAACACACTAATTTAAGCACAAGGCCAGCAATTTGTGGGAAAGTCGATTATACCAATCCAGTTCTCTACAGGTACTTTATTTTATTGACCGCAAATGGATGAAAGGCAAAACTGACCTCAGCAGGATTTGAACTCAGAACGTAAAGATCCAGAGTGAATACTGTTAAGCATTAGTGGAACATTTTAACAACTCTGACAATAGTTAAGAAAGACATCAGTTATGTAGGACTAAAGCACTGAACTAAAGGTCAATGACTTAGATGGAAACCCTCTCACACAGTAAACAACCTCGTGGTACTGTTTACTCAAGAGAATAATACTCTGAATCAATCAAGCTGACTAAAAAGCTGTCAGTTGGACATCACAGGTATTGTCATGTTAGGATCTGAATCAAAACCATACAAATATAAACAGTTGCTTCATTTTTACAACTAATCAACAATCACTGACATACAGAAAACTACTGCAGTTACTATTATCACCACTGTAAAGTGCTTGGTGAGTAAGCAGAGATAACGTAGGGTCCAGGAATCTTTTGTCTGGCTGAGGATAAAACCTCTCTAGTGTTGGTGTCACAATAAAATGCACACACCACACACAATGGAGTGGTTGGTGTTAGGAAGGGCATCCAGTCATTGAAACCATGTCAAATAATGGTACTTACAAGCAAGCTGTGGTCCTCTGACACATCTAAAAAGGCAATAACTCCAAATATTACTAACAGTACAAGGGTGGTAAATTGGCAGAATTGCTAGAGCACCAGACAAAATGTTTTGCAGATGTTGTTTCAGCTCTTTACGCTGTGAATTCAAATCCCATCGCGGTCAATTTTGCCTTTCTTCCTTTCAGGGTCAATAAAATAAAATATCAGTCACACACTTTTCCCTCAACAAAATTACAGGCCCCATGCCTAAATTAGATACAATTATTGCTGACAGTACATTCCAGCAAGCTATCCTACCCAATAGACAGATGAGGAGACCAATGAGAATAGAAACCATCACAAGTTACATGAGGTACCACAACAATTTTATTAAAGCAATGAATGTCAGCTCTTTTTATTCTATTAGACTGCATAACAGCTAAGAGCAGTCTGCCTTGAAAGAATATATTTAGCAAAGAGACAAGCTGAAAGTAAGAGGTTAATCAATATTCTGTGGTGAGACGATCAGCACTGTGAGGTGTTCTGGATTGCAAATAATCAATGCGAATCAGAACATATTAGAGGCAAACTTCTGGAATGATAGCGGCATTCACCTTAATTGGTGCAGAGAAGAAATGGCATGGTAATGTGTAGGGCAGAGGCCTACTCCTTGCACACCCAAAGGAGCCAGCTACTGAAGTTGATAGCTATAAGATCAAAAGGGCCATTAAAGACAAGAAATGCTGCTGAATTATCAGGAATAGTTTCTTAGATTCTAAAAAATACCCAACAAAATAGAGTAGGTGTTAACCACTGGTGTAGTAGTATCATATATACAAAGGCAAAGTCTTTCCAGGAATGTGCAGCTAGAGGCATCAAACTAATGGACCAAATTAAGCAAGAAGCAAAAGGACTTAATCAGCAGTGGTAGTGGGTATTCATAATTAGCACAGAAATACTTCAACAATGGGGGTGGGGTGCCCTAATTAACACAGCTAATTAGAATAGGAATTAGCTTAGATGAGATGCAGTATGGTTTTATACCAGGATGTGGTACCACAGATGACTTCTTAAACAAAAGTTATCTGCTTTGTTGACCTGGAGAAGGCCTTTGACAGAGAGCTATACACTTTGTAGTCTGGTGATCACCTAGAAAAAAACTAGGGCATATATGAATAACTTGTGAGAGTTGTACATGCCATGTACACTACTTGACAGCAAGGTGAGAATTATAAACAAGTTCCATAATGAATTTAGTGTGATGAGGTGTCTATCAGTCTTTCCTGTTTATTATAGTTCTCCAGGTCAGAACACTGAGTTAAAGACTAGGTCTCTATGGGAACTCATGTCAACCAACAGCCTATTTCTCAGAGCTGAATCCATCAAAGAAATAGTGTTTGAAAAATGGAAGCAAAGCATAGTATCAAGAGATCAAGGGGCCTAAAAAAACATACCAATATGGGTTGTGAAGAATCTTCAGTCCTTCCAAAGACATAATAACCTCTCTAATGCTAGTGCAACAATAAAATGTAACTAAAAGACTCTAGAAAAAGCTAGAAGCTATGTAAGTAGAACACCCCACACCAACTCACTTGACAGAGATTATCAGCTCTGAATTAAGTACTGACTTACTGATCCATCTGATGATGAGTGGAATAAGTACCTGGCCTCAAAAATGTGTTATCCATAAGTTGGAAAGGAGGATATAAAAGGATGATAATGATGATGAAAATGAAGACTCTCCCTATTCATTGAACTGTTGCATTTCCAAAGAACTATCTTGGGAAAAGGACAAAGACCTTATCTAGTGGGCAGGAGTTGAAGTAAAGGTCAATACACTTTGCTTTGAAAAGAAACTGTAGTTATTCTCTTGCAGTTTACAGCTTGGTAGGTAGGTAATATGGAAAGAAGAGGATTAAAGCAATTTAAGTATTGTACTTCCAACCACCTACAATCATTTTTACCACCACCCCTACCCCACATTTACTTCTAGAGCAACATTTCACAAACTGGGCAGGAGAGAGAGAGAGAGGTGTATGACCAAATAGATGGCTAAATTTAACAACTACTAATACTTTCTCTTTAATACAAACACTACTATAAACAATAACATTTTCTTACACACACACATACAGTATTGTAAATAATTTATGATAATATAAAAAGTTTTACAAGACAGAAAAAAAAATCATAAAAAGAAAAATGCATTAGGGTAGGGAGAGAAAGTGAGAAGAGGAAAATCAACTCATTCACACAAAGAAAGAAGGCTGGGATAAGCAATGTAATTTATAGGGGTTTTTTTTGTGGGGGAGGTCTCACAAGAAGAGAGATGGATGTTTGAAAAAGTCAATATTTCAGACCAAAAGATATGTTAACATCTTACTGTGTTTATAATTGATTTACAGAGAAACGAACTCAACACAGGTCAGTTTGAGAATCAGCAAATTATGGGTGTCACTACTAGAGTTGCTGCCACCATCAACAACACCCACTTTGTTGTTAACTCTGTATGAAGCTACATTAGCAAGACATTCTTGGAAAGTATAAAACAGTTCTATGACTTCATCACATTAGGAATTAAAGTCTTTACTACTAGACAGATCACTGTAAAAAAATATTTTAAAATGCAGTAAACTAAAGATATAAATATTTAAAACTAACAAACACATTTTTAGATATTTTCTGATAATCATTAGAAGAGTTAATTAGCAATTTCTGGTGCAAAACCACACAGTTATTATGTCTTTCCACAATGTAAGAGTCTGACATGACTTTTCGAAGTAGTATTCTATAACTGGATGCCGTTCCTGATGCCATTACATATTTTTAAGTAAGGTACTTATTCAATTGATCTTCACCCATCCAGCTGCCAAGCTGTGAGAAACATTGCACAACAGCCCTGGTTGTTTTTAAGCAATGTCAACAAGACATATTTGACATACTTCCACGGTTTTTATCTACCAAATTTACTTAGAAGGCATTGGTCAACCAGAAGCTATAGCAGAAAACACTTGCCCAAGTTGTGCAAAGCAAGCTTTTTAACCACAGCCAATTTGCATTTCACATTTTAGGTTTTATGCCTATTTGAAAAAGGGAAGATTATATGTATATATAGACACACACATGCAAATAAGACCGTTAAGCTCCAATCAGTCCACAAACACCCAGCAAACACCCTAAATTGAATGCCAACCTGTACACGTGACTCCTGCCAAATCAAACCATACTCACACTCCAAATATGGCAAATCAAATGCAAATCTTAAACTAATACTATATATATGTAACACCAATTTTGTATTTTTACACATTGTTTTTGTTGCAGCTGGATGAACTCCAACAGCTAATATGCAACCGTTGTTGAAAGAATTAAATGTTAAATGGAAATTCACAAGGTTGGTGTTATAGGATTCAATTTGATTTTGCTTTTCTTTCTATTGTTTTACATCAATTTCCGAGACCGTTGTATATATTGTTGGAATATTTATCTTTAACCCTTTCAGTACCAAACTGCCTAAAAATTCCCCTGTCTCAACAGTACAAAACTGTTTTAAAATGATTATAATTATCCAAAGGCCTTTGTGTAAGAACATATAAGTTATGCTATAAAGACCAGCTTAATAATGAGAAAGTTTGTTAAATTACTAATCTTAATTACTTTTGAAATGATTTGAAAGTTATATTCAGTGTTTTTCATTAGAAACATAAGTAATGATAGGATTAAAGCTGGTTGCCCTGCCCTACTTACTCAACTGCGAAACCCATTTGTCAACCAGCCAAACAAATGAAAAGAACTACAGAAGCACAGAATAATGGCTATTGTAGTAAAATTTCATCCCCTGATCATTTAAAAGATTATGAATTTGCAGAGACATCAGGATAGAATGCTTCACAGTATTTTTTCTAGCTCTCTTCTGCATACAAATCATGCCAAAACCAACTCTTTCATCTTTTTGAGGTTGATAAATAAAGTACCAGTTCAGTACTGGGGTCGATTCTTCCTCTCTCACTTCTTATCTCTCTCGTTACCTCTCGGAGTATGTTCAGACATGGAGACACCCCATATATAACTAAAGTGACTCCCTATAACTCAAACAGGAATTATGGGCCTATGCACAATCATTTAGAACAATAGTCTAGCAGTAGGACATTAAAGCAATTGGACTACACTACATGATAGAAGATGCAGAATAGTGCTTACTTTCTGCATTTACAATAGGGTCAGTGGGATGTTTCATCTTTAATCCAAATTAAATAGAATCTCACATGAAAACTAAGGCCCACAACAAAGTTATAAAGTGTGAGCGCAAGTTTCTGATCTGTCTATTTGTTATTGGTAGATTCTGTCCTAAATATGGGTTCTTGAGTTCCTTTCAATGTGAATGTGTCTGTATGTCTCCTCTGTGTGTGTGTACAATACACACACATAATTATAAGAATCTTCAAATGTAAATAAATGTAAGCAAGACTATGTGTATGTGTGAGAGTGAGTGGGGTGGATGAGAGAGGAAGGGGATAGTGTGAATGTTAGAGTGAGAATACAAGTGCTTATATGTGTAGGTATGTATAAGTGGAAAGAGATGAAAAGTGGGGCAGGGGTGTTTGAATGACAACAATGAATAAATATTCCCACACACCCTAGTGGCCAGATTTTCAACTGGGACATCAGATGTTTGATGGCTTCTTGTCATATTTGTGAAACAGCTTCTCCAGAGTGAAGTTATTCCACTAATAATAACAACAACAACAATGATAATATGATATGATCAAAACCTGTATGTCAACAACAGCTTATTTGAGAAGAGGAAGAACTGATTTAGAGATTTGGGGCAAGTTGAAGGTGGGCAGAGTGATATAGTAGAACAAATGGATGAATAAATTTCTGAGATATTGGTGCTGATAGTTGTTAAACTTTGATTAGCTCTAAATTAATTAAATTAAGTTGTGGAAATAGTAATGATCTACTGAAATGCTTCAACCCACAATGCTTGCCATTTGACTTCTGACTATTTAGTATAATATGTGTCATTGTTGTTGATATTTCATTTTTACTGTCATTTAGAAATATTTGACAAGACTCAGCATCTTAGAAGTTTATTGTGTGTCATTGACCCAGTGCTGGTGTGTGTGATATTAGATTGGTTGGCCATAGATGTTGATATCGCCCTTCCTAATACCAACCATATTTACACTGAGTACTGGGTGCTTTTTGTTGTGACACCAACATGACCACTTTATAATATATATAATGATGGTCGTCCTCAATTATCATCTACTAAATTCAATCACAAAGTATTTGACAACACAAGGCCATCGTAAATGACACATGCTTATGGTGCTACACAGTGAGATTAAACCAAAAACCACATGGCTGCAAAGCAATCTTAACCACACAACTATACTTCTTGCACCTTTATATAGAGATGAGGGAGGGGTAAGAGTGGGACAAAAGAAAAAGAGAGAAATAGAGAGCAACTGCACCATGGAAGTCGTTCGTTATAAGGTTAAGAAGAGTGGTAAAAATTTGCACACTTCATGAAATAAATAAGGAGTGAATATAACAGTTTTTGTGTATTTCTAAATGTTAGAATGACCAATGCATCCTTCCATTTTCTTTTTTTTTTTTAACAATAGAGTGTGTTTTCAGAGAAGTTGACATAGTGAAGATATGGCTTTTAAATAACTAGTCAAACATGGAAAAAGTTCACGGAATCATATTAACCCTTCCATCATCATATTTCTAATGAAATAACCTGCCTATGATTTTCAAGTCATTTCGAAAATAATCAAAATTTTGAAAGGATTTTGTAATACAATTAACTCTTATTATTAAATCGTTGTTTGGAGCATAATAAAAATTCTTTCATAAAATTATGATGGAAGGTTTGGGGATAAATATAAACACTTTAAAATATACCACTAAATATCATAAAACCAGATAGTTTCAGGTGGTTTGGTATCGAAGGGGTTAATATTGTAGTATGGTGTTAGTCACACTAGGCAGAGGAAGTAACTCAAACAGGTGAGAAATAAACTGTTGGTAGTCATGACAGCAATGCCAACATTAGCCATTAGGAAAATAATGGTAAAATGGTATGGAGAGAAAGAGTGGGATAATGAGAACACATGAGATAGAGAAAGGCGAGAGGAGGGATTACAGAACCAGTGATGTTTTAGCATTATTTGTCACAGGCAGTGGCAACATTGTTCTTCCCTACACACCATGTAATTTTAACTATTCATTCTATTTATAGTGATTTACAGTAAAAATGAATAAGTCATACCACCACTGCCTCCCCACCACCAGAATTTCCACAGGTTCAACAAGTGTTACATAAATACAATTGTCATGAGATGTAAAACCTCTAATAGTACAAGCTCTTATAATTCAGTAATTTTGTTGATTATTTAAGTAGGACACTTGATTCTACACACATAACTACCATGAATAGGTACTATATATATAACTAGAGATGGTATCCTTGAATTGGTACCTATATCAGACTACTTGTAACTGCCGTGAATAGGTACAAGATTTATAACTAGATGTTTTTGATCCTTGAATTGGTACCTTTGTCAGATTGGCAGAGGAATTATACTCTCAAGTTTAAATGCCACAGAAATTGGAGATAATCTCTGACTCATACAAATCTTATGGCTTTGTTAAAAACAAAGGAAAGAGATTCTGGAGTTGTCTTTAAATGTTTAGCTATTTGCAATGCTATGGGCCTTATTTTATAGCTGAATAAGCCTACCAAACAACACAACAGTATACTCAATATAAGAACACTAACCTTTTCACAGCCATATCACTAATGAAATGCACTTTATTTCAATTAACTAAGAAGTTTGAGAGATTTACTGAAATTATTTAATTACTATGATTAGTAACTTAACATATGGTTCTTATATAATATTATTTTGGAAGATTTTAATATAAATAGAAACACTTGACAAAGGGTGATTTTGTTTCATATGACTACAGCCAGTTTTAGCAAGGTTAGTATAAAAAAGAGCTAAAGTCAGTATTTTCCAAACTGTGGATCCTAATCCATTAGTACTAAATAATAAAATGAGTTGTGACATTAAAAAAAAATTTTTTTAAATTGGTCATAATTACAGTTCAAGCAAAAATTTATATTTTCTAAAACAAATATGGTTTTAATTAATATATTTATTGTGCACTCCACAATATTTGGGAATAATTTGAAATGCTAAGTATACCCTTTCTTTAGTTTTGCCGAGAAAAGTAAACAAAATGATTCTTCTAATAGGTTTTATCTGTAGGCAAAAAAAGGGATTGATCTAAATATTTTTTCATGTTCTTAGACTTCTTTCAGAGAAGGATTAGTTATCTTCTGTCTACTGGGAGTAGTTATAACATAGGTTTCAACTGTAGACAAAAAATATGGGATTGATCTGAAGAAGAAATGAGCAAGCAGATATAGCTCGGTAGAGACTTTGTTGCAAACCAGGACTTAGTTTGTTGCAGAGATGGATAAAAGAAAGTAGTACACTGCTCCCCACTTCAGTGTCCCTGAGACTCTTGAAGGTCAAGGGAAAAGTGATATGAAGGGAAGTTTTTCATATTCTTAAACCTTTGCCAGGGAAGGAATACCCATCTTACTGTCCACTGAGAAACTGAATCCACCTTTTCTGCACATAGAGAGAGATAAATATAACTTGGTGTTACCACATTCTTTACTTATCCTGTAATGGTTTAGCAGAAAATATCTATAGTCATGAATTTTGGGTAATAATTAAAAGATCAATAAGCATGTTAATTAAAATGTTTAGAGTATCTATACTAGTGGACACATCTTTGTAAATATTTGCAGTATTAAAGTAAAGACTTTAATTTTTAATGATACTTTAATAGTACAGTTTTGTGCTTTTCAAGTGAGTCTTGTTAATGGTGTTTCATGTGGTACAAGATATTAAGAGCTTAAAAAAGTTTATCTTACATCCCAAAATGAAAAAAAAACAAAAACAAAAAAAAACACATCCCCACTTCTGCTTCTAACAAATAAATTCTTAGGAAAACACAATTGCCAACTGTTTCAATGAAATCAGCTTGAAACCAGAAGCAAAGGATATCTTATAATTGATGGTGTGTTTAAAATAATGGGTATCTGGAAATTTTGAAATTTGCAGTTGAGGTCACTTAGTTATCTGATGTCTGTATTTAGGAAAATTTATTTCTTTCATATAAAAATGCAAGTGAGAAATGATGAATGTAAAAATGTTAAATATGTGTTGCCAGTGATGTTGCTTGTTCATAGTAGATGTTCAGAGAATAAAATAATAACGTATTTATAGAACAGGAACACACAATCCATTTAGTTGTAAGAAGTAAACTGATGAGAGCTATATAAAACATGTTTGAACTATATTATTGTGCCACAAAAAAAGCACTCAACTCACCTTGTTAGGTGGTGGTGCCATGAGAAAATGAACTCAGTACATGTCATGAAGTAGTTGGCATTAGGAAGGGCATCCAGTCGTAGAAAACACGCCAAAATGGAATGCATGAGCAAGACAGTCATTTGACGTCAAGCCCCATCTAATATTCTCTTCCACACAACATCTGATTCCTCTTATGCAGTTTGTTTTTGCTCAGCTCACTTGTTCTTCATTGTTCATGCACACTAACATTACACATACACATAAAACAGGCTCTCACACAGATTCCATCTACAAATTGTCTACTTAAAAGGCATTGTCAACCCAAGGGTATGGTAGAAGTAAGTCACTATAGAGTGGGATCAAATCCAGAGCTACACACTAATGAAGTGGATATTTTAATGACAGTTATTATGGTTTGAACTTATGGATGGGCAATTAGAATATCCTTGATGTTACATATCGAGGCTACACACCAGCATTATATATAATGTCTATATATATTATATATAAAGAACATTAAAGAATAGTAAATATTTAGTAACTAAATACTCTAACCCAGACCATAACTTGGGTAGTCATGTAGGAAGGGTGTGATACCTATTTATTTATTTGTCTTTGTCTTCAATTGATTTGTTTATGTACAGAGTGTGTGTGTGATAATGTATAACAGTAGACATCCTTTAAATTCACCATATATGTTTACATATTTCAGCCATAAACACACCCACAATATAAACCCAGAAATATGTGGATGCACATATATCTGCAAAACCACATCAACACACACACATACATACACAGAGATGAACACATTTACATGCATGCAAGAAACTATTCCGTCTATTTGGTAAACAGACACCATAAGCTGCAATGTTAACAAGTTCTTGTAAAGAGAGAGACAAAGTGAAATACTGGTAGAAAACAGCATGAATGTCAGAGTTAATGACAATCTGCCGGAGGACTAGGATACTAAGGATAGTATGTAGGGTAGTGGTGAGGGAATGGTAGGGGTGGGTTGTAAAATACCCCCATCCCCATAAACAAATGACCTCCATAGGGGTTAATAATGTCACATCAGCCCACCCCACATTCATAAGATAGACCAGCAGCACCTCTATGAGATATCAAAATACTTAAGTACCAAACTAAACTATGAAGAGTGTGTGTGTGCTGAGGTAATATGAAAAAGAGAGGGAGATATAGAGAGAAAAGGGGAAGTCAAATGAGAAATGTGACAAAAACTATATTTCTATCCCTCCCTGCAGTATTATACAAATGTGCTCTCTCCTCTCTCTCTCACTCATATATATATTATTTAGGGGGTAGGAAGTGTAATCTTCCTTAATAGCAGAAAGTGAAAATAGACTTAAAGGGTGTAGTGACAGTAAGTATAGAGGGGGGGGGGGGGGAGAAAAATGTATGTATTTTGGGGGGGGGGGTCATTTCCCTCATGAAAATACAGTTGAAAATTATGAGAGGTTTTTGGGAACCCAGAACTGAGGTAATGGCGGTGGTGGTGACAGAAGCCCCCCCCCCCCCCAAAAAAATGGGGAGTGTAACAGTGAGTGGGAAAGCACACTTTGAGTATATCACACATGCTCTAAGGCACACCCACCCTCCAGCAAGGAAAATGAGAATGTTGAATGGCTTTACCAAAATTAGGCAAGAGAAAACTGATAGCAGTTTTTAGAAATTTTTGTTCAGTTGATATATTTTTCGTTTTGTTTCTGTTTTAAATATGTAGAAAAAAAAAGGGAAAATGAAAGAAAATGGTAACAAAATTAAAAAAATTCTTAAGCAACCCTTCTTTTGCTCTACTGGAAAAAAAAAAAATATTATAACAAAGATTTTTTTGAGAAATTACACACATTCAGAAAATATATGTCTCATACACAGTTTTGAGAGAGAGAGTATATACACATGTATACATAGACATAGCTGCATAGTTAAATGAGGAGTTCGCTTCAGAACCACCACACAATTTCAGGTTCAGTCCTACTGTGTGGCACCTTGGACAGATGTCTTCTACCTTAGTTGCCCAGTGCTTTGGTAGATGGAAACTGTGCAAAAAACCCACCATACTTGTGTGTGTACATACTGTCTTTTATGTCCCCCAGATTAACTGTTTGACAAGTTTGAAAAAAGAAATTGTGATGTTGATATGGTCAACAAAATACCTTGAAAGCAGTGCTCCAATATGGCCACAGTCTAATGAATGAAACCAGAAATCTACCAAGTTATTGAGATTGCTATGAGGACCAGAATGGGTCCCAACCACCATGCCAACTTGTTCATTGGCTATGTTGAGGCCCAAATCATTTCCCAATACATAGGATCCAACCCAAAGTTATAGGTACTACAAGGATGTTTGTATTAGTACCACCTTTCTCCCCCGTGAATAACTTGACTTTTTCCAACCTTGTCTAGTAAGGAAAACAGATGTTCAATGATGATGGTGATGATGATGAAATTGTGTATGTATAAAGAGGCAACTAAAAGAGTTGACATCGCAAACAGAATCCGGCTGTAAAACATTGCACCAAACTCATGCCAGCATGGAAAGTAGACAAAAAAATGATAAATATATATATATTGTTCAAGATAAACAAGGTGAACACAGAGATACAATAACACACACATCTTTGTCTTGTCCAGAAGAACAAAGTACACATACATAATAAAGTACTCAATACTTCAAGATGTGTGGGTGCATGTGTATCTGAACACACATAGAAATAGATGTGATTACTGTGAAAATTTTCAAATAAACAAGTGACATATTTAGTCAGGAATTAAACAAAAACCAAGAGTGTCTCTCACTCTGTTCACAGTTTTCTTACACCCAGGGAGAAGAAGAAAAAAATCACATCACATCAAGACTGTCAAATAACAGTGCTTCTCTAATCTAAGCTGCCCACCCCACCTGAAACAGCTGTTGCTAGGCAAGCAGGCTAGAGGAGGATGAGGAGGAGGAAGAAAATTGACAATACAATAGACCAACATATACACACACACAAAAGGAGAGGGGTGGAATGTCCTCCTTTTCCCTTGATCTGTATCCCACCCCAATTCCAATCTCCAACAAGCACAATCTCTAATCTTACCCATCACCACCACTACCCTCTGCTGCCTTAGCTATATCCTGCCTCTCCTACTTTCAGCAGTAGATGGACACTGGATGACACAGTTAAAGCAGCCAGATCAACCAAGACCAGCTTAGACACAGCAACAGGAAAGAAACACACTTGGCTATGTAGTGTTAGCTTCAGTGAAGGTTGTTGTGTTGTTAGGGTTAGAGAATCCTCTCTCTCTCTCTCTCTTTCTCTTTCTGTCTCACACTTACACACCTCCAAATCCATCCAACATTCAACATTAAACCAAAGCATGTCATTCCTTCATCCTCATTGGGAATTTTTCAGATTTCAAGACAACAGTAGCATTCAAATAATTTGGTTACAGAGAGGAGACAAAGAGAAAGGAGAAGAAATAAGATAAAAATGTAATAAACAATAACAACTATAGAAATAGTAAGTCATTTTTGGCCAGTGGAAACATTCATGTGAACTCCAGTCTAATGAGGTTACCTTCCCCTAAAATAGAAGTAGAGGGGACAGACCTACAACAAACAACCTTATTAAAGAAGTCATGCTAGGTACAAGAGAATTCAGTAGTAGTGATAGTGAAGTGATGGGGTCAGAATATAGGTCTTTTCCTTCCTGCCCTCTCCCTAACTGGGAACATTCTGTTCATAGGCATACATACACAGACACACACACTCAAACTATACTAAAAATTAATATAAATTGTTTTTCTAAATCATATGTATGGGTTATGTGTAGGCAAAATAGAAATAGGATATCATTGTTAATGTATGTATGAACCCATAACACTTGATGGGGTTGTAGGGATGCCATAGTGACATATGGCGTTTCTTGGGTATTTTAAAACTGGTGGAGCCCATCCCACTCCAGGCCTGAACATAACTAATTTCTTCCAGAGAAATAGTGAGAATGATAGAAAGGAAATAAGAAAAAATATTGAAGAATCGATCCCAGAACTGGACTGGACTGGTACTTTTTTTTTATCAACCTTGAAAGGATGAAAGGCCAAGTTAATTGTGGTAGGATCTGAATTCAGAGTGCAGAGAACCGGGACAAACACTGCAAAACATTCTATCCAACGTTCTAACGGCTTTGCCAATAGTGATGGCCAGATATGGAACTGGAGAACCAAGAAGGTGAGCAGTTCAAACCCTACCACCAACATTGGTTCCTACCTATGGCTAAGAACACTTACTTCTCTCAAGTACAAAGACCACCACAAGGTGTGAGCTGTAACAACAGAGAACATACCATAGTTTCTACTTTTGGCACAAGACCAGCAATAACCCCAGCGCATTACTGGTACTTTATTTCATCGACCCGGTAAGGATGAAAGGCAAAGCTAACCTCGGCGGGATTTGAACTCAGAACGTAAAGGACCATAACTATGCTGCAAAGCATGGTGTCTGACACTCTACCGATACTACCAATCCACCGCCCTAATAATGGTTTCTTATATAGCAATGAAATCTTAATCTCTTAGTAAAAACTGAGATCCCCATCCAACAAAACAAATGGTAAAGACTACATCATAGCAATAATTCTCCAATCCATTAAAAAATCTCCAGCATTAAAAAATAAAAACAGAATGAAAGTGTTAGTTTAGTAAATACATAGCAACAAAAATGATGAGTGTCAGATAAATGGTTTGTCACAACACTAGACTAGGATTGGGTTACTTCATACATAGTGTTTCTCTCACACTCACTTGTATCATCTTGTATCATGATCACTTTACATCACAGACCATGTGAGTGCTTAGTTGGAGCTACTGACCTTTCAGACGGGTGGGGGATCTTGCTTACACAAACACCCCTCTGCACTCTACAGAGTGCAGTGGATGCATTTAATTGTGGCACCAGCACTAGAGACACTGTCATGTGTTTGACACAGCTGAAGAGTTCTCTCCAACATTTCAAAATAGGATTTTTGAAAAAAAAATACAGTAAAATTCCATGATTTCAAGCACACAAGGATAAATTTTAGGTAGACCTGTGTGCTGACTACAGAATAACCTAACAAGCAATGTATAGTGGAAGGAAGTGGCTCTGATTATATTTTACCTCAGTGAAATAACAGTGTACCATCTTTTGGTATTTAGTTACATCACTTTCCCAAGATGACACACACTGGGATCGAACCTGCAATCTATAGCGAAGTGAACTTCTTAACCATTCAGCCATGCTCTATCCATATAAAACAGTTAGAAATTAAAAAAATATGAGTATTTAGTTCATCTAAAGACCTAGCACTAGACTATTTCATACAAGAGTAACAAAAGTAAGATGGCCAAATCCAGTACCTACTAGTAGCTAGTCTAAACTAAAGTCCACTAAAGTTTCATACCAGTTGAGAGATACACATATACAGGTGATTTAGCAGAACTTTTAGTATATAAGACAAAATACTTTATGGTATTTGTTCTAGCTCCTTGTGCTCCAAATTCAAATTCTGAGGTTAATTTTGCCTTTCATCCTTCAAGGGCCAATAAAATAAAGTATCAACCTAAGTCAGCAGACCGGTGGAATTATAAGTGTCCAACGAAATGCTTTGCTATATATGTTCTTGCTTTTTGCATTCTGAGTTCAAATCTAGCTGTGGTCTACATGGATGGTACACTAAATCCAATCACCCAGGCTAGGGCCTCCAATTTGAGGATACATTTTCCCCTCCTGCCCTCCTGAAAATGGTAATTTCAATGGTCCTGTCCTCTTTCATTAACCCTTTCATGAACATATTTCTAATGAAATACATTCTATTTCAACGAATTAATGGAGAATTTGAAGGGGTTAAACGGTAAAGAAAAAGAGAAAAAGACATCTAGGACACACTATAATAAATACCCATCATGAACTCGGTTCAATTTAACTAATACCACTCCTCTAAATGTATGGCATTGTACCAATGTGAGACTTTATTTAAAGAAGCTGCTAATTTATCAATGCCAAATGTTAAGGAGAAAATACATTTTTCATTATAATTTGTTTACTGAATTTACAATCATGTTTACACACAACTCATTAGTTTTCTATGAGAAAGTATTTTGTTAAACCCAAACCACAAATGAACATTGTAATATAAATAGAATTCTTGTAGATTTAATATATCATCATGTTTTATGTCTATTCTTCTATGTTTGCATGGCTTAAACGGGTTGTCATATACAGAGGCTAGCCATTAGATAACTGCATCTCACACGTTCCGGCATGATTTCTACAGCTAGATGCTATTGGTTATGCCAACCACTTCATGGCATGTACTAGGTACATTTTATCAGGGTACCAGCACAATCATTTTACAGACTTGGCCAGGTGCATTTTTTTGTAGCACCAGCATTACCACTAGGGTATTCATGTTATCCTCGATCAGGCTGGAAAGGTAGTGATGGGACTAGGGAGGATGAAGATGGGGTGAAGGGAAGTTACATGTTGCTTGCCAATAGAAGGATGAGAGAGAGAATGATATTGTGATAGCCAGGTTGGGAAACCAGCAATAGGATTAATATATTACTCCAATCCATCAATAAAATCAAAAACTGAATGACAAAATATAAATACCAATAACTATGATGATTTAAAAATTCATTAGAGAGTATCATAATTGATTAATGTGTATTCCAGTGAAAATGTAGCTGCTAGAGTTTAAAAGATGAATGACAATGTTGATTTTTTATGAAATATATTAGTTATATTTTAGAGTTAAAAAGTATAGCAACACTTTTTTTATACCAAACCACCTGGTTCTACAATTTAAAACTGATTGTTTTAAAGTGTTTATTTTTATCGAAAAGTGAGGGAAAGTAGCTTAGTGGTTAGGGTGCTTGTCTCACTATTGTAAGGTCACAAGTTCAATTCCTGGCTGCAGGTTGCATCTTTGAGCAAGACACTATTTTTCACATTGCTTCAGTCCATTCAGCAGATAAAAATGAATTGTACCTGTAATTCAAGAGGTCAGCCTTCTCACACACTGTGTCATGCTGAATTACTCCAAGAACTACGTTAAAGATGTATGCACCTGTGGAATGTTCAGTCATTACACATTAATTCACAAGAGGAAAACCCATTGTCAAAACCAACAAAGTGCCAACATACATTTATCTAATAACCTTTTATGATAAATTTATATACGAACCTTTATGTTCCAAACACAAGCTTAGTAATAAGTTAAGTAAATTATATTACTAACTCTGCAAATTCTTAATTATTTTCAAAATTATTTGAAAACCATAGGCAGTGTTTTTCATTAAAAATAGGGTAGTGAAAGTGTTAAAAGAACCAATGTGGGCATCTATATCTATATATTTATATGTCTGCATAACTCAAATGAACAAAATCCCTTCAAAAGCAGGCATATCAAAAACCCAAAACAAAAACAGTGTTTACATTTTCTGAACCGCTCTGACAACAATGCATTAAATAACTGTTGCATAAGGACATTTTAATACCATTGAAATGTACATAATGGGTGTGATCTAAGACAAACTGTAGTGGAATGTGAAAAACCGCCTCTCTTCTTCTTAATATATATATATATATATATATTACATTCATACAAATGAATTAAAGTAGAGCGAGTGAACGAGTGTGAGAGAGAAAGAGACCACACAATTATAATTTACTACATTATAGATCTAAATGTTGCTGTACTAATACATCTTATGTTGTTTGACATAGTAGCCTAATATGTACATGACTACTCTTGTAACCTGAACACTAACTTAATAGGGAGTCTGATAGGTGAAGGAGTCAGTGGATAGTATCTTACTGAATATAAGATTGATGGTTGCAATGATTAAAATAAAGGGCTGGAATGCTAATAGTAAATTGAACCCTGCTGAAACTGGCTAATCACTTCACCATGGGACTTGTGGATTATGGAACCCTCCGATAATACAGAACCCTGTTGCATTAATACTTCTTCCAATCACCTTGTGATGTTCAGAACAGCCATTCCCTAACATTCACCTTTGGGGTTTATTATGGAAAATCTACAAAAACACCCACCCACCTTTTTATTATTTTTTAACCCTTTTGATACCAAACCAACTGAAAGTGCTCCTGGTTCCATAAAGCACGAGTTTATTTTAAAGTGTTTATATTTATTTAAAAACCTGCCATCATAAATTTATATTATATTCTAAACACCAGCTTAATAATGAGAAAGTTATTATCAAATCTATCCAAATTCTTGATTATATTCAAAATGATAAGCAGTGTCAGCCATTAGCAATATGGTAATAAAAGGGTTAAAATATATTATAAGATTCAATACTTTTCTTGAGGAAATATTCCTTAGCTTTTGCTTATAGGTGTTGTGATCCTAATACAATAATCCATCAGGCAAAACAACATTTATGACGCTTTTGTCTGTTTATGTTATTCAACCCTGCGTCTCCATTTCTCTACTGATATTGTTCTTAATTCTCCACATCAACACATTTCTTGTTATATGGTTTACATTCTATCCCTTTCATTCCCTTTTCTTCTTCTCTCTCTCCCTGACCGATTTTCCGTTCATAAGGGGTTGTTTACCTGATTCCATATTATTTGCTTTCTGATCAAGTTACCTACTATACGTTCCATTCCCTGATACTGACAGTATAAGATAGGTTTTAATAAATAGTGTGTGGCAGGAGTTCTTCTTTTATTAGGCACTGCGTGGGGGGAATGGGGTCCGTTTTTCTTATATTAGGCGCTAGAGGGGGGGGGGGGTTATTGGGCGATGTGGGGTTCCTTATTTTTTATTGGGCGCTGCAGGGAAGGCGGTTGTTTTATATATTGGGCACTGTTGAGCGGTCCTTTTTTTTTTTATTGGGTGTTGCAGAGGGTCCCTTTTTGGGGGCCGCTTGGGGGGGGGGGGAGCTATTCGGCGCGGGGCGCTCATTTTTTTTATATTGGGTTCTGTGTGGGACCGGTTTTTTTATATTGGGTACTGCAGGATGTTGGGTTTTTTATTGGGCGCTGCATAGAGGTCCATTTGTTTATTGGGCGCTGTGGGCGCTGTCCGTTTTTATGTTGGGTGCTGCGGGAGCGATCCATTTTTTTTATTAGACGCTGTAGTGTCTAGAGAGTGTAATGAAGATGCAAGTGTGATGTCATCTGTGCATGAAGCTGCCTGTATGTAGTGTGGAAGATCATAGTAATGATTTAACAGAAAATATTAAAAGTTTGTTAATTCAATTTTTAAAGTATCTTTGTTAGTGGACAAATTGGTGTGAAAATTTGCAATAAACTAAAGTAAAAGCTTTAATAATTTCTAATATAATTCAGTCATAATGCTGTTTAGTAATTTTCAAGAATGTCTTGCTAATGTGGTTTCACAATACAGGACATTAAAAGTGAAAGCTGTGATGTTGATTGTAGTTAATATTGTACATGTGGGAGGTTATTTGTTGTTGAAGCCATTATATATTTTCTGTGTTAGATATGGTGGTTAAGTTGGTGGTCTTATTCCTTGTTGTGAATAAGTAATTATTTACTTTGGGATTCAACCCTCCTCATCATTAGCTAGTGTTTGTTGGACAAGTCTTCACAAACCGAGTCAGTACTCAAGTGAGGCTATTGACCTCTCAGATGGACTGGGGAAGGGGGAGCTACTGCATCCCACATATGATCCCGTGATCTGAGTGCATTTTATCATGACACTAACACTAGGGAGGTTGTTGTTTTTGATATAGACCAAGGGTTCTTCCAACCCTTTGTTTGACAGTCTTAAAATGGTTTTACTGTATGTTTAACATTCAAACATATTTTCTTTATTCATACATATTCCATTTCGTTATAAAAACTATAATTATTTTATAAATAAATGAATCATTAAAACCAATACCACCACCACCACCACCACCACCACCACCAATGTCTTATAGGATTAAGTATTGAAAAAACATTTATTTAAACATTTTGTTGCTTTTCATTTAGTGTATATATAATATTTGATGCTATTACTCCCATCCTTATGTTTCTGTGAAAAGTAAGCATCAGATGTCAGCAGCAAAGTAACATTGCAGAAATATAGAACTTTAATAACGCTCATAATATGTTATTTCTGTAAAAAAAATAACCAAGTTTGGGGTTTGTTTCTTTAACGATAATATCAAAATAGCAGGAAGTTTATATTTCACTCATGATGAGAAGGCAGACATCTGATAAGGAAGATTTTTGAGATACACAATATAAAAAAATACATTTCTTAAGTGACTTGTGAAAAGATCATAACATACAGTCTAAAATATATAGATAGCTAGATATTTTTGGCATATCAATAAATATTACCAAAATAAAAATTAAATCCATATTTTAATTATTAATTTGATCAATTATAAACTCCAACATTGTGAAATCTTAGCAAAATTTAAAATGTGATGTATGAAACAAAGAAATTGAAACTATTCCAGCCATATCTTTTACTTTTTTCCCCCCACA
The DNA here is from genome assembly GCA_964016885.1 of Eledone cirrhosa. NCBI lineage: Eukaryota > Metazoa > Mollusca > Cephalopoda > Octopoda > Eledonidae > Eledone > Eledone cirrhosa. The sequence goes on from OZ024741.1 coordinate 88,892,490, forward strand.
AACAACATACCACTTGAACTATCTTAGTCTACATTCCAACACAAACTGTTTCAATCTTCACTTGGTAACATCACTGTCTCAATGAACCAATGTGAGAGTCTCTATGCAGTTACCTAATTTGTTAAAAATTGCAATAAGATTCTCGCAAACCACACCATACCATCTTAGAGAAAAATGGCACTTCAATAATGCAGTTCTAGACAATAAATTTGGGATGGGAACAGAACAATACAGGGTAGGGTAATTTAAAGAAAATTTTAGAACTGATGAATCTTTGAGACAGGTGTCATGACCTAATGTTTGACTGAGCCTGAGAAGCTTATGCAATAGCTGTTTTTAACATTTTATGAGTGTTTTAAGTCTTTTAACCATCAATTACCATGTATTTGCCACAAACTGTAGGGGGTCAATTGCTCGTTAAAATAATTACTGAAGCAGGAATGCATATTATCATAGATTTGCATGATTAGGGCCAATTTGACTATATACATACATTATGTAACTATACCAGGAGACATAGCTTGACAAAGCTTACCTTTCAGAAATAATAATTTTAGTACTAATCAACATTTTATTATAATCTCACGTAACTAGAGCAGTGTTTTCCAAAGAGAATTTCCCAAGATAAGGTGTCTTTCAGCCCCTTGATACCAAACCAATGGAAACCACCTCTGGTTCTATGACAAAATACTGTTTGTTTTAAAATATTTATATTCATCTAAAAATCTTCCATTATAATTATATGTAAGAACATTTGTTATGTTCCAAAAACCAGCTTAACAAGTTAGATATCTTACAAAATCTTTTCAAATTCTTGATTATTTCCAATACCTTTCATTAGAAATATAGTAATGAAAGGCTTAAAATTTAATAAAAAATTTATTATACATCTTTAAAAATATAAATATATTCTTTCACTATAACAATTTTTGCTTCATTTTTCTGTTTTATTCAGTCATGAAGATGAAGAGCTTATGGCCTTCACAGGCCTTCATAACTAGGGAGATAGGGAGATTTATGCCACTAATGTACTGCTTAAACTGTTGCAAATCAAATCCTGAAAGACATGAGCAGGAAGGTTTAGGTATAGTAGTTAATGTGGGACCTGGAGTTCAGTACAGCTATAATGAAAGAAGTAGAGATAAGTCAGTTGGGAGTGCTTCACTGGAGATGACACGAGATCGGCAAGCTCCGAGGAGCAGAAGCCAGTGTAGTAACAGTAGAATACGTTTTAATGTCTTATTTATTAGGATGGTGTAGATTCTCTATATAATATAGGTAAGAGTTTTGTGATTTGGTGGAAAACTGTAGATAAATTCTGCAACAAAATAAGTTTTGGGATCACTGAACTAAAGAATGCTGGTCATCACATATTTGGATCACCTTGTAAAAAAATGTTTAACTATACTGTTCCCAATATGTGATTTACCAAACTATCAAACTCTCTCTCACTTTGGCATGCTGGCTTTCCAAGTTATTAATTAGTTAACCCCATCCCCAATAGCATATACTTCTTCTGTTCAAGTAATAACTACCGTATCTTTCTTTTACTCCACTATCAATCTTAAGACTCATCCTATTTCTCATGAAATACTCAATTAATTAATGAAAAATGTCAAGGAATTAACTAAAACAATGATCATGAAGGTGGTTAAGGTGTTTGGCTCAGGATCTCAAGGATATGAGTTCTATTCCTGGCAGTACATTGTGTCATCGAGCAAAATTGCTTCAGTTCACACAGCTAACAAAAATAAGGTCTACCTGTAATTCACAGGACCAGCCACAGTGTCATGCTGAATCTCCCTGAGATCTATGCCGGTGAAATGCTCAGCCCCTTGCATGTTAACATTTCTCAAGCAGACTATTCTGTAGATTGTATCAACTGGAACACTTGTCGTTGGAACCGACTGAGGTTTAACATACTAAAATTATTAATTATTGCATTAAGATGGTATTTGTAACATAACATAATAAAAGGTTCTTATATAAAATTATGCTGGGAGATTTAAATTTAAATAAGAACACTTTAAAAGTGGTGATTTCATGTCATACAATCGGAGCCAGTTTTAGCTAAGTTAGTATGAAAAAGGTTACCTTTGCCTTCTCTATCTAAAAAAAATTATATCACTTGCTAATTTGCTCCACACCTGTAATTGTTTACCTAGGATTCCATAGGAGACCCAAAATGTATATCTAATTCTTTTTCTATAACAGATCTACTACCATTACCACCACCTCTACTAATACTACTACTCCCCCTCTCTCTTTCAGTCATCAGTATATTATTGCTAACATTTAACTGTTTATTACCATATATTAAAACCAGACCAGCTATAATTCTTAGCTAGCTCTGTACACCCCTTTCTTTTCATATCACAGAGAAATCTTCACAATATGGGGTGGGACCATTCCCCTCTCAACTAAAAGCTAAATAAAAGCAATCTGAAAAAGAGCAAATTTCTTCTAAAGTCAACCAAATGAGCATATCTTCATTTATTTTAAAAATATTTGTTTAGCATTTAAAATCTCTCTTTCTCTCTGTCTATCTGTATAATTGCTTGCCTCAGTTTACTTAGTTACAGGTTCAGCTGTAGGACCTGCCACCACACATCAAAGACCCCCTAGTAGAAATTCTACAGTAGTTTATCTTTAATGATATAAACCTTATTTTGGTGACATGTTGTGTAACAGCGCACTAGCCCCGCATCTGACTCAGGGGGTTTGGCTTGACTGCACATGTTGTTGTTTAGCCCCAGGTCAACCCTGATAGAACAGACTTGTAAAACACATTCCAGATGTGACCATCCTATGTTTTTAGAAGTTTCTAGAAGTACATTGTGTCCTTTCCTTATCTAACCCGTTAGCAGTTAAACCGGCTGTATCCGGCCAGAATTCTCTCACCTCTTTCTGTTCAAACTGGCTGTATCTGGCCACTCATACTGATGTTAAGGTATTGTTCTCAAAATAAATATCAAAATCCCATAGATTCGATATTATGAGGGATAATTATGTGAGGCAAAGAATTTACCACAAAAACACAATAGCAAATATAGGGTAATATAAATGCTAAAGGGTTAAGACAGTAAGGTGTGATTTGAGGAAGATATGGGTTACTATTTCTTGTCAGTTGACTGATGTATATGAATATGTATGGACCTGTAACTCCTGGCAGAATCGTAGGGACACCATTATGACATATCTTATGCCCTGGGCATTTTAAACCTGGCAGAACCTATTCCCTCTACAGGTCTGAACACAGCCAATTTCTTCCAGAGGAGAGAGAGAGTGAAAGATAGGAAGTGAAAAAGAGATATAGAGGAAGAATTGAACCCAGTACCAGACTGGTCCTTCTTTACCTTTCATTCCCGAAAAGATGAAAGGCAAAGTTGACCTCAAAAGATTTTGATCTGAGAGCATAGAGAGCTGGAACAAATACTGCAAAGCATTCTATCCGACATTCTAATGACTACCAATTTGCCACTATCATAGAAATTACACCAACCCATATATTAAATTAGAGGCTCATCATTTTATAAAACACAAAGACATACTATCAAATCTGTGTGTTGTATAATTACAATTATACATCAAGCATTTTGTTTTTGCATTATATGCATGCAAACACACACAATTTTAACATGACCCTGTTGTAAGAATGTGCATGTTTTCCAACACTCTTTTAACAATCTAGTTTTTTGTTGTTGTTTTTTTTCTCTTTTTTCCCTCTTTCTCCAATTATTTTTTCCGATGAAAGGCCTACATCTTAAACATTAAAAAATTTCCCATGTTTCTGAATGTAAACCTAATAACATTAACTTAGAATGTAGCCTGTCTTTGCATTGTTATTTTCTAGATAGTAATTTGTACATGCATGCGTTGTACCTCTTTTGTTGCAAATGATCAGCTAAACCTCAATGCATATTGTTATTACTGACCCTATACACTTGCAATATAATTATGTATTAATTAGTATAATAAGTAAGGCGATCAAAGACATGAAGACGGGCAAGGCAGCCGGGCCTTCGGAAATAGTTGCCGAAATGCTGAAAGCATCTGGAACGGTGGGACACACTATGGTCACCCGGATAGTAAACCAAGTCAAACAGAATGGGGTCGTTCCGAAGGACTGGCGCAGCAGCATCATCATTAACTGCTACAAGGGTAAAGGTTATGCCCTAGATAGGGGAAACTATAGAGGCATTAAATTAATTGACCAGGTCATGAAGGTCACAGAAAAAGTAATAGCGCAACTAATCAGAGAGAGAATTGATCTAGACGAAATGCAGTTCGGGTTTGTATCAGGTAAAAGTACAACAGACTACAGGAGAAGTACCTAGCTAAAAGTAAACCCCTATACTTAGCTTTTGTTGACTTGGAGAAAGCCTTTGACAGAGTACCCCGCTCGATTATCTGGTGGGCCCTTAGAAAACTAGGTGTTGATGAATGGCTTGTGAGAGCTATACAAGCCATGTATAAAGAAACAGCCAGCAAGGTTAGAATTAACAACGAATATAGAGAAGAGTTTAGCGTAAAAGTTGGTGTTCATCAGGGCTCCGTCCTTAGCCTCCTACTATTTATTATTGCCCTTCAGGCTATAACAGAGGAATTCAAGACCGGCTGCCCATGGGAACTCCTATATGCAGATGATCTAACGCTCATAGCTGAATCAATGGCTGAACTAGAGAAGAAATTCCAAACATGGAAGCATGGCCTAGAATCAAAAGGCCTTAAAGTTAACTTGTCTAAGACTAAAGTTCTAGTTTGTAGGAAGGAAAATAGGGCACCGGTCCCATCTGGGAAATGGCCATGCTCAGTGTGTAGGAAAGGAGTAGGTAGAAACTCCATTTCATGTCCCAAATGCAAGGAATGGGTGCATAAAAGATGTAGTGGCATCACAGGTAAACTATCTAAGAATATAGATTTTATATGTGGCCGGTGCTCTGGTGCAATAAGTAGCAGCAAGTGCCCACAGAATACTAGCTCTTTCAATTGCGCAGAGGGTTCTATAGAAATAGTGGACAGCTTCCGTTACCTGGGTGATAAAATCAGCAGTGGGGGAGGGTGCTCTGAAAGTACAGTAGCTAGGGTCAGAACAGGATGGAAAAAGTTCAGAGAGCTTATACCACTATTGGCCGCTAAAGGGTTCTCTCTAAAAATGAAGGGCAGGCTGTATGATGCCTGCATACGAACAGCAATGTTACATGGCAGTGAGACCTGGGCATTGTGTGCAGAGGATATACGCGGGAGAGAAACGAAGCTTGCATGCTCCGCTGGATGTGTAATAGTAACATACGTGAACGGCAAAGCATAAACGTACTAAGGGAGAAATTAGAAATAAGAGGGATCAGATGTTGTTTACTCGAGAGAAGACTACGTTGGTATGGTCACGTGATGCGCATGAAAGACGACAGCTGTATAAAAAAGTGCAGGGCAATAAAAATAGATGTTAGCCACGGAGTAGGCAGACCCAGAAAAACCTGGGACGACTTGATAAATTCCGACCTCACACACTTACACCTCTCCAAGGCAATGTCACTGGACCGAGAGCTTTGGCGCTACACAGTAATAGAGAAGACCCGCCTTACCTAAGTACAAAGTGAAACCTACTACAGTCAGTAGGCACCTCTAACAAAATACACCCCCGTCCCACTACCCCCACCCCATCCACACCACCCCTTCAATGTAAAGTTATGTTGGTGTCACAACATCCAGGCCGAAACAAATGAGGTCGTGTAGGTGTCACGACAAAAAAACAGACAGTCCACGCTGTAATGTGGCCGTGTAGGCAACACGGTAAAAACCTCCCAGTTCCACACTGTAAATGTGGTTGGTGTTAGGAAGGGCATCCAGCTGTAGAAAACCCGCCAGACAGTCCTATGCGAGCAAGACAACCACTCTTGCCTCAAATGGGAAAACCCCCGTCCAAACCCATGCAAGCGTGGAATATGGACGTTAAACGATGACGATGATGATGATGATGATGATGAGCACTTTTTTGCATCACACAAATATGTGTACATGCATACATATATATCATTTCAACATAACCTTGATATAAAAATGTGCATGTTTTCCAACTTCATTCTCTTTTTAAAATCTCTTTTTCGTTTTTCTCTCTTTCTCCCATTATTCAATTCTGATGAAACACCCACATCTGAAACATCAAAAAACGTTTCCATTTCTGTAAGTGCAAACCAAATAACATTAACTTTAATCTTATCTTGTCTTTGTGTTGTTATTTTCCATATATTAATTTGCATGTGCACGCGTTGTTTCTCTTGAAAGTAGCCAACAATACATCAATGCATATGTTGTTACTATTTACCCATTTCAGGATTAAGAATAAATGCAATCCAGTCATGACCATCCCATCTTTTATTTCACACCTGTATCTAAGAGTACATTATCCAATATGTCCATTTATTTTTTAAGATGGTAGGTTGTGATTTGAGGAAGATTTCACTGCTATTTTCTAGCTAATTGAGTAATTATATATGGGCTCCATTGCTGGCTTGTCAATGCATAAGTGAAGAATGAGGCATATTCTGATATCAAACAGCTTCATTTCAATCACATCACTGTAAAGCCAACCACCTATAAATGAATACTTCTGAATATTAAAACAACCAGAAAATACAGACACTTGACATTGAAGAATTCTCCATGTAGTTAATTAAGACTTGCTAGGAAAAAGAGCTAAATCTTCCTGCTATCACATTTGACAGACTCAAAAAAGAGAGACAAACACATTGGATAATGGAGTTCTAGCTTGTTTGACCTCCGTCATTTCCAACAAAAGCTGCAATTTATTCAATCAATTGAACTACCTGCTCATGAAATTAACATGTAAGTGGCTGATCATTCCACAGACACATGCACCCTTAATGTAGTTTATCAAGGAAATTCAGTGAGATACAATGTGTGACAAGGCTAGCTCACAGTTCTAGATATACTATGGCTAAAAAAAAAAAAAAGAGAAAAACCAAGACTGGATGGTCACGGTCTGCTAGATCAAGGTTAATCCAGAGCTAAGCAACAAGACTAGGCAGGAGTATAAAAATTGATAAACCAGTTAAAAATCCATAGTTTTATTAATGCTTCAAAAATTCCATGTTATCTCTATATATTTTTGACCCACAATTCATGATACTCAGCATTATTTCATCTCTGATCATTCAATGCTGATTTTTGGTTTGTTAGATATTCTTACCTTCAGAGCCCTTAAAACTCATTAAATAATTTTAAAATATAGTTTAACCCTGTTACCACCAAGTTTATAAGAAACACTTGAAGATCTCTCACAATGAAACTAATTCTTCCATTTTGCTGAATCAAAAATGGAATTAGGGACCAGCGCGAGGGGAACTGATATGACTACCTCCCACCCACACACACACACAAATGAAAAATGGAAAGAACATAGGGGAGGGAGGGAAGAAAGATTCCCTATTTATTAAATAGAGATTTCTTAAGAAGCAAGCAATATGAACAATTTTGCTTATAAATGATTGAGATGTATGCTGTGATATACAGTCATTTGTTATGATAGTAGTGTACATTAGGGATTCATAAAATCTAACTTTTAGTTTGGCTGACAACCCAGATTCATCATCATCCTCACCATTATACATCCGTTCTTCCACACTAGCATGGGTTAGACGGGTTGTCCTGTTGTGGGCAGTGTTCGGTCGGCTGACCTTGTCTTGCTCATATGGGAACTGATTCTGGCTTGATTTCTACAGCTGGATGCCCTTCCTAACACCAACCTCATTTACAGTGAGTGCTGGGTGCTTTTTTTTCCGTGGCGCCTACACGTCCACTTTACAGTGTGGGCTGGCTGCTTTCTTGCCGTGGCACCTCCACGACCACTTTGCAGTGGGAGGGTGTGGGGGCATATTGTCTATATGCTTCAGCTTTGGCTTGTACCCGTGGGGGGATCGGGTCTTCTGCATTACTGCGTAACACCAGAAGTCACGGTCGTACGTCATCGCCTTTGAGAGGTGTAATTGGGTAAGGGTTGGGGTGCATATAATTGTAACTATTGTTCTATTTAGGACTAGTCTAAGTTTAATGATTCTCCTGTTCCCTCTATTTACAGAGATTACCTTATCAGCTAATAAAATACTTACTCCCCCCCAGCCCATTGTCATTTCCTGCCCAGAAAAATGTGTAACACTGTTTTTTGGCCTACAAGGAGTCTAGCTGACTCCTCTCCATCTAGCCTCTTGCACACAGCAAACATCAATTTTCTTTCATCCTAGCATCTCTACAATCGCCTGTTATTCTTTTCTTTGTGTTCACATTGGAAGTTTGGGAGTTTGCCGTCTGGATCAGAGAAGAAAGATGAGGGTGGATATTTGCGGGGGTGTCTTAGCTAAACTTATAAAACAGGAGACATGAAATAGGATAAATAGGGAAACATGACATAGAATACAATGTCCCAGTAAGCCACGTAACTACTTGATGATAGGGATCGAGTTGAGGTTAGGAAAAAATGTCAAAGTTTGTAAATACTAACAGGCTTTGAATGATGGAGGTGTTAAAGATTTTTACACATGTGGATTCAGGCAATGGATTATAAGTATATATTGCTTACAAATTAAAACCTAACAGCAATACCTTAAACGGTTTAATACTTCATATAAAGTTGCCAGAGGCCGCTATTAATGATACTGATAACAATGACGGTGATGATAACATTATATTAGATTTGTTGCTTGCAATCACATTACAATAAATCATAGCCCTTGATCTAATGACTACATGTAATCATGATCATCATCGTTTAACGTCTATCTTCCACGCTAACATGTAGTAGCTCAGTTAAACCCAAACTACAAATATTATAGCACTTTAAACCTTTTGTTACTATAGTTGATATTAAGAAAGTTAGTTATATTACTGAATCCTTTCAAACATTCTATTAATTTCAAAATTATTTTAACTATAGTAACAAAAGGTTTAAAGTGCTATAATATTTGTAGTTTGGGTTTAACTGAGCTACTACATGTTAGCGTGGAAGATAGACGTTAAACGATGATGATCATGATTACATGTAGTCATTAGATCAAGGGCTATGATTTATTGTAATGTGATTGCAAGCAACAAATCTAATATAATGTTATCATCACCGTCATTGTTATCAGTATCATTAATAGCGGCCTCTGGCAACTTTATATGAAGTATTAAACCGTTTAAGGTATTGCTGTTAGGTTTTAATTTGTAAGCAATATATACTTATAATCCATTGCCTGAATCCACATGTGTAAAAATCTTTAACACCTCCATCATTCAAAGCCTGTTAGTATTTACAAACTTTGACATTTTTTCCTAACCTCAACTCGATCCCTATCATCAAGTAGTTACGTGGCTTACTGGGACATAAAATATGTTCTGACATAAAATATTGATGGTTTTTAAATGAATATAACACTTTAAAATAAAGAGCTTGGTGTTATACAAAGAGGGGCAGTTTTAAACAAGAATTTGGAAGTATTTAGTAATATAACTAACTCTCTCATTATTAAGCTGGTGCTTGGAGCATAACTTAAGAAAAGTTCTCACATAAAATTATGGTGAAGGCTTTTAGATAAATATAACACTTTAAAATAAAGAACTTTGAGCTGTTCAAATAGGGTCAGTTTTAGACAGTTCGATATCAAAAGGTTTAAGTGATCCTTCAATCATAACAAAGGTCCATTAAAATTTATAATTAGGGGCTTTGTGTACTTAGGATGTACAACAAACATATGATTATAAAAAGTATTAAATTCAAGACATAACAATCACTACCTCAAAATGTCACTACACAAGTTTTATTCAAGACATACACCAGCACATACAGTATATCAAGATGCTAAATTGGCAGAGCCATTAGAAGGTTGAACAGAATATTTTGCAGTATTTGTTTCAACACTCTGCACTCTCCAAGTTCAAATTTGCCTGTCATCTTTTTGAGATTGATAAAAAAAAAGTACATCCGGTTGACTCTTTCTCATTTCTTTCTCTTGCTCTCATATGAAGAGTTACAGGTTAATACATATAGTATATCACTTCAACACCCGTTGCACCAAGCTAAACACTCAAATAACATTACTTTAATCCTTTATAACTGTATTTTGAATAAAAAACACAATTTCAATTAATTAATGATGGATTTTGAGGAATTTATTAAAATTATTAATTATTTCATTACTAAGATAGTAACTTAATATATAGTTAGTTCTGTTATAACATTATGTTGAAAGATTATAATTTAAATAGCTATCCTTTAAAAGGAATGTTTTGTTTCATAGAAGCAGAGCCAGTTTTAGCAGATTTAGTATCAAAAGGGTTCATGCACTCCCAAATACCATCAGAGGAGACATTAATGAATGCAACACATCCTGGTACAAAAACAATACAGATAACACCAGAGTTGACATAGTGATATCACAACTAGGCTCTCTTTACATCCTAAACAATATGTACTGACACACCCACATATCCCCTACCACCATCAAATTAATTACAACTCATCTTCAGATATCACCTTATGCACCACACATCTAATAGTATAAGACAGTAAAGAAAGCAAAACACACAAACATACCTAAAACATTCACTCAAATGTTCTACATATTTCCAACACAAAGAAACAATGGAGCTCCTATGAGGATACCTAATCCACTAAAAATAATAGCTAAAACTCTCCCTTAAATCACACCATAACATGTTAAAAGAAGGGCATTGTGGATAATGTATGTCTGGAATGGTCATAATTGAAGCATTTCTGATCATGTCTCCTCAAGCAGTATTCAAATGTATTCAATCCATCCTTACTTTCGCCCCCAACAAAATTGTAATAAACTATAAAACAGAGAACATTGCATCCCCTCAGGCAGCACAAATTTCCCTGCTCAAACCCCCTTCTCCACCCACTGCCTCTTCTTGTTCAGCTGAGAACACACTTAACCTAGTGATGACACCACGATAAAATGTGACCAATTAATTCTATAAAATAGTAATGCTGACACCATGATAAAATGTGCCTAGTCAGTTCTGTAAAGTGGTAGTGCTGGTGGCATGACAAAATGTGCCCAGTTAATTCTGTAAAGTGGTAGTGTTAGTGCCATGATAAAATGTGCCCAGTTAATTTAGTAAAGTGGTAATGCTGGCACCACAATAAAATGCACCCAGCTCTTCACCCTGTGAAGTGAAAGTACTGGTGTCACAATAAACTGCACCCAGTACATGCTGTAAAATAGTTCACATTAGAAAGAGCATCCAGCTGTAGAAATCATGCCTAAATGAAAGGTATGAGCATAATGTAGTCATCTAACTTGTCAAATCTGAGAAAATGATAGCCTATCCAACCCATACCAGCATGGAAAAGGGACATAAAATGGTGATGGTGATGATGAAATGTCTACCATTTGTAATTGGTATAGAACTAAATAAATTGTGAGATTTTGAGATGTGATACCATTTCAATAAAATGGCTATAAAAAATTAAATTACAGTGATTAAAGGCCATTGCAAGCTTTTCATGCATTTTCAAACATTGTTATATTGCGATCCATTATCTCAGTTTTAATACACTGATACAAAGCATATAAATGAATCCTAAGTTATCCCTGTAGAGCTTCGTGGAAGGGGCACACGCAGTTTGCTTGATCATTTTCATGTAAAAATACATTTTTTTCTGTAGACAATTATATATTTGAAAATTCTGGATATGAACTTTCTTCTCATATACTTCTGATCAAAATCCGACACCCGACACTTACACATCATGCCTGGTCGCAAATTCAATAAGGCCATTGCCAAGGCTTAAAACTTAACCAAAGTGTTAGTAATATTCATCAAGAAAATTATTCAATTTAATTTAATTATTAACGAAACTTTCTCAGAATTACATGTAGACCTAGACTAAAAAAACAAATTGTGAAAACTAATTCCTGTAAACAAACTTATTAGTAGGAAAGAAAAAAAGAAAAAAAAAACAAATGTGAAAACAAATTCCTTTCATTAAAATCATCATCTATAAGCTCATTAAAAGGAGAAAGAGAGAGAAAACAACCACAATCGGCTCTACTTGTGAAAATGTAAACACTGGTATAAATTATCCGACTGTTATTCAAAATCTGGAAAAAAAAAAAAATCACATTCATTGCACAATATAATTTTTATTGGTGAAATTTGACCAACATTTTTCAATGAAAAACGAAAATTTTGACCTCGCTCTCCACATGTTAAAGCAGCAAGAGAGAAGAAACATTCTCAATACGACAATTCCATGCTAATTTTGTTCAGAATTTTTCGGCGGAGAAGGGGAGGATATTAGTCAAATTCTGCCAATAAAAACTATATTGTGTAGTGAATATTATTTTGAAGACTATTAAAGTCTGATGTGATGTTTTTTTTATTTTTCTCAATTTCAATATAGTCGGATCATTTCTACCAATGTTTACATTTTCACAAACAGAGCCGATTGTTGTTGTTTCTCTCTCTTGTGTAAAGAGTTTACTTACAGATGATTTTTATGCAAGGAATTAGTTTTCACATTTTGTTTGTGTTTTAATCTAGGTCTACATGTAATTCTGAGAGATTGAATAATTTTATCGATAAATATCACTAACACTTTGTTTAGTAATGCTAGAAGATTTATGTAGCTAAATTTAGTGCATATTTTCAAGGAAATATGTTTACTTAACAATTAATTCGTCCATTTCTTGAATTTCTGGTTCAAACTCGATATTTGAAGCCTTGGATTTGTGTTCCGTCAGAGCTCTCACTGCTCAGGAATATACCATTTTGACAAGTAGCGTCAATATACGATACAAACATCCATGGTATTATTCCCTTTTTATTAACTTTGTGCTGTTGCACCTTCTCGTGGCCAGAATTGGCAACGTCTGTATTGAATTTGCAAGAAAATTGTTCTTTTCTAAGTGAAAATTACAATAAAATTTTCACTTTTATATTTCATAATCATTATCTGACCTTCGATTTTTAAATCAAAATAAAGCAAAAATAAGTCCTCTTTCATGACTGTCATTTTCAACACAAATCAAGTTATATTGCTCCAGCACATTGAACTAAAAATTAGCATTACCATTCAGCAGTCAAAAATAAATATGTAAATATGTGGAAATACGAGGGTGACTGAGGGCATCTGGCATATGTAAGTGTTGAATTTTGATCAAAAGTATATGAGAAGAAAGTTCACATCCAGAACTTCTCAAATGTATTTTGACATGAAAATGATTGAGCAATAAATAGATTTTTGCATGGTCAAACTGTGCTTCTCCCCCTTCTACATGGCTCTACAGTGATACCTACTAACATACACAATCATACTAGACATGGGTAGGAAGCAACATGACCAGATTATCAAGGTGTACACACACTACCCAAGAAACCACTGTATCAGGAACAATGGATCTTTGGGTGAAACCTAGTTGATCTGATTGACAGCCCACATAATATGAATCTGACCAAGTCTGAACTGTAAACATCGCATGGCAATGGCTGTGTAAGTATAACTGTACCAACAGGGTGAGTAAAAACCTGTTGTTTATGTGAAAACTTCCACTAAAATTGTTTCTAATTTAAGCACAAACCCAGTAATTTGAGGAAAGGAGAATTTGATTAAATCGATCCCAGTACTTATCAATCAACCTGGGAAGGATGAAATTGACCTCAGTGGGATTAAATGTAAAGAGCAGGAACCAATACTACAAAGCATTTTGTCTGAAGCTCTAGTATTTCTGCCAATCCACCACTAAAATTAAAGAGAAACAGGTCCCTTTATTCCATCTAGAGTGCAACCTTGTTCAAGAAACAGACCACTGCTGTTTTCTTCATCTCCTGACTCTTTAGATACCACACACACCCAGTTTCCCACCCCACTACCACTTTTGCTCACCCATCCAAATGAAAGTTCAGTGTGCTGGTGGTAGTGGTGAGGAGAAGGCTGGTGGAAATGGATGGATTAGTATGTGCTGGATGAGCAGCAGTATCAGTAGAAGCACCCCAAGTGAGAAATGTAACAGCACACTTCATAACAACCCAGCTCAAACAGCAGGGAATGGGGATACAGTAAGTACAGCAAGGCCCACTTAGATTTGGCTTAAGTCCATGAAAACTCATAAATATAAAAATAAAAACCACCACTTCCACTTCAGTAACAACAATAATTAACCTATGAAGTTTAATCTATCTACCACTATCTCACCCAGCAAAATAATATTCCTGATGACCCAGCTTTATTATCACTGCAATAACTACCACCACTATACCCTACATCACTGCTACAACCACTACCACTATACCCTAGATCACTACTACAACCACTGATACCCTACATCACTACTACAACCACTGCGAGACCCTAGATCACTGCTACAACCACCACAATACCCTAGATCACTATTACCACCACCATGATACCCTATCACTGCTACAACTACATGCCACCATTATAACCTATATCATTGTTACAACTACCCCTGTCCACTTCTATAACCACAAGTATTACCACTACCAAAAATAACATCTAACTCTTTTTTTTTCTATGCTATCATCAAAAGAGAACTTTGGAAATCTGTCCCTTGTAGAAAATAAGAGTTCATAAAGGAGAAGGCAGGTAATATGGAAATATCCTTGCTAGCTGAAAGTGATTAGCTAGTAGGGTCACCTACCCCACCAACATTCCCTTCAACACTGACTCACAACCTCTTACTACCACTCTCTTGCCAATCCCTCATCCTAAACTACTACCACCACCATTACCCCTCCTCCCTCCGTGTGAACAGCTCAGAGCTTCATTCACAGAGAAACAACCTCCTTTCATTCAGTATAAATGGAGGCTTAGCAATGTGTGTGTGTGTGTAGGTATATAGCTTGTTGATGTTACAAGAGAAACTAACAAACAGCATGACAATCCCTTTAGGACATAATCAGCTGAGTTCCCACAGGAGACTCCATGAAGAGAGGGAGGGGGCTTTATGCACCACAGTGAAATCACTGCACTGTGTCACTCCCATTAATAAATGTATGAGAGAGAGGAGGAGAAAAAGAGATGTAGAAAATACATAAATTCTAGCTCAGAATATCTTTTTTACTTCTTTCCACACACTCCCATCCCCACCTTCTCTCTCTCTCGTGTGTGTGTGTGTATGTGTGTGTGTGTGTGTGTGTGTGTGTGTGTGTGTGTGTGTGTGTGTGTGTGTGTGTGTGTGTGCGCGTGCGCGTGCGTGCGTGCGTGCGTGCGTGCGTGTGTGTTACAGACAAGCTGACACATGCATACACAAAAACCCCAAAAATTAATTTTATGGTGATGCATTAATGACTTCTTAATTAGCCCCAGAAGCCAGTTGTGAAGAAATACATTCATACATGGTATGTAGTGGGTTTTTTTTTTTCATGTATGTAATGTTCTGATGTAGGAGATTCAATGCCGCCATGGAGAATCTAGGAGAGTCATGAGAGTATAGGGTATTTGTCCCGGCTCTCTGCAGAGGTCAACTTTGCTTTTCATCTAGTGAAGGTTGATAAAATAACGTGCATTGTAATAGCTTCAAGCCTTTTTCAGGACTCCCAAAACTGGTGTGGGGTAAGGAAGGACTTATCCTCATATCAGAGACCTGGTGCAAATACTTACCTTACACAGAGTGTACTCATCTAAAGATATTTAAGGACCAGTTGCTTGGCATTCCACTACTAAGATAGCTGTGACATGATGACAGTTTTTTAAACATTCATAGCGAAAATCTCATATGTTTATTATGCATAAACATATCGTATAAGCTTTCATATACAGCCTTATCATGAAACACGCTATGTTAGTACCATCCAATGCCCTCTCTTGTCGATGAAACTGCTATGAAATATAGTTACTCAACACCTATCAGCCATATTTGTACAAGTTGTCTATTCTATATACATCAGCTGATGTATAATCATTAGTATTTGATAAAACCTAATGGTTAGTGGTAATGGTGCGATAGTAGCTTGTAAACAGTAAACTATTTAAATACAAACCAAACATAAACACATAAGTTACAATGAGGTAATTGACACAATGTCATATATTCTTTCATTTTGCAATGTAGGTCTCTAGAGAAATAAATAATTCTCCTCCACATAAAACAAACACCAACATTTTACCATATGAATATAAGCCAACAAAAAAAAAAAATCAATGGTAGAAGGGGGAGACTTAAATCCGCAATAATTATTTCAACGATTTTCACCAACTTCAAATTCTACATAAGTTTTGGACTTTTTCCCCATTTTCTCAGACATAAAATAGTGGGGTTGGCTTATATTTGAGCATATACGGTACTTCTTACATTGTGCAAAATGTTCTTGTTGGACATCTGTCATCTCTGATGGCAAGTGCTTCAGTTGATTCAATCAACAGAACTGCCTAGTTGTGAAATTAACATGCAAGTGGCCGAGAATTCCACAGGCACACGCCCACTTACTGTAGTTCTCAGGGAAATTCAGCATGACACAGTGGGTGACAAGGCTGGCCCTTTGAATTACAAGTACAACTTATTTTAGCTAGCTAAGTGGACTGGAGCAATATGAAATAAAGAGTCTTGCTCAAAGACATAACATGCTACCTGGTTTAAGAATTGAAATCATGGACTTCATAATCATGTGACCAGCTCCCAAACCACTATACCATGCTCCTTCACCGAAGCATGTACAACACATTTTTGTGTTTTAGATTCATAAGAATAAAAAAAAAGCCTTATTCATAGTTTGATTTTGGTGAACCAAAAAAGCACATACTGTGTGAAATTTTTTTCTGACCCACCTTTATCTACAGCAATATCGGATGAAGCCTCAAAAACTACACAGGTTTTTAGACCTACCTGTCCATGATGGCCAAGTGTAGGTTGGATAGGTAGGTTGCTTGCTCCGAGGCAGAGGGTCAGGCTAATATTGGAATAGATGTTTTACAGCTTAGGCACCATATTTAATGATGAAAATGTATTTAGTGATATCACTGTGGTGATAATTCTAGATGAATGTAAAAAAAAACTTCTAGCCACCAAATAAAGTGGGGTAGGAGTGCATAATACTGAACACACTAATAATACAACAGTGAACATGCACTAACACAACAGTGAACACACTAATAACAAGATAGCAAACATACACTAACAACACAATACTGAACCATCACTAGCAACATATACTGAACACACTAATAATTGTTTCTACTTTTGGCACACGGCCAGCAATTACCCAGTGCATTACTGGTACTTTATTTTATTGACCCCCCGTCAGGGTGAAAGGCAAAGTTAACCTCGGCAGGATTTGAACTCAGATTGGAAAAGGCCGTAACTCTATGCGTCAAAGCATGGCATCCGACCCTCTACCGCCAATCCACCGAACCCACTAACACAAACATATTGACAGTGTTTCCAAGGTTTGCAGAACATTTTACTATATTTGTAACTAAGTATTCTATGACTTGAAAAATAATTAGAAAAGGAAAAAAGAAAAGGGTCCTTAATTCCTTTATATACAGCAAGCCTTTTTTAAGCCTGGCAGAATGCCCACTCTTCTAAAGGTCAGAACACAGGAGGGAGAGGAGGAGAGAAAGAGAACCAATCCCTGTACTAGACTGCTATTTTATTTTATTTATCGACCTCAAAAAGATGAAAGGCAAAGTTGACCTCCGCAGGATTTAAGCTCAGAAGAAATACTTATTTTTAATCCGACCCCTAATAACTCTACCTATTTGCTACCTTACAAAAAACAATTACTGAAATTGAAGCAATAAACAATTGACTTAATTATTGTAAAATAACCAATTTTAGACTAATTTTGTTATTTTTACAACAGAAATGATATTAAGGACAATAATGATAGCAAAGAACATGATGATGATGATGATGATAATAACAATAATTAGAGATAATGCCATATAAAATTGCCTAAATACTGAACCATTCCTCAATTCATTCATAAATTTCTCTAGAACTCAGGATATATTTACTATAGGTTATATGGTTGCTAACATGAAGATACATGTACATTCACATACCAACACAATCTTACAAACTGGGAAAAACGCCACTTATTTTATTTACTATCCATTATCAAATTAGCTTCACTGTCCAAGCCATTCAAGGTAGCACATCCAAATGAAACCCAATATCAAAAGATAGACTAGTTTAGAACCACCCACCAGCTTTATTATTCATTAAATGTTGTTGTTTTTTATTGCCTTCTTTCCATTAAAAATTACTTTAACCCTTTTGATACCAACCTGGTCTAAACTGGAACTTTGAAACAAAACCACCAATTTTAAAAGTTTTTACTTAAATCAAAATCTTTCAACATAATTTTATATAAGAACCATATTAAGTTATTATATTAGTAATGCAATATTTAATAATTTTAGCAAATCCCCCCAAATAAGTCATTAATTAACTGGTACAGAGTTTATTTCATTAGAAATACTGTCATGAAAGAGTTAACAGATTTCACAGTGACCTAGTGGTGAATTAAGTGTAAACTTTTGGGGGCTCATAAGTCACAGATTTCTATTCTGTCAGAACTGCTGGGTACTCTATTACTCCAGATACTTTGCTCATAAACGTCCAACGCTCATAGCTATACTTTATTGCTAGGTTAAAACTCTATGATGCCCCCCACCACCATCCACTTCTTTTTGTTTCTGCAAACTATTATTTAATGGCAGAGTCTCTGCAGTTAATAAAAGACTCTTAAGCATAAAACTGCACTGCTTGCTACACATCAATCAGGAAGGCACTGGTGTTTAGAGTATTACTTCTTTTTTTTTTAAATTTAATTTGATAAACAAATCACAGGTTTTTAATTTTAATCTACTGCAGATGTTTAATTTTCAAGACAATTCTACATACCTCAGTTTACCTAGCTGTAGGGGGTGAGAAAGAGAGAGACAGACAGCTATTATAATTTTGGCGGAATGCTACCTGCTAATGACTGATTTCACTGCCAACAGTTTAACACCACAAACTGCAGCTGCACTAACAAACATCTCACAGCTCTTGGGGATAAATTATTTACTCTCAGGTCTCAAATAATCGTCTTGTCCCGTCCCCTCCCATCCCCCAACATTGCTTATTAAATTTTGCTAATCTATCTCTGGCGACATTTTATTTTGTAACAATTTTCTTTATGCATTAAAAAACATTATACATGGCAAAAAAGTACATTGCTAGAAATCCTACATTATAAAATAAATAGGATGGGTTGGGGAAACTAAATGACTAATTCTGGTTTTTTTAAAAATCAACAGAGACAACCTGGAAAAAATACTGATGTTCCATCCCAGCCCCCACTCCCACTTATTTCAACTCCCCCCTATTATTTGGGACCCAAGAGTAATTTGAATTAATGCACATTAGCAATTGAAAGGATATCATAGGTATAATCCCTTTATAATATATACTAAAGTTGTCTCTCCAACACACATTACTAAACATCTCTCAAGACCCAATCATTTCCTCAACACATTTCCTCTCAACCTTTAAACATACTGTGTATTCACAACATGTTTTCACCTATCTTACATATATACCACATAAACAAAAGCAAAAAAAAAACACAGCTGATAATTTTGTAAAACAAGATAAGTTCTGATGTTTTGGGTATTAGAAGGGATCTGACAGAAATGCCAAATCCCAAACGGACATATCACATTTAGTCTGCCTTTTGTATATATGTAAGGAGAAATACTTATCAAGACAAAAACAGAAAGAAATTGCTTAAACTTTTGCATCAAATAAATACTAACCTCTATACCATCACCACAAATTATGTAACACAACAGACAGCTACCCATGCAGCTAACATCCAACAAATGGTGTCATCATCATCACCGTTTTACGTCCATTCTTCCACGCTAGCATGGGTTAGACGGATTGTCCTGTTGTGAGCAATGCCAGGTCAAATGACCATGTCTTGCTCATACAGAACTGATTTTGGTTTGATTTCTACAGCTGGATGCCCTTCCAAGCTTTTCAAATGCATCTAAAGCAACTAAATAAGCAGATCCCTGTCAATGTTCAAAATCTCCTTTGTATGTTTTGTTACACTTCAGTTTTCAATGAAACATCAGTTTCTACTAACTCACTTCCTACATACCAATGAAAGCTGCTGATCAATGTTGTTGTTGATTAATCTCCAGGAACACTTATTTATCGTACAGGTTGCAAATCAAGCATTTAGGGGCAGATCAAAGGTTTTATAGTTGGAATGCATTTAATTTTACATCATTTTGGAGCTATTCTGTACAATCTAGCATGCAATGTTAGATCAAGTGCAGGTAATCTATTTATTTATTCAATCAACTCTCTTTGAAGTATAGGTGGCAAAATGGCAGAACCTGAAATCACATTTCAAAGTCAACTTTACTTTACATCCTTCTGATGTTGATAAAAAAAAAGACCAGCCCATGTGCAGTGGGTTGTTAAAGAGTTAAATAAGATGCTTTTCAGAATTGTATTTGCTGATCAAAACTCCTGGCAGAAGTGTTATTGTTTTTCCAATGACAAGAGGTGGAATTTGAACTCAGAATTCAGAGCTGGAAGAGATACTGCAAAGCATCCCACTTGACTCTTTAACAAGGTATTTTCTTTGGTCCTATTTGATGATTGACATTTTTCCTTTCTTTTTTATGAATAATGGAAGAACCTTATAGAAATTTTAATTCTGTTATAATGATCAGAAGCACTACATGTGTGTGTCTGTGTATATCATCATCATCATTTAACGTCTATTTTACACACTAGCAGATTTTCTTATTTATTTCTGCCAATTTTTATTTTCAGGTGGTCAGTCATGATTTATTTCAATGCACCCCCTACTGCATGCATGGTTGCATTGTTGATTCCACATTCTATTTTCATGGCACATTGCTAGATTGAGTGAACTTGGACGAAAGCCTCACTCCCTTGTTATCCAACATAAATGATATTCAAATAGACCAGAATCTGACACCATAATTATTTATTGTTGTTTTATTCTACTATGGGCATCTACATAGACATCTATCTCTCTATCCCTTCTCTGAGTATGTTCACAGATCAACCAAGCAAAACTCTATATATATATATTTATACACACACAACACATTAGGGAAGGAGCGGCCTCTCAGGAAGGCTGAAATTGATGTGGCCAGTGCTCATTATGAACATTCGCAATAAAATTCTGGGTGTAAAACTCTATTAAAATATCAAAGGATCAAGAGGTGGTTTTAAACTGGATGGCTTGTTAGAAGTGAGCATGAGAAAGATAATTGTTAGTTGTTGGCCTTGTTTAGTAAGAAGAGCGTATACAGAAACTCAACAACATACAACATTCCCAATAATATACAAATGCACACACTTTTGTTTTTAATCAACACTCATTAAATTAATTATCTAGTTTAATATTATTATCTACATCCGGGGGGGGGGGGGTTCTGTCAGCCAGAAAACACGGTGGTGGTGCTGATGACAGACAACAATTTCCAATCACTACAGGGGAAAAGGTTTTCAAGTACTGAAATTTACTGTGTGTGCTTATTAGTACTAAAACACCTGACAAATCAAATGTTACATGTGACTGCTTATCAAGACAAGAGAAGATCCATTAGATATAGACAAACCATTTACATTGAGTACTAATTTCAGAATATATACTATGTTTATATATATATATATATAGTGGAAAATAAAGGAAATTCCTTTTGTACAGTAACATATATTTGAAAATAGAGAAGAATGACTTCACTGGTGGTTAGTATTCTTTAATAGTTCAAATCTTTACAGTAAGTTGTTATTGATAGTAGTTCTGATAAGTCCTTGTTAACCTTCTCGCATTCGATGGCAATTGCCAAACTCTATATTTTTCATATATGTATATATATATATATATGGTGACACGGCATAAAGCACCCAGTCTGCACTGTAAAGTGGTTATGTAGTTGTCACAACAAAGAGCACCCAGTACTCACTGTAAATGAGGTTGGCATTAGGAAGGACATCAAGCTGTAGAAACCAAACCAAAATCAGTTCTGTATGAGCAAGACCTAGCATTGGCCACAACAGAACAACTCGTCTAACCCATTAACCCATGCTAGCGTGGAAAAATGGACATAAAAACAGTCATATATATATATCATCATCATCGTCGTCGTCATCATCATCATCTTACGTCCGCTTTTCCTTGCTTGCAAGGGTGGGACGGGTCCTTTTCAGCACAGCATCTCTCCATTCATTATCTCCTCTGTGCGCTTCAGCGATCTGAGGTTAGCTCTCACTACCTCTGCCCATGTTTTTCGTGGTCTTCCTTCCACCAGGATTTCTTGGCACTTCTTCACCCAGTAGTCATCTTCCATGTGCATCACATCGCCATACCAAAGCACTCTTCTCTCCCGCACACTACAGTGTATCCCTCTTATACAATTTCACTCTTAACTCGTCTATGCACTTGACAAAGCACATCCATTGGAGCATGCTTGCTTCATTTCTCTCAAGCCGTTGCATATCCTTCGCAGTTGCTACCCATGTCTCACTACTATGCAGCAGCACGCATCTCACACAGGCATCATATATCCAACCTTTCGTTCATAGGGAGAAACACTTCGTTGTCAACAGAGGAAGCAGCTCCCTAAACTTCTATCCTGTCCTTATTCTAGATACTATGGCCGCAGAGCATCCTGCTCCCTTGCTAATCTGATCACCTAGGTATCGGAAGCTATCAACCACCTCTATAGATCCTACCTGCATTTGAAAAATGTGCCTATCACTGACACTTCTACTATCAAATTTCCCTGAACATCTACTGCATATGAAGTTTTCCCTTCCTGTTAGTTTGCCAGCTATCTCACTACATCTCTTGTGTACATTCTACTGAGTTTATGCCAACTCCTTTTCTACATATTGAACATGGCCATTTCCCTGATGGAATCAGAGTTTTATACAGACACACACACATCCATGTGTGTGTGTATAAAACTCTGATCCATGTATGTGTGTGTGTGTGTAATGTATGAGCAAGACATGGCCTTCTGATCTGTGTAGAAAGACACTAATTCCACAGAACTCTCTTGAAACCATAATAATCAGTCCAACCCATGCTAGCTTGGAAACCAAACAGAAAATGATGATAACGATGGTATAATATTTTTATTGTCACAGGGTTAGTGGATGGTGGTGAGGTTTACAGTGAAATCAGATAAATGGAGGAAGAGGGGAACATGGTGTGTGTGTGTGTGTTTGTGTTCAGGCATGCATGCATGAACCCATAACTCCTGAATTTGTAAGGGCGCAGTAGTGACATGGCATATTTTAGGCACTCTCTTAACCTGGCGGAGTCCACCCCATTCCAGGTCTAAATACAGCCGATTTATTCCAGAGAAGGAGATAGAGAGTGATAGAGAGGAAGTGAGAAAGAGATATAGAAAAAAACTAACCCCAGTAGTAGACTGGTACTTTTTTTATCAACTTTCAAAGGATTAAAGGTAAAGTTGGATCCAGCAGGATTTGAATTCAGAGAGTGTGGCTAGCCAAAAGAAATACCACAAAGCATTCTATCTGACATTTTAACGACTCTGCGAATACCCTGCATATGAAAAGGGCATATACAGTATATAAATGTGCAACTGAGACCCCAGAAGCCAATCAAGGAACTCCACAGATCCAAGAATACATTTATTACCAAAAGTAAATACTCACACCCAGCTATTATTCCTTAATGAACCAGTGCATGCTCAAAGTTGCCTAGCAATGCATAACTAAAACTAGGCCTATTAACATGGCCCATGCTTACCCATCTTTCAGCAAATTTAGTGGAGAGTAGCACCCCCCATTCACTCACCCTCATCATCCTCTCCATGTGGAACTTCAAAAAATATCCATGAAGAGTGATGTGTCAATTCAGTCCTTTCAGTTGTGACCACCATAAAAACGTTTTTGTCATGTCCACCAGACAAAGGAAGATTGCGTCTTTCCCAGCCCCTCAAACACACACAATGACTCCCCCACCCTCATGCACTCTAATACCCAAATGTTATGTTTCAATAAACAAAACAAAAAAAAACAATACATTTTTGATGTGTTAATTGTAACCAGAGATTTTGAAGTATTAGTGTAAATTAATGACCTGCAACAGATGTGTGTATCAAAAGTGGCTACCATAAAGATGAATAACTGTGCCCCAAACCTTGACAAACAGTGTGCTCACATGATAGTTCAAATTTGTATGTGAAGACAATAGACTATCATGAGACAATGATGTGTGTCTCTAGTTCTGAAAAGAAATAGTAGCTGTCCATCTGGTAGGCAATTGAAAAGTCACTGATATGCTATTAGTAAACAAACAATAGTAATTTGAACAGGGGAACCAACTGCATAGAAGCCTAACTGGTGATGTCAGCAGACTATCATAAGATTCTGGTGGTGGTTGGTTGGTATTGTCTATGTTTTGTTTTGGAACCTGAACACAGATCAGATACATTCCACATGCATACACACAGAGACAGTCAAACAGACACAGAAGAAGATACTGATAGAGACGCACTACACACAAGAACACAGACACACTGGTGTGTATGTAATCATAACCACATACACAGAGAAATAGTATTACCCTATACATACAATAGGCATGGACACTGATATGCATGGTAACAATCATAGAAAATACAAGACACACACAGTCTCACACACACACTCCCTCGCCAATTCAAGTCCAATTTCACAGCTTGCTGCTCAAAAATACAATTAAACAACATCCCTGTAGTTCTTTATTGGAGAAATCTGGTTCAACACACATACACACACACAACGGTATGGTAAAATACACAGTGGTGGTAGCTGTGATGTTGATGGTTGTGGTGACTATGATGTTGATGATTGTTGTGGCTGTGATGGTGATTGTGGGTATTGTGTTGATAGTGCTGGTGAGTACTATGGTGTCTGTGTTGGTGGTAATAGTTACAGAGTATGGCTGTTTATAATAATAATGATGATGTTAATATTGAGTTATGATTGATAAGGATAATTGTTTCTACTTTTGGCACAAGGCCGGCAATTACCCCAGTACATTATGGGTACTTTATTTTATCGACCCCATAAGAATGAAAGGTAAAGCTAACCTCGGCGGGATTTGATAATGAATTTGATGGTGAATATGGTCAACTAGTAAAGGAACACATTAAATAATTTTAGTATTTACAGGAAAAGAGGTAATTATAAACATTATTATAATAATATTAATATTAATGGTTTCTAATTTAAGCACAAGGCCAGTTAATTTGAGTGGAAGGGAATATCGATTAAACCCAGTACTTAACCGGTATTTTTTCTTATTTATTATTAATAATAATTGTTTCTACTTTTGGCACAAGGCCAGCAATTACCCAGTACATTACTGGTACTTTATTTTATCGACCCCATAAGGATGAAAGGTAAAGTAAACCTCGGCGGGATTTGAACTCAGAATGGCAAGGGCCGTAACTCTATGCTGCAAAGCATGGCGTCCGACCCCTCTACCAATACTGCCAATCCACAATATTGGTTTCTAATTTGAGCACAAAGCCTACAAACTTGAGAGGAGGATCAAATCAATTAAATCAACTCTCCAGTAGTTGAATTGTACTTTATTGAACCGGGAAGGCATGAGAATTCTGAAAAGATTTTATCAGCATTGCTCTTTCAACCAACCCAAATCACATTACTTCTCTGTAAAGAAGTTACAATTCCCCAGACTTATGAGGCACAAAGTAATCCTACTTGCGCAAGTGTCTTGAGAAAATGTACCTAGTGTATTTTGTACAGTGGTTGGTGAATGATTGGAGATAATATAGGATCGAGAGGACCTAAAGACATGACAACCATTCCAGAATTGGTGCCACAATAAAACATATCCAGTTCACTAAGTAAAGTAGTTAGTGTAAGGAAGAGCATCCGACAATAGTAATACTGCCAAAAATGTAATATATAGTGAGACATGGGCTTCCAACTTGTCTAAGAGGACAATAACTTTCAATAAGAAGTCTTGAACTGCAGCAACACATCTAGCCCATAGTTGCATAGTAAGAGGATGTAGAACAATGATGATCCAAATACTATTTACTCTACTATTCAATCAGCCCATGTCACTGCACCTTCCCTAAATAACAATGTCAGAGAGAGCGACAGAGCAATTGATGAAAAATCTTGTAGAACTTCAAATTTAGCAAAAATTGCTTTCCCATTCAACTTTCTTCTAGTTTTTACATTTGATATTCATTCTTCCAAAAATTTTCCCTAAGAATGTTTCCAAATAAGCAGCTCTTATAAAGTTTGTATCTACGTTTGGCACAAGGCCAGCAATTATCCAGTGCATTACTGGTACTTTATTTTATTGACCCCCGTAAGGATGAAAGGCAAAGTTAACCTCGGCGGGATTTGAACTCAGACCGTAAAGAGACGTAACTATGTTAGAAAGCATGGCGTCCAATGTTTAAAAAATAGCTTTTAATAAATAATTATTTCTACTTTTGGCACAAAGCCAGCAATTTTTCTTTCCCTTTCTTTTCTTTTTTTTTGGGGGGGGGGGGGGGGGGGGGGCATATTGGCCTCAGTGCATGGCTGGTACTTTATTTTATCCGGAAGGATAGGAGACAAAGTTGACTTCGGCAGGATTTGAACTCAGAATGTAAAGAACTGGAACATATGCTGCAAAGTATGTTGTCCAACGCATTAATGATTCTGCCAATCCAATAATTGTTTCTAATATAGACTGAAGGCCAGCAATTTAGGGGAGGGCAAAGTCGATTAAATCAACCCCAGAATTTTACTGGTGCTTTACTTTATCAACTCCAGAAGGATGAAAGGCAAGAACTCAGCATGTAAAGAAGCAGAACAAATAATGCAGTGATATTTCATCCGACACTATATCAATTCTGCCAATATCCAAAAATACTGATAATTATCATCATTTATCATCCCTCTTCCAGCAGTGTTCCTCTACTTGTCTCCTTTTTCATCTCCTTTGAGAGGTTCAACATCCTGAGATCTGCTTTCTCCTCTTTTAAATGTTTATAATAATAACTGTTTCTGATTTAGGCACAAGGTTAACAATTTGGAGGGAGGGGAAAGTCGATTAAATCGACCCCAGTGCATTACTGGTACTTTATTTTATCGACCCAGTAAAGATGAAAAGCAAAGCTAACCTTGGCGGGATTTGAACTCAGAATATAAAGGGCCATAACTATATGCTGCAAAGGATGTTGTTCAACACTCTAATGAATCTGCCAATCCAAATAATAATAACATTAATAATTAATAATACTGGAAAAAAAAAAAAATTCCAGTTCTTCCTTCAACAGTTCTGCTAGCAGTAGTGTACACCACCACCTACTCCACCATCACCTGATAGTGACTCCATTCACAACCTTGTCCATCATTCAGATTCCCACCAGCAGCAGTGTGAGAAAAGCATGTGGAATGCCTGTCTAGCCAAGTAAACCAACCAGCCAACCAACCAACCAGCCAGCCAACTAAACACCACCACTGTCATTCTTTCTTTCTCCACCCCACCCATTCCATTTTGGAGGGTGGGAATAGGGGCATGTGAGGGTGGCAAGATGTGGGATAAAGTTAATTTAGGTCTCCCTCTCCTCACCTACCAATCTAAGTAGGTTCTTGGGTTGTACTCTAAGCCCTAGGAAAAAATAAAAAAATAAAATAAAGGCCCGTGTTAATACAGATATGAAGACAGACTCCCCACCCCCGTTTCAGGGCAGGTTTCTACTATAGCAGCTTAATGGATATCACAGTATTTCACCAACACCACCATTTCCTTCTAGTGAGAGAGAGATGATAAAGAGAAAGATAGAAGGAATCTGAGAGAAAATAAACCATATGATTATAGAAATGTGTTCTCTCTTTCACACACACACTTACTAGAAGAATTCTTAATAGAACCACTTTCTGATTTCATTAATAAAGATAGATAGCTATCAACAAAACAAATCAAACAGTTCAGTTAATACTGATTCCCAAACAGGGGCATGCGCTGATTGAGCAAGACACTTTATTTCATGTTACTCCAGTTCACACAGCTTCTAAAAAAAATAAAATCCGTTGTACCTGTAATTCAAAGAGCCGGCCTTGTCACATACTGCGTCACTGAATCTCTTCAAGAGATATGTTAAGGGTACACGCCTGTGGAATGTTCAGTCACTTGCATATTAATTTTACAAATAAGCTGTTCTATTGATCAAACTAACTAGAACACTCATCACAGAATTGATAAAAGTTCAACATGTGTTAACACATTTAATGTTGTGAGCATCAAACATAATTAGATTTAACTATGGCGAGGAAAATAATAAGTCCTCCTCCACACCTGCTATCAGGAACTCATCTGGGGTTCTCCTCTCTTTGGAGAGGTCCATCCTCACGAGGTGAAGAGAATACTTTGCTGATCTCCTAAACCTGATCACTGCAGTATCTTCAGATGTACACAAGGTACATCTGGGAGCTGTGACTAATCTCTTGGAGGCTGAGGTCATAAGAGCTATCAAAGAGCTCAGATGTGGCAAGACCGCCAAGGAGAATGAAATTTGGCCAGAGATGTTAAAAGCTTTAAATAGAGAAGATATTCTCTGACTGACCTCGTGTGAGCCGGGTGGATCCCTGGAAAGGCACCTAAGCAGTGGCAATGGGGAATGATAATCCAATTTTCAAAAAGGGAGACAAGAGAGATTGCTCCAATAATAGAGGGATCTACTTGTTAAGCCTCCCCGGTAAAGTCTATGCTAAGTGCCTGGCAAAGAGATGTAGGGAGATTGTCGAGTCCATGCTAGCTGATGAATGTTGTGACTTTTGCACCGGATGCAGCACAGCCGATCAAATATTCACATTGCGGCAGGACTTTGAGAAATCATGGGAGTACTGCCAAGAGGTGTATTCTTGTTTTGTAGACCTCGAAAAGGCATATGACTGCGTTCCTCAAGACCTACTGTGGAAGGTTCTGCAAGAGTATGGGATTGATGGTCAGCTTCTTGTCCTGATGTCTCTATACAAATGCTCGAGTATTTGTGTTCAGATAAATGGTGATTTAATGTCTAACCCTATTGTTATTAAACTTCTAATGAAAAACAATGCCTACGATTGTCAAATTATTTTGAAAACAATCAAGAATTTGGAGAGATTTAATTTTCTTAGTGTCAAGCTGCTGTTTGGAACATAAAGGATCTTACATAAAATTATGATGGAAAGGTTTTAGAAAAATGTGCATCTGGTTTAGAATGGGTACACTGTATCCCTGCATGACATAAGAAGTGACTAAAAGGGTTGGTGTCAGGAAGGGCATCCAGCTGTATAACATCGCCGAAAAATGTCCTGTTCAATCTATGCCAGCATGGAAAAGTTGACATAAAAACAATCATGATGATGATAAACACTTTAAAATAAACAGTTTTGTATTATAGAACCAACAGCAGTTTCAGGCAGTTTGGTATCAAAAAGGTTAAGTGGCTGGCCACTCTACAGACATTCAAACACCTTAAAATACCTTTCTCCCTCTCACCAACAGGTGGGTTTTTTAAAATGTCATTGGCACTGTCTTTCCTGTAGAACTGAATGTACAGTTCATCTGACAAACTTCCTAACCGTTTTGGGCTACCAAATGTTGATCCGAGGGAAGGGGGCGGGGGGGGGGGGGGGGGGACTATGATAAATCACAATTGCACAAGATGCCTTACTGTGTGATAGAGCCTGGGTTCTTAGGATTGTGAAACAAACTTAATTCAGTCATACTGTGCATGTCTCACACACACATATATATACATAAATCCATACATATTTATACATACACACACACACTCACATAAATATATATACGTATACACACACACACAAATATATATACATATAATGACATACTTATATAATATACATGTATACATACATAGTGTGTGAATAAAGAGGCATGGCAAACTAAGCTTGTGTGTAGATCCAACGACCACCCATTCTAAAGAGAGCTTTCCTCTCAAATAACCTAGAAGCAGTAAATTAAAATATTTGCTCATGATATAATTCACACACCAGCCAGACATGGGAGCTTTTAGGTTATTTTACTTTAGTCTATGTTGTTTTTATCTTTATTTGGTTTGTGTGAGGGGGGGGGGGGGGGCTTTTTATTACATCAAATGGAAATCTTTACCATCTGAGATTTCATCCTGGGTACAAGTTATTTACCAAGATCCCAAGCAAGAATTGACATCTTATGTGTGTGTGTGTGTGCATGTATGTTAATGATATAACTAAGTAACAATTAGATGCTGAAATCTGAATTTTATATATATATACACACACAAATGTTAAACATCAATCATTAAACTTATATATATATATCTCATCATTGTACTGCATTGTTCTACCATGTTTTTGTTGACTTTTGAGAGAGAGAGAGAGAGAGAGAGAGAGACCCACCAACACAGAACAATGTGATAACATACTATAGCCCAGTTTTCGGGACAACAGTCCATTGAAAAAAGAAAGGGTATAAGTTATGTAAGTATGGTGTGTGGAAATATATATATATATATATATATATATATATATATATATATATATAGTGACCATCACAATGATGATTATGTGCATAGGTGTACATTGCTTTTATATATATATATATATATATATATATATATATATATATATATATATATATATATATCACTGTCATCACTATGTTGATATTAATTTTGTCTACAATAAGCTATATTATACTTGTTACTATTTTACATATATTTTACACACAATTTGGAATAAATCAATTTGTTGATTCTGATATCATAATCTAACTGGGTGTGGTGACATTTGTGCCAACACAATACTCTGTATTGGAGCTTGTAATTAAAACAACATCTTGTTGTTGTTGTTGGATGCTTTTCATGTCATCAGGTCTGCACATCCTATATAATAGCATCTTACAGTAGAGTGTTAAGAATTTAGTCTACTTCAATAATAACAGCAAATCCCAGAAAGCTGCACCCCAATATCCAAGTACACTCCCTACAAATGCCAAGTGTCACAATCTCTGATAAATCTTTTATGGCAACCCTCAATATATATAACATAGCTAAGACAATATCACAAAGGATGGGTTTCCTCTGTAGCACCAGGAAATAGTTCAACCCTGAACTGAGGTGAAAAGTTTTACAAAGCATGAATAATAAACACCTCATTTGAATACTCCTCATGAGGCTGAGAAGACACCCACACACACACTCCCTAGATCAAGCCTTCCCAAACTTAAATTGCAACCCACCACCACTTTTTTAAAAAGGAATTTGTTATGAAAACCCCCAGCCCATATACCATTTGGTAAAAGATATTTGTTGTGTTATTTTCACCATTAACATCCTGTAATGATTTAGTAAATATCTAAATGTGGGTTTGTTAATTCAAATATGTGTAGCATCTTTATTAGTGGAGAGATTGTTGTGAACATTTTCAATGTGATATAGTCATAGTGCTGTTTTGTAATTTCCAAGAATGTGATTTTGATGTGATGTCAGTGTTGTTTTGAACTTTTTAACTATGTTATGCTAATGCAGTTTCATGTGATACAGGATGTTATGAATTAATACGAGGCTATTTTGGCACAGTTATTATTAAATATTTAATTTATGGATTTGATTTTTTTTTTTTCAGGAAAAATTGCAAATAGTAATCCTAAAGCTAGTATATAAAATAAAAAAATTTCTCAATACATCATTATTTAACATGTCTTCCTACTTGCAAAGGTTGAACAGGCCTTCACAGACTTTGCCAGTACTCAAACAGACTACTGTCCTCTCAGATGGACCACTACCACACTCTACCAAGTACAGATTATCGTGGAACCAGCACAAGGGTGTCTATGAAATACTCAGCCAGTTACAAAATTTGACCAATCCAAATAAGACATTCCATTGATTGAACAGCTAGAACACTTATTGTCAAAACTGATAGATTAACTTGTACTCAAGATGATAAAAACAAAACAAAAAGAAGTATCCACCTCATAGGCAAGCTTCTATTCACCACTTTTTTCATGCTGGCATGATGTTTTGAGATAATGTCTTACAACCGGATGCCAACCCTCTTATGACATGGAAGGATTATATACTTTTTGATGAATATACTTTTTTTAAGGCCTATTTAGATAGTATGTGCTCCTATTATAAATTGTTGACACTATTCTCACCTTCATCTAATTACTTTTGATACACTTTCAATGCATTTCAACATTCTCACCTTATACATCACATCAAACCTGATTTTTCTTACTCAGAACTGCATTGCTCTACAATTCTCTATTGCTGATATAGAGAACATGTAATGAAGAATGATGATACATATTGAATGTAAATTGTCCAATAGAGATGCTGGTAGAAAATAGCCATAGTGTATGGGTGAGGGGAGAGTTCTCTATGTCAAATGGTAAAACGTTGGACCTTCAAATGAAATTATACAGAATAAATGACGGAAAATATTCTATGAAGCAAACAATCAATCGAAACCAGCATCTACATGGTCAATTTTTGACCTGCTAGGAATAGTAACAAAATCTCCCTCAAATCACACCCTTTTAAAGGAAAAGATACATTTCCTAGATATATAGTTTTATGTCTGAAAGGCAAAAACATGAAAGATAAGATAACCACAGCTGGAATATCGAAGGCTAACATGAGCCTAAACAACAACAAACATTTTATGACCATCTTCAAGTTGGGGTTAACCTTGTCGACCCCATTACAAGCTCCACTTTTTCCAAGGCTCATCACGAGATCCTTTTTAACAATGCCTTAAAAAGGACATTATGATGAGTCTAAACAACTAGCAAAACCAAATAATAAAATAATGTAGCTTTGCCATCATATCACTCAGTGACCTCCATCACACTCATATTCATACACACTCCTTATTCAAGTTCTTGGCCAACACTTCCTTTTTATTCCCACTGCCTTGAAAGGATGAAGACAATATAGGATAGAAAGGACTCTTCAGTTTAGCAGGGACACGGTAACTGTAATAAAGTGCAACCAGTACACTCTGTAAAATACAGAGGACTCCTTAATCTTGTTGAAGACATGGCAACCTCCCCAGTGCTGGTACCAGAATAAAATGCACCAAGTACACTCTGAAAAGTGATTGGTGTTACAAAACCATGCCCAAATGAAATGTGGTTTAACATATCTAGAATGGCAGCATTTCTGAATAAAATCTGCTTTAAACTGTTAAGATTTATCCAACCCATTGAAAGCAGATGTAAAATATAATATGATGATGATGATGATAGTGACGTGTTGGATTCATAGATAACTAAACTGATACTAAATTCTCTGCGGTCCTCACAAATGGCGCAGTTCAACTAGCTATAAATTAATATCATTCGTTGATCCCAGCTACAGCATGATTTTAATACTACTGATTTCTAATTCAGGCACAAAGCCAGAAAATTTAGGGGGAAGGGGAAAGTGGGTTAAATCAACCATGGTAATTGACTCATACCTTATTTTATCAACCCCAGAATGATGAAAGGCAAAGAGCTGGAACAAATACCACAATGACATTTTATCTGATGGCCTATTAATTCTGCCAAATACACCACCAACTCTGCATTATGATAATATTGATTACAAAATCATTATCTTGAAATTCTGTGTTCAATATCTCCTGTGATCCTGGAGAAGGTTACAAAGAAACCATTTCAGTGTAATTTTTCTCAGAATTACTACATAAACAGCAGTCCATCAGTCCTTTTATGACAGAATGAATCAGAAATTATACCAACACAACATAGATATCTAATTCATTTATAAATATGTAATCTACTGAATAGTGGTCTAACTTGATTAAAATTATTAACCATATATTCATATATATGTGTGTGTGTGTGTGTGTGAAAAGTTAACGAGTAAAAACAACACGGGAGTACAATACAGTATAATCTTAATATATATTAGTTTAACGCTTGATATAGTAAGAAAACAATCACATTTCAAACGTCAATCCTTCATCAAAAGATAGGATGAGAGATAGAAAGATAGACAAGAATAAGAAAAGGAAGAAATATATATGTGTGTTTATTGATAGATAGATATTCTATTGAACTGTTATGTTACAGGGCATAAACTGACATTTAAACCCCATGGACAGAAACTAGATAAATGAATATTGCATGACTCTTTATAAAATGCATGAGTTATGGTGTACTGTATATATTATATGTGTGTGTGTGTGTGTGTATATATATATATATATATATACACACACAACTTAAATATAAAACATTTAAAATGTCACATTGATCTTTTTGGTTGTCTCTAATTAAACCATGGAATTTTCACAAGGTCATCCAGTATTACATAAAACCAAGTAACAATAATTATATATATATATATATATATTCATCAACCCAACACTTACCTCTTTGTTAATTAAAAACTTCCAGAGAAGAGATTCAATATAGTAATTTGTTCCACCAACAATGATTGGAAGCTTTTGATTGGATAGCAAATTTTCAATCTGATTGTTCAAGGTCAAGGAACATGCATACATCACTATTATTATTATAATAAAACAATATATTCTGATGAAATTAGTGACATTTGAAATTTGATGGAATGAGGGACCACCATGGATATTCATCACCATCAATATTATGTCCATTTTTTAATGCTGACATGGGTTGAATGTCGGCATACAGAAGTTCTCATGGACAACCAGTTTTAAATGCCTCTATTATAACCTGGAGAATTATAATAAACATGAGTGAGCCAAGGACTAACCCCTGATGAACACTTACCTGCACATTGAACTTCTCATTATACCTATATTACCTACTCTTACTTTACTGATAGCACCTCTGTATATATAACTTGCACTACTCCCACAAGCAACACATCTACACACAATTTCCTCAGGGGTCACCAGATGACAGATCCTGGCACTCTGTCAAAGGCCTTCTCCAGAACAACAAAAGCTAGATATAGCAGCTTAAACTTAGCTGGGATCTTGTCTTGCAGTTGTCTTACTAAAAAGGCCATCTGTGGTGCTCCTTAGCACAAAACCAAATTGCATCTCATTTAACCCTTTAGCATTTAAATCGGCCATATCCGGCCAGAATTCTCTCACCTGTAACCAGCCACTCATACTTATGTTAAGGTACTGTTCTCAAAATAAATAATATCAAAATCTCATAGATTTGATATATGTGATATGTGAGGTAAAGCCTTTACCGTGAAAATATAATAATAGTATATATAGAGTAATGTAAATGCTTAAGGGTTAATTTGACACTTTTTCTAATTAGTTGTTCTAAAACTCCTGCGCAGGTCCATAAAAGTCAAGTAGTAGAGTCAAGCTAACCCATGCTAGCGCGGAAGAACGGACATAAAACGGTGATGATGATGATGATGATGATGATGAATCAGCTATAACCATCCCACATTATTATTACTATCAACATCGAAAGGATGAAAGGTATAGTTGGCTTTGGTGCTATTTGAAACCAGAGCGCATTATTAATCTAAGGGCGGTGAATTGACAGTATCGGTAGAGGGTTGGACGCCATATTTTCTAGCATAGTTACGTCCCTTTACAGTCTGAGTTCAAATCCCGCCAAGGTTAACTTTGCCTTTCATCCTTACGGGGTCGATAAAATAAAGTACCAGTAATGTACTGGGTAATTTTGCTGGCCTTGTGCCTAAAGTAGAAACAATTATTATTACTAGCAGAAAAACCACCCTATGGGCGGTTTTCTGCTAGTATGGTAGTGTGTATATTGATATTATACAGAAATATATATGCACGTAGATATGATACATCAAATAAAATCGTAATTGACAATATACACAGAAATTGAACGAAGTCTATGTTACACTGTCTTCTGTAATCAGTAACGTAATCCATGATACATTTAAAAAAAGACAATATTATACATAAACTGCATTAGGAGAAAATTAGCGACAGAAATATTTGTTATATTTTTATAAGTGTTACAATATAATGGCCGCTAACCGGAAGTGGTGACATTTGAAAATTTTAAAGAAGTGAATGTTAAAGGTCTTTAAATAAGCTATAAAATATATTTAATCAACAGCCACGAAATTTAGCACATAAATTATGTAATATTCATTCATTATCTATTCAAAGCAATCCAACTTATTTTACAAACGGGGTAAAAAAATATATTCTGGACGCAATCCCGCACTCCTTTCTTTATTATAGTTAACATTAAGAGCAGTGGCAGTGGTCAGAAGAATTGGTAAAACAGCAAAAAAGAAAAATCCCCTGTAGTCATTTAGGTACACACCCGAGTTAAAATTATGGCCGGATCAAACCCTTCCTGGATCAATAAACTACTCTTTGGGCACTGACATAATAAGGGACAAATAGAAGAAATTAAAAGAAAAAAATTATAATTCTTTCTATCACTGGCACAAAACCAGCAATTTAGGGGAAGGGGAAAGTCGGTTATATCAACCTCAGTACTTAACTGGTAAGTGGCTGAGCCTTCCACAAACATGTACTCCTAATGTAATTGTCAGGGAGATTCAACAGGACACAGTGTGACAAAGCTAGCTGGTCCTTTGAATTACAAGTACAGTCCATCTGACAGACTTCCAAACAGTTTCCGTCTACCCAATTTCACTTACAACTCATGGGTTAACTCAAGAGTATGGTAAATGACACTTGCCCCAATAGCCATACAGTGGGATAGAACCCAAGACTTCATGATTGCATAGCAAACTTTTTAACCATTCAAACATCTAACATATTAAATGAAAAAGAAACAGTTGATCAGGGTTAAAAATAAATGTTCAACTTGAAAAATGAACAAAATCATCTTCATTAAAGCTGCTGCCATCACTTTATATATAACCATGATAACCACCACCCAGTTTCAGTGTATGTGTACTGACATGGAAAAGTTATTAAATGAACCTGCAGCAGCAAGAATGACAACAGAGATGATGAAGGGGGATGATGACAACACCACTATGTTTAGATTTCTTCAACCTTATCAATATTACAGAATGCACTAACTTGTGTCACTGACTAGAATGAACTTCTATAGTGAGAGAATTACATAGACTACTGTTGCTTGTCAACCGGAAGTAAATAAGAGATAAGATGACCTCATTAGTATGGAGGGTAAGAGATCAGTAGAGCATAGTGTTTAGAGTTCAAAATAGCTGGTAGATGCTTTAGGAAGCAATTACTTTTGAAGATGAGGAACTGCCTCCTCCCTGCCTTTTTCTCTTGACTTTATTCCTTAGACTAATAATAAAATAACTCTATAATCTTATTAAGGTTTGAGTGGATGGTAAGAATAACAGTCAGAAACTTGTGTGGTTGATGCTCAATTGAAATTGTAGTAAGTTTGTGGTCATAGATAAAATGACTTGTAAAGTCTTCTTGGAAGATCAAGGGACTTGGCTCCAGTTTTATGGTATAAAGTAAATAAGTAAAATCCCCTGTTCAACAGCAGGTTAACACAATGTGTGACATAGTTGGCTCTTTGAATTACAGGTATTGTCCATCCAATGGGTTTCCAAAGTTTCCGTTTACCCAATTTCATTCATAAGGCTAGGGCAACTCAAGGCTATGATAAGTGATACTTGCCCAAGATGACATGTAGTGGGATTGAACCAGGAACTCAATGATTGTGAAGTGAACTCTTTAACTATTCAGCGATGCTGTATTAAGAAGTGTGCTAGCAGCCGAAGTGTACAATAAAGTTATATCTGCATAGATACAAAGTGGGTCACTGAGATTGCACCATCTGTATATAAAAATACAAATTTTTAATATGTAGGCATGCAAACATTTCAGAAAATATAAATTTCCCTGAGAATTAACAAAGAAATTCGTATTTTCTGACATGTTTACATGCCTACATATTAAAAATGTATATATATATATACACATTGGTGCAGTCTCGATTACCTACTCTGTATATACAAATATATATTCATTTATATTAAGACTAAAAAGTGAGTCTTGTTATTCCAGAGTATGAATATTAAAACTTTACTTCAGTATTGAGTAGTCCTTTTTCTCAGCCATCAGCCACATACAGATATATATATATAAACATGTATATGTTGGTGGTTATATGCATGCACACACTCACATATAAATGTCAATGGGCGTTATTGATGAAAAGCTTGCTGCATCATGATATCTTATTAAGTTTGATGCTGTTAACAACAAGGGTAAAATGGCAGAAAGTCTGTAGGGAAATATTGCAAGAGTTTCAATAGAACATGTTGATGTATACAGTTTCTCTAAGTTGTGATATATTTCTAAATATAGAGGTCAGGTTATTTTTCATCTGCACTATATTTCCTACAGACTTGTTCAATTTGTACAATTCCATTTTGTGACACAGAGCTTGTTTACAGATCTTAAATCCCGATAGAATTAATCAAATAAGTGCTCTTATAAAGTCTGTAAAATACGATGTTTCCAAAAGCCACAATGACTCAGGAAATCAGCACATTGCCCTAACCCCTTCACTACCATATTTTTAATAAAATACACATTTTCAAATAATTTTGAACTAATCAATTTGAATATATAACTAACTTTCTCATTGAAAAATAACAAAGGTTCTTACACAAAATTACGGCTGTGTCCGACCAGAATTCTCTCACCGCTGTCTGTTCAAACCATCTATAACTGGCTACTCATACTGATGTTAAGGTATTGTTCTCAAAATAAATATCACAATCTAATACTACTACTATTACTAAGAGCAACAATCAGAAACTTTCTCTTGATAGGATCCTATCACACCATTCTATTACATGTAATATCACCAAATTATTAGTTACCTACTGCTAATGGCTAGATGAACTGTGGCACAGGGCTAAATGTGACTGGCCTGGAAACACGAGAAGGTATTCGATGAAGATTTTTGAATTTCTGACAAATGAGAGAAAGAGAGAAACAAGTGAAAGGAGAAAAAGCTTTTAGCTTCAGATAAGAATTTTGCCAAAATGTGCTAAGAATTACAGAAATCCCATGACTTTCTTATAGCAATTGAACAAACAGCTTCCAACTAAGTAAGCAAACATCATCAAAATCTGCCAGGCATTTCAAGTGGCTACAGCTTGCATGTGAAGGATGGCTAAATTAAAAACTTCTCTCTCCAAAATAAAAAAAAAGGAGGAAAGCAAATGAAATCGCTTGCAAAAAAAAAATATTGTATATCTCTGAAAGAATGGGATTGTCTATCTGGGAAGAAATGCCTCTTCCCACCTCTGCTGATTTTAAGCCTATATAACCCTATCTAATCTCTCTTTCTCTCTCTCTCAAAATTAAGTAGAAATTAAATATTGATATGATTAATAAAGAAGTGTTTGGAGTAAGGAATATAAGAGGCAACAAAAGTTCAAGGATGTGGAGATAAAAAACAAATAAAACAAATGTAAATAGCTGGATGCCCCACCTCCTCAGAAGTCAACAGGGGCACTCCAAGACATGGCCTAATGTATCAACTGAAATGATTAGGAGTGGCATCCATCCTAGTATGACTGTAACAGTTTGATGAAGGAATGCAGTATATAAAAACATGTAGAGGGAATAGGTGAGTGCATCTGTTTAAAAATAAAGAACTACCGTATGTACCCAGAAATCAGCGGGAAATATGTGACAAAAAAGGTGACGGTAAAGTGTGTGTATGGAGGGGGGGGGGGTAAAGTGTGTGTATGTTTTGAAAGAATATGGCCTTCAAAATGGTCAGAGATTGTTAAAAAAATCATTATGTAATGAAATTGTGCCACAAAAACTATACGCTAAATGGCACTTAAAATATTTTAAACATCAAAATATTAAAACTTGATAAATATATTCTCCTCCCATGCTATTTTCAAAAACATTCCATCTAAGCATAATGTATTGATTAGCTGCCTGAACTTATAAGGGTTTATATTTTTGTCCATTTCTCAGACCAAAAAAGGGGTATATACGACAATTGGTGGAGAAACATACTTTTTTAATATATATATCCTTACTTTCTGGGCATTTGGTGACAGAAAAAAATAAGATAACACTAATACAAAATTGATAACACACACAATTACTGGTGAAAATTTGTACATAATTTTTCATTTTCTGCTAATGCTTATTAATATGTCAATTGTAAGGACAGTTAAGGGTTGTGGCCACTATTTGAAATCATCGCCTACCTAACCTAAAAATTAATAAATAGATAAAACTTTTGTATTTGACCCTTTGAAACAAACATTTTCTGTGTCATTAAATCAATGTCCTATTTTCAATAAAGAGACAGAATAGATGTGAATGATGGTATTGGACTAAAGATATCAAGGGCAAAGTTCAAATACTGGTACAGTCAGTCTACTGTACCCCAAGATAAGGACAAGAGTGGGAAATTTTAGTACATTTGCTGAAATATAGCTCTAGATAGGACAAATGGGGAGACATTTAGGCACAGTTGCTTTACTATAGCCCTAAATATGACAAGAGTGGAACATTTTAGTACAGCTGCTGAAATATAGCTCTAGATAGGACAATAGGGGAACATTTCAGTTGCTGAAATATAGTTCAAGAAAAGGACAAGAATGGGAGATTTTGGTACAGTTGCTGAAATATAGCCCTAGATAGGACAAGGGTGGGGAAATTTGGTACAGTTGCTAAAATACTTCCTTATACTAGGACAAGAGATGAAAGTTTTGGACAGTTGCTTTAACTGTACTCCTAGATAAGGACAAGAGTGGGAAATGTGCTAGAGTTGCTGAAATATTTCCCTAGATAGGATAAGAGGGGAAAATTTAGTACAGTTGCTGTACTGTACTCTTAGATAGGACAGGAAAGGGAAATTTCAGGTAGTTGCTTTACTATACTCCAAGATTAAACAGTTTACCTAAATATGCCTGGCTGACAAGTTCTCATTTCTATTTGCCTTCTTTTTCAGATTAACTCCTAACAGTGTGACGATTTAGCAGAAAATATATAAAAACAGTTGTTTTGTTAATTCAAAATTAATTTGCTAATTCTAAAACGGTTTTGTTAACACTTTATATGTAGTCATAATGTTGTTTTGTACTTTCCAAGAATGTCTTGCTTAATGTGGGTTCATGTTGTACAGGATTTTAAGAATTATTCAAAAGGAGCAATATTATCATTTAATGCCCATTTTCTCTGCTAGCAAAGGTTGAATAGGTAATCACAGACCAAGTGACAACTTAATCAGAGCTACTGACTTCTTAGACTGGAAGTCACATCTCACATGTTGCAAAACTCTACAAAGTGCACCAGGTGCATTTTATCATGGCACCAACACTAAGGAGATTTTCAGGTCTTTGACACAACTGAAGAGACCTTTCAACCCATTTGGGGGCAAGTTTTATATGGTTGGATGCTCTTCCTATCACTAACTACTTTACAGAAATGCAAAATTAAAAGTTGGCAAATGTTACACAATCTAATGTGCCAGAACAATTGCTGTAAGGCATTTAGGCTGTTACTATAATCCTTCTACCAATCCACACACACACACACACACATTTTATATATGTGTGTGTGTATAATACACATGTGTCCAATCCTACAGTCCTTTAAGAAATTTTTTTTTACTTTTTTTATGCCACAATACAAAATACCTGACCAGCAGTACAAGCACCACAACATTAAGCATTTACATTACTCTATATATACTAATATATTTTCACGGTAAAGGCTAATTATCTCGCATAATAGCGAATCTAATAGATTTTGATATTATTTATTTTGAGAACAATACCTTAACATCAGTATGAGTGGCCAGTCACAGCCAAGTTTGAACAGAAAGAGGTGATAGAATTGCCATCACTGTCTCTCTTCCAGTACTCCCTCCACTATTGTATTTCTTCCATTATTACCCCCAGTCACTCGTTTCTGTTATCATACTCTTGCTACCTTCACCAATTCACCCTGGTATTACTTTAGTCACTCTTGTATTCACCATCTTGGTCACATTACCTTGAATAAATATAGACAACAGAGTAGTGAATACTCTTTAGTATTACGAGATACAAGGCAACACCACTAGTGTGAGTGTCAAGATAAAATATATTTGTTTGTGTTAGGAAGAGCATCCAAGTATAGAAACCATATCAAAAATGGAACATACAAGCAAAGAGTGGTCTTCCAACTTGTCTAGAAGGCCAACAACTCAAAATATAAACTAACCATAACAACCCATCTAAACCATGTCAGAATGGAAAGCGAGCATAAAATAATGATGAGAACAAGTAACATCATGTACCACATGAAACTACATTAACAGGACATTCTTAGAAATACAAATTAACACTGATTGCATCACATTCAAATTTAGTCTTTACTGCAAATTTTCAATCATAAGGTACAGTAAAGATTGGCATTAACAAACCTGTTTAGATATTTTCTGCTGAATCATTACAGGATATTAAGAGTTAAATAAATAGGTACCCTGAATGAAGAAAGGTTAATTGATGTGTTGTTGCAAGACAATGGAAGTAGATAGTACTTCAATCAACCAATAGGTGTTCAAACCAATTAAATTAGGACTACACCTTTTCCTACATCTGCAGTTTTGCTACAATCAACATATTTACTATAGTGCTGCCTTATTGATGCCAAGTTGTATTAGCCATTGTCTTTCTCTTGGATAACATCAGTGGCATGGAGAGGGGAGACTGGCACTCATGAATGACTGCTGATCTTTCACAAAAACATCTTGACTGAGCTTGTGTCTCAGAGAGGAACTTTCTAGGAGCAAACCCATGGTCAATAATGCCCAGATGTCTCTGCTAAGGGATTAGTGGAAAATTTAACAAAATTTTAATACAAATTTGTCAAGAGTGGCAGAATTGCTTTGCAATATTTAGTT
The DNA here is from genome assembly GCA_964016885.1 of Eledone cirrhosa. NCBI lineage: Eukaryota > Metazoa > Mollusca > Cephalopoda > Octopoda > Eledonidae > Eledone > Eledone cirrhosa. The sequence continues at coordinate 88,935,399 of OZ024741.1, forward strand.
ATGTCAGGAGCGGTGGATTGGCAGTATCGGTAGAGGGTCGGACACCATGCTTTGACGCATAGAACTACGGCCCTTGCCATTCTGAGTTCAAATCCTGCCGAAGTTAACTTTGCCTTTCATCCGTACAGGGTCAATAAAATAATGTACCAGTAATGCACTGGGTAATTGTGCCAAAAGTAGAAACAATATTTAGTTATGTCATATTATGTTCTTCATTCAAATCCTTTCAAGATTAAGTTCGTCTTTCAGCCTTTGGGTTCAATAAAATACATTTTCTTCTTTATTCACGAGAATTTCATGGAACTCACATACTAACTATATCCTACTTTTCTACCCATTTATTCCTGAGAGGGCCATATGGGCAGAGTCCCTAGATATACTTCCCAGAGGGTCCTTTGGAGACAACCATCTCCAAATAATCTGGCTGGATCTCCAAGTGAAATCAACCAAATTTATGGATGTTATCCAACCATTTAACTTGTGGTCTACCTCTGGGTTTCCTGCCCATAAAATCTGACATGTGATTCTTTCCTTAAACATTCTAACTACATGTCCATGGTATCATAGCTGTGATCTCATGAAAAATATATTGTAACCTTAACAATTGGTAACTGGAGATTATATTTCAAACACTAATTCTGATAACAATATTCATTCAGCTAATAGTGAGATAAAAGAGAATTGCTACATTTTCCCACCCAAACATTCCTCCTTAATTTCACTTCAAATTATAATATAGCAATAATTGTTTCTACTTTAGGCACAAGGCCAGTAATTACCCAGTGCATTACTGGTACTTTTATTTTATCGACCCCGTAAGGATGAAAGGCAAAGTCAACCTCGGCGGGATTTGAACTCAGATCGTAAAGGGACGTAACTATGCTGGAAAGCATGGCGTCCGACCCTCTACCGATACTGCCAATAGCAATAATATAGAGCTCCAATATAACAATAGATATTGTATATGTTCCAATAGATATTGTACATAAATACATATATATCCCCTCATTTGTTTTAAAATTCAAAATTGCATTTAACATGTGAAATATCAGAACATGATGCTCTAATAAAGTTGAAGACAATTTTTTTTAACAGAACTGAAATATATAATTCTCAATCTCAAATTTCACTTCAAATAGCAATAATATAGAGCTCCAATATAACAATAGATATTGTATATGTTCCATATAGAGACAGAACTCCAATATAATAACAGATATTGTGTATGTTCCATACAGAGATAAAGAAAACAAATAAGAGTGTAATCTCCTGATGAAATAGTGTTGTATGTCAACTAATTCCTGTGGTTAAATAACTAGAGTCTAGATACATATTCAAAAGCTGCCAAAATGACAATGTTAAGCTACTGTGCATTGGACCTCCATCAGTTTCAACAATGAGTGTTCCAGTCGTCGATCAACAGAAGGGCATGCTTGTCAAATTAATGCACAGCTGAGGATTCAACAGACACACGTGGAGATTCAGCGTGACTGTGTGTGACATGTCTGGCTCTTTGAATTACAGGTACAGTCCATCTGACAGGCTTCCAAACAGTTTCTATCTAGCCAATTTCACTCACAAGACATGGGTTAACTTAAGAATATGGTAAATGACACTTGCCAAGATATTACACAATGGAATCGAACTTAGGATGAAATGATTGTAAAGTGAACTCCATGCTGCATCCACTTTAAGCTACTGTATTTGGAAAAGCACACAACTCAAAACAACTTTGCTGACTGTTGAAACTATTTAACTCTTTCCATCACCACCACCACCACCACCATTTAACATCTATTTTCCATTCTTGCATAGGTTAGATGTGTTGTCACATTCAGAGAGTAGACAGGCAGGTCAATAGACTGTCTTGCTCATGTTCCATATTGGTTTCTATGGCTGGATGCCCTTCTTAATGCCAACCACTTCTGGCATATATTGGGTACATTTTCTTGCGGCACCAATACTACCATCTGATAGGGCGAGCTGGATGCTTTTTTTTTTTGTATTACCAGTACTACAGTGTAGGCTGAATGCATTTTATCATGGCATCAGCACTATTACCTTAGTGTGGACAGGGTGCCTTTTATTGGGGCACCAGTACTTCCACTTTATAAGATGGGCAAGGTGCATTTTTATTATGGCACCAGTGCTACCACTTTACAGGGTGGGCTGGGTGTATTTTTATTAGAGTGAGTTGCAACTGATGGTATGCTGAAGCATGCCTGGCTTTCTAATAAGGAGTTAGGCATGTGAATGAGGGAGGAGATTGGGGGAAAAATTATAGTGAGGGAGGGAAAATCAAGAATCCGAGGGAGCAGATTAAGTGGGGTGGAGGGGGGTTAGATAGTGAGGTGGTGATCGAAAAGGCAGTCTTGAGTTTTGTTACATCTGTCCACCCTTCTCTTAGTATTCGGAATGCAAAAGGTGCTAGATATGCTGATCTATTCACAAGAAAGATGATACATGAAATGAGAATACTAACAAAAAGTGACTTGCTATATGAGGAAGTCTTAAAGTCAACTAAGTAAAATCTAAAGTCCTAGTATGTAGAAATAACAGGACTCTGATTCCTTCAAGGAAATGGCCATGTTCAATGTGCAGAAAGGGAGTTGATAGGAATTCCATATTATGTACACAAGAGATGTAAAGGGATCACAGATAGGCTAACAAAGAACGTAGACTTTGTGGTCATTGCACAGCAGCAGTAAGTAACAAGAGCTCATATGAAACAGGCACTAGGTGAGGTGGTTGTGTTGGTAACACGACAAAAAGCACCCAGTTCACCCAGTAAAGTGGTCATGTTGACGACACGACAAGAAGCACCCAGTGCACCCTGTAAAGTGATCGTGTTGGTGACATGACAAAAAGCACACAGACGACTCTGTAAAGTGGTCGTGTTGGTGACACGACAAAACACACCCATTCTACCCTGTAAATACAGTTGGCATTAGGACGAGCATCCAGCCATAGAAACAGTTCTGTATGAATAAAACATGGTCACCAACTTGTCTAGCCCATACTAGTGTGGAAGGATGGAAATTAAATGATGATGATGATAAGTAAAGTGAGAACCTGTTAGAAAATGGTCAGGGAGCTACTACCTCGGCTAGCTATGAAGGGTTTCTATTTCAGAGTGAAAGGTAGATTATATGATGTATGCATATGAACTACAATGCTGCATGGACGTGAGGTCCAGGCCTTGAGCACAGAAAATCTGCGAAGATTGGAAAGTATTAAGGAACCAAGAGAAAAATTCAGCATAAGAGGGACCAGATGTAGTGTACATGAAAGGAGACTACAAAGTTATGAAAGATAACAAAATTATAAAGAACAGGGCCATCAAATATGATGGAATTTGTGGAAAAGGAAAACCTAAGAAACATGAAGAAGACTGACCATGACACTGGACATGCAAGCAGGATGTAACAAACGAAATGATAGTGTAGAGACTAAAAGGTACATCAACATTTAGGTCACCACTCCCACTGCCAATATTCCTCATACCTCCATGACACTAACCTTCCCTGTATGTCATTGCCCCCACCTCTCTGAGGATAGAAACAAATCAACACCTCAGTCTGCTTTCCCTCTTGTTATTGAATGCCCCCCTCCTTACTATTTAAATTATCCCTACCTATCCCTAATCATACATACTGCATACAGAGTATTGTCAAAATCCCAACAACCTCTGATGCTAATTCACCTAACTCATACTGAAAGATACAGTCCATATATAAAGTGGGCTATCTTCACTCAAACCCTACATATGTCCACGAATCTTATGACATTCTCCCACTCCACTTCACAGCCAGTCATCACTCTTCACTTCAAGGCCACCTCCATGATCCAACATTTGCTTTCACACTCTCTCCTTACCCTCTCAGTAAGCAATATGTAGGTGTCATTGATACCCATCCCACAAAGCCACTTTTGCAATGCTCTCATTTTCCCTCACTCCAATTACTGCCTCTCTACCTGATATTAGTGCCACAACAGAGTACACCCAATATTTTCTGAAGTGATAATACTGGTGCCATGATAAAATGCACTCAGTACAATCTCTAAGGTGCCTGCATTAGGAATGGTATCCAGCCATAGAATCCCTGCCAAAATGGAATGTATAAGCAAGATGTGATCATACCCTATCTTGTTTCAGAAAGTAACAACCTGTCCAATCCATGTTAGCATGGAAAACATTTGTAAAACAGTGATGATAATAATGATACCTAACCAAGAATGATATTAATCTTACATTCACTTCATGCCTTGCAATCAAAGCTAAACCCTGATCCTTGATCTTCCACCCCCAGAGCCTAAGAAACAATCTATTTTCATATAAAAATCTTCTGAAGTAAACACAAGCTTATTAAGATACAAACTTTGAGTTACTAGATTTAGTAAATAGCTAGCTATGCTATTATTCTAATGATACTTAGAATACCTTCCAGAGCAACCATACTGACATGTCAACTGAGTGTCTGTGTAAGTACTCTGCAAGGTTTACAAATTACTTTGTTCAACATTATAAATAACATCACTGAACATAGCCAATGAAAGAACTTCTAAACGGTCACCTAACCTGCTAGAAATAGCATGCAGATCTCACTCAGATCACACTTTCCTGTCTTGGCTAAGTGCCCCTGATACATTGGATAATGTACCATAGATATGCCATACCTCTAAACTTTGTCATTATCAAGCTGGTGTTTTGTACATAACAAAGGCTGTTGCATAAAAATATGATGGAAGGTTTTCAGATAATTATAAACACATTAAAACAAACAGATCTGCACTCTAGGGCAAGGGGTGGTTCTAGGTGGTTTGGTATCAAAAGGACTGTATTAAATGTCATCATAGTTAATATATTTCACTAAAAAGGATACAATAGGTATAGAAGCTGCTTGGAAGTCAGCTATGGTATATTTAAAATTTAAAGGGCTGATAAAGTCCAGCAAGTGATGCGGACATTCAGCTCTTTCCTCCATTGTCACTTTGTTGGTAATAATATCCAATCCTTTATATGTCTGCAATAGAAACAAAAACAATTAAAGTCAATACAACAATAGTGTAGAGAATGTTGGTTAAACAATTAGAAAATAACATAGAATATGTTGCTGTGGATCCACCATAGACGCTTTCGGCCCCCACCCATTGTCCTGTTGCTAGTGCTGGCCCCCTTCCATGCCATGCTGTTCTCAATGAGGTCATAAAGCATGGCTTGGATACTGCAGGCTTCCCCTTCCAGCTCGAGCCAGCGGGGCTGGCAAAAGGCCAGACGGCATGACCATCTTCCCGTTCTGCAATGGTAAACCCTTCATCTGGGATGCCACATGTAACAACACATTCTCCAGCAGCAACCTAGTACAGTCTGCGACTAACCCAGGCCCTGTTGCACTTCGAGCCGAGAAGGGTAAACTCTCCAAATACCGGTCGAGCCGGTAACAGTGGAGACTTTTGGTGTTCTTGGCCCTAGGGCCACCTCTCTACTCACCACTATTGGCACAGAGTTGGCTACCTGTAGGTGTGAGCCTTGCAAGCTGGAATAGCTCTTCCAGTGCATCTCCCTCACTTCCCTCCAGGGAAACGCCTCCTCTATTCTGTCCATCAGGACCACAGGGTGGCCAGTGCATGGGCCCCCATTTGTTCATAATAGTAAGAGATGGGGAGAGCAGGATAAATGGAGGCAGTGACAGTGGGAGTTTGGTTCCTTTGTTTATGGACCTGGTGCATATGTATATATTTCATGAACAACAACAGTAACAAGAATGTTAGTTGAACAACTAGAAACTGACATCTGACAGACACAGAAAATAGGAATATATGAATCAATTAGTAAAATTACTTAGGAGATTAATGAAAAACACTGAACACCAGTGACTATTTTTATTTTTTTTACTGTTTTGTCAAGAGATGGGCAGTATCCATGGCCCTATATCAGGGTCCCCAAAATTAGTGAGAGAGAAGAAGGTATCCTCAGACCAGAAACCTGATCCAAATGTTTGCAACAGAGTATATATGAATGCAAGGACAAGATGGCAGTGTTAACCTGGGCAACATATTAAGTGTACCACTCAACAAAAATAATGACTAGATTTGAACTCAGAATGCAAAGAGCTAGAACCAATACTGCAAGACATCTTGTCCACCACCATGGACTGGTACTTTATTATGGACAATACTAGTGTAGTGTTGTTGTCATGATAAAATACATCCAGTCCACTATGTAAAGTTGGTGCCACAATAAAACACACCCAGTAAGGTGGTGGCATGATAAAATGCTCCCAATACATACTGTAATTGTCATTAAGGGCATTCAACCAAAGAAACCAAGTCAAAAATGGAACATATGAGCAAAATATGGTCATCTAACTTGTCTAGCCTCAGAATGTGATAACCTGTCTAACCTATGCAAACAAGGAAAATAGATGTTCAATGGTAATGATGAATACAAAATGGGACATGCAGATTTATGTCAGATAATACAGCAAATAAGAATGAACCAATAAGACAGCAGATTATGCAGTCATGATCAGATTTAGATCACCAATGATTGATTATAGGGAGTATTTGAAACAACACCTCAGCTAGTATCAAAAGAGAATGTTGTTTGAGATAAAGATAGATTAACCCTTTCATTACTATATTTCTAATGAAAAACTGCCTACAATTGCACTGAAAGCTTAGCCAGAATAAAAACAGACTGGAAAAAGTTTGTGGAACTACTAACTCAGTTGGTAACAAATATTCTCTGAGCAAAGGGTAGATTGTATATTCCTGCATGCGAAGTTTGATATTAATGAGACATAGGCACTGAATGCAGAGGATATGCGAAAGTTGGAGAGAAAAGAAATGAGTATTCTCCATTGAGATAGTAGCTCCACAAACTTTTTCCATTCTGTTCTTATTCTGGCTAAGATCTCAGGCCAACATCATCCACTGTTAATTAGGCCACTAAGGTAAGTGAAGCTATCAACCACTTCTGTAGGTCTTTCCTAATATTGGAGAAAGTTTATTTCTCTGATGCTCTTAATACCAACTATCCCTGTGCATCTGCCACATATGAAGACTACTTTTTCTGTTAGCTTACCTGCAATCCATTACACCACTTGTGTACTATCTTTATATTGAGTACACTGTATAGAATTCCTACTAACCCATTTCCTGCCAGTTGAACACAACCATTTCCTATTTGTTATCAGGGTCTTCTTTCCTACATACTAAAACTTTACTTCACACTATTTGTGCAGCTTAGTGATTCATGCATGATAATCAGTGCCTTATTAAAACAAAAGGGCATCCAGCCATAGAAACACTTTCCCATAATAAGTCTCATCTTATACTAGTTGCCAAATGTGTGTGTGCTCAAGTACACATTTTAGAGGAAACAAGATGGATTTGAAGATGTTTGTGTTCTTAAGTGATACTGCATTAAGTAGAGAGAGAAATTAGTATAATAGAAATCAGGTGTGGTGTGCAACAGAGAAAACTGAGCTGATATGATGTTTACAGAAGATGACAGTTCAGTAAAGAAGTACCAAGTAATCTATGTGGAAGGAACCTGTAAAAAAGGAAGACATAGGTAATAAAAATTGACTTGAGGCTGAAAGACTTCAACAAATGGTAAAACTGTATAGGAGAAGACCCATCCAATCTGTGCCAATATGGTAAAGTGGACATAAAATAATGATGATGGGGATGGTACAGATTCTATTGGTCAACAAAATCCTACATGGATCTCATGTTTTTAACCTTGTAAAAGTGGTTTCTTCTGCAAGATATTTTACTTAAGATGGTTGTACTGGTGACATGACAAAAGCACCCAGTCCACTCTTTAAGATGATAGTTCTAGTGCCACAAAACAATAAGCATCTAATCTATCCTATTAGGTGGTCATATTAGTGCCACAAAAAAAGAACCCAGTCTATTCTGTAAGGTGGTAGTGCCAGTGTCACGAAAAACAACACACCCAGTCCACACTGTAGGGTAGTCATACTGGTGTCATGACAAAAAAGTCTACATTGTAAGGTGGTTGGCATTAGGAAGGGCATCCAGCCACAGAAAACCAAGCCCAAAATGGATCATATGAGCAAGATGCAGTCACCTGACCTGTCTAGCCTCATAACATAACAGCCTGTTGAAACCATACAAGCATGGAAAATAGATAATAGTGATAACATGATCTATGTCAAAACGTCCTGACTGTTGAGTTGATAATACTTTGGGGATGCATACAATATACAGTGGGGACATAAAAGAAAATCATGATGGGCACAAGGATGGAAAATGTGGTTTTGTAGCTAGATCCACAATAGCCTATTGTGTGTCCAGAAGGGATGGGCTGTTGTCGTTTTGGAACTAGATCTATGATGGCCTACAGTGTGTCCAGAAGAAAGGGGCTGTTGTGGTTTGGGAACTAGATCCACAATGGCCTACAGTGTGTCCAGAAGGGATGGGCTGTTGTGGATTTGTAGCTAGATCACAATGGCCTAGTGTGTCTAGAAGGGATGGGCTATTGTGGTTTTGTAGCTAGATCCACAATGGCCTACAGTGTGTCCAGAAGAGATGGGCTGTTGTGGTTTTGTAGCCACATTGTCTTACCTAACTAACAAGGATCACAAAACAAAAATTGACATACTAGAGACAATTGGAGAATGTTTCAAGAGACAGACTAATGAGAGAAAACAGCAAATGCATGGTTATGGTGATCCCAAATGCACTGGTTTGATGCAGTGGATGTAAGTGCACTAGGCTGATGTAGTGGCTCTGGTTTGGTACAGTGACTGCAGTTGTTCTGGTTGCAGCTGCTGTGGTGCAGTGCAGTGAATGTATGGTTATGGTGGTTGCAGCTACTCTGGTGCAATGTTGTGACTGCATGATTATGATGATTGCAGCTGCATTGGTTTGATGTAGTGGTTACAGCTGTTCTGGTGTGGTGCAGTGATGACATGGATAACAAAACAAATTTTTAAAATACTACAATGTTGGACAAAAAAGCTAGGACATTCCCTGATAGCATCAATGCTGCCTGAGAAAGTTATACTTCTGGAAAGTGCTGAAATCTTAAGAGATTTCAGGCAACAGCTGATGAATGGTATGTTCCACAAAGCAAGATATATGTAAGATATATATGATAATTGTCTTTTGTGTAGTGTGTTTTGGGCTAGTTTAGGTGTGTTGTATTTTGTTATATAACATCAGTGGTCTGCTTGAGTACTGAGCAGTTTGTGATAACACATCCAATCTTCGTTAGCAGGGAAAACGGATGTATTCACTGTGCAAACTAGACCCCATGTTTAAACCAAAGTGATCTCTTTGCAAAATGAACTGAAAGACACTAGTTTCACTAGGTCATTACTGGCTCATCAGGTGTATTTACTTTTTTCTACAGTAGCTTCTATCGAATTTGAGTGAAATATACAACACTAATTATGAGCAATAAAATCCTAGAAAAATAGATCTTATGTATAATACGCAGTGACAATAAATGCACTCAGTACACCCTGTTAAGTGTGATGGTGCATAGCCTAGTGGTTAGGTGTTGGACTACGATCATAATATTGTAGGCTTGATTCCTGAACTAGATGGCACATTGTGTTCTTGAGCAAAACACTTCATTTCATCTTGCTCCAGGATTCAGAAAACTCAGCAGAAAATGAGTACTAGTAGTAGCTGAGAGGTAACCCTGTGATAGACTAGCATCTTATCCAGGGAAGTCTTGTACTCTTAGTCAATGATGATGAAACCAGAATAAGTACCATCCTCATGAGCTAATTTTTTAACTTTAATTTAATGCTGTTAAGTGGTTGGTGTTAAGAAAGGCATCCAACCTTAAAAAGCATGTTAAAAATTGAAAGTATGAATAAAACATGGCCCTCAAAGAGGGTAATAACTTTGATTAAGTTTAGACTTGGGCCATATCATGACGTCCAACTCATGCTATCATGGAAAAGGAATATAAAATATTAATGTATGACTACATGGTTAAGAGTTCATTTTCTTGTACTATTCCACAAAACACACAACTCTGCTTCTTTCAGTCAGTCTGGTTCCATTATATATTTCATAATTCAATAGTTAGTGTGAGGAAGGGCATCCAACTGAAAAAACAAATGATCCATGAAATTCATCCCATCAATGTTAGTATAGGAAAATGGATGTAAAACAAGAACTATATATATATATATATATATATATATATATATATGGCATGTATATTCATTTTTCCATTAACATTACAAGGGGCCTGACGAGCCACAGATTACAGAGTCGGGTCAGATCGAACCTTGAGGTGATCAGTGGCGAAGCGTGCATCACCAACCATTAATGGTAATGAAGGAGTAACCAATCGTCCTTGTTATCTTATTTCACTATAATACACTGTCTAGCTCTACACCTCAACACTGAAGTGAACCTACAGTAACTCCAAGTTACACTCCCTGGATATGGATATATATATATATATATATATATGTTCCCCAATACTTTCTCATTTCTTCCTTATTCTTTTCTTCTCTTACTCTACTCCGAGAAACTACAGTAACTCCAAGTTACACTCACTGGATATGGATATGGATATATATATATATATATATGTTCCCCAATACTTTCTCATTTCTTCCTTATTCTTTTCTTCTCTTACTCTACTCCAAGAAAGGATTTAACCCAAAACGTCAATCCTTTTTTTTCTATCCCCATTTGGAATATTTCTACTGTACACACGCTATTCATATTTTTCTACATACTTTTGTCTTTTATTCAATGTTTCCCTATAAACCACTCCTTCTGCTAGCATTGCATAGATATTAGTTGAACCCTCGTTTGATATTGTGCTATGTCTTCAAGTAAAGAACCACTAACCAATACTCTACTTGGCTGCAGTTTCACCTGGTTGAAAAACAGGTGCCACACCCACTTAATGGTTGAAGGGTTAACAGTAGCAAGATGCAATCACAGACACGAGTGAAAAGAAATAATTCAGCAGTAACAATGTGCAAATTGCTCTGTGAAATATTAGTGTTTAGATTGTTTTGTTTTGTTCCCTGAATCCCACTGCACTTTTGGGTGCATCTAAGAAATATATAGACATACATATATATCGAAGACATCGTTAATGCTCATTTATAAAAATAACATTTAGGCATTATATCTATAAATTTATATCATTTGTTTACATACACACACATATTATATATATATATATAAAATCTTATTCAATCAATGATAACCACAATATAAAGTTTAAATATGATAAATATATTTATAAACACACTCAATAGATTTAGATGGATACCAGCATGCATGCATAGCTATGTATTTGTGCATGAATGCATGTGTATATATATATATAAAGGCAACGAAAATACGCAGCTTCTCAGAAACATTTTTTTAAACAATTTATTTATTTCATAACATTTTTAGTTACAGAAAATATTGAAAATTGTTAATTTACTAACAAAACAGTAAACATAAAGAAACGAAACGAAGATATTTTAACCTTTCAGCTTCCGCTTCTATTTTCATCTTAGAACACAAAAAAGGTGTCTACTTTTTTTTATAACAAGTGTGCATTACATTTTTTCAACAGAAATAACTTGCGTTTTACATATATGTACCATTCAATATCGGCTGTTGTTATATATATATATATATATATATATATATATATATATACATACATAATGGTAAACGTGGACCAAAATCGACAGAAAATTTGGTTGGATGGTAATTAAAAGACATTATTTTACAGAAAAAAAAACAGACAACAGTTTGGAAAATGTTGGTAAACAAAGAAAGAAATGCTCATATTGTATAGTTTTTATAAACTTATCGTTTAAAAGTAAAACAATAGTGTCCAAATAAAAAACATTAACGAAGAAAAGAGATAGCAAAATAGTAAATGCCTGGTAGCACGTGGAGTAGATATTTCGCTAATCGATAGAAGAAAACAGATCATGAGGTCAATTAGAATAGAAAATACTTACTTGCATGGCATCAGCATTAATTATTTCACCAGAAAATACTTTAGCAAGCTCTATGGCGAGTTTAGATTTACCAGTTCCAGTGGCACCTAATACTACAACTACAGGAAAAAGACTACGAACTGCAGCCATGTTTTTGCCTGTAACTATGGGAGACAAATGCTGCAATAAAATTGTTTTGACTAAAGAGTTTCATATTATTTATTAGTTTCATTATTGTTTCTTTTTGTTAAGTTATTTTTTGTTTGTTTTGTAATTTTTGTATTTGTCTTTTTTTTTGTGTGTGTGTTGTAGTGTAAATGTTATCGTCTTTATAATAATTACTCACACACCAATTATATATATATATATATATATATATATATATATATATATATATATATATATATATATGTGTGTGTGTGTGTGTGTGTGTAGGGTCCCTAGTTGTGTCGGGGAGATGGGGGGGGGGGGGATCACTGTTAAAAAGGGAATCAATACTTTGGTAGAGTATAGGTATCTTTATCATATATAGAAATGACTTCTACAAGACTACAACGGTTTCAGATCTGACCAGCTTTATCTGACATTCCTAATGATTTCATACGAATGAAACAGTTCTAGTCTTGTAGAAGTCATTTCTATATATAATTTTATATATATATATATATATATATATATATATATATATATATATATATATATATATATATATATATATATATATATATATATATATATATCGGACAAGAGAGTTTATGTGAATTTTATCAATGACCACAGACTTAACATGAATACGCTACCTTAGGTTTCAGGACCCAGTTATGGCCACCACTGTATAGTGGTGTAGTGGTTCAAAAACTAGTCTTTATCATCAGGCGTAAGGACAAATTCTTCGGGTAATATTTCATTCATAACCCCCACACATACACACATATAAACTTTTTTTGTATTAAAAGAGGCGACCAATTTTGTGGAATATGAAACATTACACGAAAGACCAAATCATGGTGAAACTATTAGTAGTTATATAAAGAACAATTAGCTAGCTACTAGTTAAATGTATTTGCACAATGCCTTTTTAACATTCAGTTTTCTTTTGTGTTCATTCCTTATTTAGATTTATATCTCGGTACTCCCACGCTGGGTAGCACATTGGCCGACAGGCTTCCCCCAACACACTCGATCCACCGCTGCTCCAAGTGATGTTGACGGCTTTTAGATTCTTTTCGAATGCCTGCTGCCGGGTGATCTCCGGTCTGCCCCTTTTCGCTTTGCCTCCGAGAGGAGATCAAGTCATTCACATTTTCAAGTGCCTGTAATCAGGTAGACGGATAATATTGCCATACTCACTCATGGCTCCATAATTATATTTCTTGCAGCGGTCGTCACTTGCTCCCCTCAGAACTCATCGTTTGTAATCCAGTCTCGCCAGGTAATCTTTCAAATCTGTCAGATGCACTTTTTTATGGACTATATTCAGTTTCTGTCAGTCTTTGCCGTGCTCTTCCAAATCTCGCTGTCATAGGTCACTGTAGGAAGAAAAGGTACAGTTTAATACTTGTATCGGTAGTCGAAGCTGACCAGACCGATCATACTCGCTGGAACACTGTAACCTTTTCCCGGTTCTGTTGTTGATGTCCAGTTCATTGTTGCCATTACTGTTTTGAATACTGCAGAAGTAGGTGAAGAAGTTGACTTTGTCTAGCACTTGTCGATTCACCTAGACTGTTGTTTCTTGGTTGGTGTTGTTACTCATCTTCATCACGTTGGTCTTCTTGCTGCTGCTCCTCAACCCAATCTTCTCTGTACTTTGGTTTTCTTGGAGCAGGCCGAGCATCAAGAAGACCAATGTACAAATAAGATTAGGTTAAGGACCAGAAGCAAGAAGACCAAAGTACCGAGATGATTGGGTTGAGGACTGTTGTATTATTTTGTACCAAATCAAAGGTTTTTATTCAATCTAAGAATTATATAGAAAGAGTCAATAAGAGATTAGCATGGGTTAACAATACAACAAACAAGAACAGAACGAATACAACGAATAAGAATAAAAAGGAAACAAATCAAAGAGAAGAAAGCGATGCTATAAAACAAATCATGTCATCACAAGGACCAGCTGCAAGAAGACCAATGTGATGAAGATGAGTAACAATATATTAAGTAAATAGACGTGAAGTAGGATGTCCTCCAGCGGTAATCCAAGAGATGACGTTCGGACAGTGGTCAGAAGAGAAATGTGGTAAGTAGGTCAAAGCCAGAGGAATTTAAGAAGTGGGGAATAAGGTTATGTGTGTATGTAATGCAAAGTGGTAATGGTTAGGAATATGGGTTAAAGTCAAGAATAATTCAATGTAACAAAACAGGAGGAAATATTGTTAGTCCTGTGGCCTGGTTAGTGTTAACAATGAGTATCCGAAAGAATTTTTAGAGACAAAAGCATTGGATGATGATGGTGTGTGTGTGTGTATGTGTGTGCCTGTGCCTGTGTATGTGTGTGCGTGTGCTTGAATTGATGTGAGTGCGTATGTGGGTCTGGTCGATGAATGTCAATGAAATCAATGAAATACCATCACTTCTATAGTTTCGTCCCTCAATACTTCTGTGTTCTGCGTAGAAGGGCTGTCAGTGACTAAGAGCGAGGCTTTAGTCTTTTCATATTGATATATATTTGATGCACTGCAATTGTAAAGAGTAGGAAGGAGTGCAAAATGTGGTCATAGTCAATACTGAGTCGACAACAACCATTATATATATATATAAATGAAAAGTATAGAAATTATTGTAGCAAGAAGCCAACAGTATTCCATAATATATAAGTGACTATAGCGTCAAAATGGAAAAATAGTTAACGTAAGATGTGGGGAAATAATTCAAACTCAATTCAAAAAGAATCAGGATATAGATTCATCCACAGAATTTGGTGGAATCCAGGGAAAAATCAATAGAGCCTTAACTCAGAATAAAATAAAGTTTAAAATACTCATCCTTCAATATATCAATATATATATATATATATATATATATATATATATATATATATATATATATATATATATATATACATACATATAAATGTAATCTGAGTTTTTCGAATATTAGTAATAATATTCGTTTCGTTTGCAATTATGCAACCAGCCTCTTTAAGCCATGTTAGTAGAATGACCTCGTCATTCTTGCTCCTGTGTTGTTATATATATATACATTAATTGTTAGAGAATACAGCAACAAATTCTTGAACAAATATATTTATTGGTTAACAATTGTAAATATATTTGTAAATATATCTGTTCAAGAATTTGGTGCTGTATTCTCTAACAATTAATTTTTTATATTAACGCTCTGTCTGTACACTTTTTGCCTGACATATAATTCCCTCGCTTACTTTCATTGTTCGCTTGTCTTGCACTTTATACGCATTGAGCACACTGTCCTCTTCACCATTGGCTTACAACTAATCTCATATTTTTCCTTCTATATTGGTTTGTACACATACTTTTGATATATATATATAAGTTTATCCCGGGTTCAATCGGGGGTAACCACAGTAAGTAAGGTACTCAATACAAAGCAGATTATAAATATTTAATATAGAAAGGCTTCTACAGGACTAGAACTGTT
Source organism: Eledone cirrhosa (assembly GCA_964016885.1). Lineage (NCBI taxonomy): Eukaryota > Metazoa > Mollusca > Cephalopoda > Octopoda > Eledonidae > Eledone > Eledone cirrhosa. The sequence goes on from OZ024741.1 coordinate 88,950,977, forward strand.
TCATTCACACATTCTCTCTCACACACACACATACACACACACACACATATATATATATATATAATATTATATTTAGAGATTAAACTCATAGTCGTTTACAATTAATCAGCTCAAAGAAAGAGGCATTTCTGAGCAGTGAAATACAAGTTATATATTAATATATATGATGAACACAAACGTGTTTGTATTGTAAGAGACAAAGTTAGCTAGCATGAAATAAACTAATTAAAGTGAATACAATTTGTCTGTCTCGATATAAGTCAATAAAGACAAGCTTATATTGGCAAAAGCCGTGATTCCTGGACAAATTTAAATTTCAAAATCCAAACCCGCTCCGTAGATGAATTTGAACTTCGAAACCCAAATATGTTTCGCAACGATGGTACATGAATTGAAAAATAAAGAGAATCGAAATGAAATTGAAATAAAAAGTGAAATATCCAAATCTTCTGTGCTTATCAACAGGAATCCAGTAAAATTAGTACATTCTACCTTCAGATTAATTGTAAACGACTATGAGTTTAATCTCTAAATATAATATAGTATATTGCTCCTTAACTGTAGAGCTGATCTTTAATCCCGTATAAGTGGCTGTTATTTCTAGCACCGGGAATACGGGATGGCTAGTATAGCTGGCTACACCACATGTAATCAGACCTGCAAATTTTTTGAAGGTGGAATGTACTAATTTTACTGGATTCCTGTTGATAAGCACAGAAGATTTGGATATTTCACTTTTTATTTCAATTTCGTTTCGATTCTCTTTATTTTTTAATTCATGTACCATCGTTGCGAAACATATTTGGGTTTCGAAGTTCAAATTCATCTACGGAGCGGGTTTGGATTTTGAAATTTAAATTTGTCCAGGAATCACGACTTTTGCCAATATAAGCTTGTCTTTATTGACTTATATCGAGACAGACAAATTGTATTCACTTTAATTAGTTTATTTCATGCTAGCTATCTTTGTCTCTTACAATACAAACACGTTTGTGTTTATCATATATATTAATATATAACTTGTATATATATATATATATATATATATATATATATATATATATATATATATATATATATAAAACATGAGAAGAGAAATACTGAGTGGTTGCACATGGGTTACATATTATAAAATTAGTCCCTCGTCAGTGATTTGCCAACCATCATTGGTATTTCATCGCATTAAAAATCATATACCTCAGGTTGGTGCGAGCAATAACTAAAAAAAGCTATTGGGACAAGTGAGTCGCGTAAAGCGAGTGAGACAAGTAAACAACATAGAAGGATAAAGCAAACCGAAGATAGGAAAAAAAACAAGCAACATGGTTATCCGGTCAGCATAAACTGGGTGAATTTCATGAGCGTTCAAAATACAGACCGTCCGACGTGAGTGAGATGTGAGAAAGAAAGAAAGAACCCCACTACCAACGAAACGGGAGGAAGTGAGAAGGGAAGAAACAGAGAGTGAATGAGTGGAAGTGCGAGGAAGAGGTCAGTCGAGAGAAAGTGTAACT
>OZ024741.1:88957490-88967490 GCA_964016885.1 Eledone cirrhosa
CCTTCACGTTTTAAAATATAGAATAGCAGTATCGTACAGTAATCATTTACTAAACTTTTATTCACCGCATAATTATTACTCTCTAGTCGTATAATATTCCCTTTTGATACCAACCATATAATACTTCCTTTTAACACCAGCCAAATAATACTCTTTTTTTTTTCATGCATGCCATATATTTCCTTTCTAATATCAAGAATATTATACTGCTTTGGTTCTATAAAAGGGTTCCTATTTAAGTAAAAAAAATCTTGTAACATAATTTCGTATAAGAACCAATAAATAATCAGTAATTTTAGTAAATCCCTCTAAATGAACTGAAATAAAGAGTATTTCATTAGTGATATCGTGACCAAAGGATTAATGCATTATAGTTAAGTGCCCGCTAATTGAGTTTGCGACCGTGTTGCCAGGTTGCCCAATGGCAAGTAGGCCCACGGTAGTTTTTTAAGGATGAATACTTTGCTTTAAAAAAATATCCTTTAAAAAATGTCTTAGAGAAAGAATAAAAATTTCTTTAAAATAAATAAACAAATAAAACAAAGCACTTGGTCAAACAATTCCCTGGGGAATTAATAGAAACCAAAATATACGATGCTGTTAACAGTTAGAATCATTGGCTTACTGTAGTATTCATTCATGCATACATACATACATACATACATACATGGATACACATGCATATATACACACGAGCTGCTGGCCAAATAATTTTTTATATGAATGGTTAAAAACATGTAAAATCAATTAGTGGTTAGTTCTTCGGTCTAAAATCCCTAGGGAGAATGAGTCGCCAAATAATGTTTGTATAAGTTGAAAACATGTATAAATCTATATATACACACATGTACATGTACACACATACACACACACTCCCACATATATATATATATATGGAGTGAATGTGAAAGACCAAAGGTCTCTGGATGTGTATACTTTTTATTGGAGAAGGTAAGAACGATCACTTGCATACTCTACTCTAAATAACAGTATACTATACATTCACAATTATTTAGAAATTCAATTATAACATGCTGTATTAACATTTAGTATTACTGTATGCTGCCGGTAATATATACACTATAATTAGTAAAAAAATACACATTTTTTCTGCAAAAATTTGATTGCACTGTTTTGTTTTCACTTACGTATTTTTTTTTAAATGTTATTCATTCATTATAAAAATTAAATGATAGCATTCTATATATGGGTGGGCCCCCTCTATCTCCTGGCAACCAATATCGTTAGACCCAGCCCGCCACTGCTTACCATATGTTAGTAACAGACCCTCGCCAGATTGTGGAGCTTTAGGGTGGATTCAGAACATTCTGGGTGGACACTGATACCCTAGAGAATTTTTTGACCAGCCTCTTTCATTAACATTTTTTTTTTGATTTTTAAATTATTTTTTTCTTCTTTGTTCTTGTTTTAAGAAGAAAAGTTAAAAAAGTCATGACTTCAAGGAAGGTATTTCTGGACATATTTCTATAAACTCTATTTTCTAAATCTGAGGCACACCATTGAAATGTGGGGGGCAGTGCTATCTTACCCCCACTCTCTCTTGGGGACGGACCCAATTTGTATTCAGGGAGGGGGGGGGGGGGGACTACATGACTTCTATTTTCGATTTTCCCACGAAATCACGGCCACCAAAGATAGACCTCCGGCGGTTCCGACGATACAATACTAGTAGTTTCAAAAGCGGAACAGCCAGCTTGTAAATTTAATGTGCATGTGGGTGAGCATTCCATAGACACTTGTACCCTTAACGAGATTCAACATGTCTGAAATGGCTGGTCCCTTGAATTGCATGGACAACTCATTTTTTGCCAGTTGAATGGACTGTAGCAATGTGAAATAAAGTATCTTGCTCAAGGGCACAATGCGTCACTGGGAAACCATACCACAGTCTCACCGTGAGTCGACCAGTGTAACCTCGCGCCTTCATAACAAACAATAGTCAATACTAAGCCGAAGCAAACATCATCATCATCATTACCACTATCATGATTGCAACCAAAACAACAACATAATCCTATCACAATTACATACCCTTAGACACCCGCAACTACAACGACACTAGCCCCCCCCCCCCCCCACTCCACAATCAGCATCAGCATCACAAGAAATACTGTCACCGTAATCATTGCTTGACAACCACCATTACAGATATCATCGGCCATACAACCACGTCAACACCACCACCACCACCACCAACACCAAATCACCACCACCGCTACTACGTCTACATTATGTTCTTACAGTCTGAGTTCAAATCCCGCCGAGGTTAACTTTGCCTTTCATCCTTACGGGGTCGATAAAATAAAGTACCAGTAATGTACTGGGTAATTGCTGGCCTTGTGCCTAAAGTAGAAACAATTATGTTCTTACATGTTACAGCATAGTTACATCCCTTTATGATCTGAGTTCAAATCCCTCTAAGGTTAACTTTGCCTTTCATCCTTACGGGGTCAATAAAATAAAGTACCAGTAATGTACTAGTAAATTGCTGGCCTTGTGCCAAAAGTAGAAACAATTATCTTCTTTCATGTTTTTTCATGTTGATATCATTTATTAATATCTCTCTCTATAATATGAAACTGCAGAAGTTCGTTATGCCGACTCAGCAAGATAAAAGGGTTGTTCTTGGCCATAAAATATCCCTGTCTCCTGACAGGATACACACACATATACATATGGGTGTATGTGTGGGTGTTTATGTACATATTATATATGTATATATACGTATGTATATATATATATATATATATATATATATATATATATATATATATATATATATATATATATACATACGTATATATACAGTATCTATCCAGGAGATTCCAACCCAAATGGTTGCATTTTTTAAGGGTATGTCAATATTTATTTATAAAACTAACCTATATTATATTTTATCTGATGAAAGCGCACCATAGTTTGCTCTGGTGGCCCTTGAAATATGTATAATGAAATAAATTTGTTAATATATTGTATATATATATATATTATATATTATTCAGAATATTAATAAATGAAGACATTCACATATATATTTCGAAGGTACTGTGCTGTTTTTTCAGTACGTCCTCGTCAGATAAAATACATGAATTGATGTATGACATACCTCAACGGTCTTGATGGTTCAATTCCAGTATTGGCAGTGATTTATTAAAACAAATCTCAACATTTATATACCATTTATATATATTAATATTCTGAATAATATTAATAACTCCAGAAAACTTCCTTGTAGAGTGCTTTTAATCTATTGTAAAACTATATTCATTGAGTAATCAATGAACCATGTTAATCTTTGGTTATATATATATATATATATATATATATATATATATATATATATATATATACACACACACACACACACACACACACACATATATATATATATATATGTGTGTGTGTGTGTGAGAGAGAGAAATAAAAGAGAAAGAGAGAGTATATAGTCGAAGAAAATCGGATTTGGGACAAAGTGGCCAGAATTGCGGTTCGGTTCTCTGCCGGCGTCTCTGTCTTTATTTTCCATTTCCAGGGATGTTATCAAATATTATCGTACTTATTTGCTGTTCAAATCCTGCCGAGGTTAACTTTGCCCTTCATCCTTACGGGGTCGATAAAATAAAGTACCAGTAAGGCACTGGGTAATTGCTAGCCTTGTGCCAAAAAGTAGAAACAATTATCGTACTTATTTGCATTATGGTGACTATAATTTCAAAATTTACCAATACTTCGTGAGTCAACCACTCATGAATGTATATATCTTCTCTCTTTCATTTAATTTTGAGTTTCTTTTTTATCGGTAACCTTTCTGGTAGCAAAGTTGTAAAGAAAAGTATATTGTCGTCGACTCTTGTGTAAGCGTTCATCTTTTGAATCGTAAGAATGATTTACAAATTTTGAATGTTCCAGATATCGCGGCTATTTGTAGCTTATGAGTTAATGAGTGATGTTTTTTCTCCACAAATCTAAGTTTCGTTATACTTTGGTCCAGGCGGGTTGGCGGATAACCTGTAGCTCCAATATTAACGAGTATGAAACTGAACGTGTGTTTTGAATACTGAATCTGCAAACCCCTCATCAATAGTCTGAATATCCTCCTTCTCTTGCATTTTTCTTACCACATTGACATCAAGTGGACTGCTAACTTTTAAAACAGAGCTTGTTTTTAATGTGTGGTCTCAAACAACATTATCAGGTCGGCTGTGCTTTAATTTCGTGGTTGTTTTTATTTTTAGGTTCCACCAGTATTCCTTTGAGCCATCAGCCTCAACATATTCCTCCCTATTTAATTTTATTTTCGTCTTCAGTAATGCATTACAGATCGTTCTAACTATCACATCAGGCCTGACTCTTTTATAGTTGGCAATAATATGGCTAACATCTTCAATTTTTGTTTTGTACAGACTAAATTTATTGATATTGCGGCTATTTGTAGCTTATGAGTTAATGAGTGTACTGGTCCATTTTTTATTTTGTTCGAGCATTGAGTAGAGTCTTCTAATGTTCATAGGAGAGTGATTTGTATTAAGTTTTATTTCATGTCTCTCTTCTAGATCAGTAGCTATCCTAACCTCATTATGTTCATGCTCATAAACCTGGGCAAGATGATCGCTGACCTTTTTCTTCTGTTGAAGATGTTGCTTCAGTATTATTATCCGGATCTCATATGATGTTAATATGGATTTTAGTCTTCAGTCATACTCCTTGTGTGAGAAGCATAGTCAAATCATATCACCATCGATGTTAAAGTTTCCAGTAACGCTGAACAGCTTGCGGGTTTTTATATCCCTTTCACACAGTTCTTGCAATCAGCTCAGCAGGACAAATGTTGGCGTTAGGATGGACACTGAGAGTTCTGATGACCATATTCTCCCTACTCTTCTGAGGCATTCACTCCAGGTCCTCTCCTTATTTATGAGTCCATTATATCTGACATTCTCATTTTGTCCAAGATACCTATAATTGTCACATGACTGTTGAGGTTGTATCGTCAAGCCATTCATTTTTAGGTTTTCAGAGGAGGGGGAAACTTTTCCACATTTTATTCCCAAAACGCACATCTGAACTCACCAAATGTCATCCCAATGTCTGTAGAAAATTGGGTAATGAGGTGCAAATGTTTTTGTCATGTGGTTGATATTTGGTCAATACAAAGAAAAGACGGGAGATAATTCTGGATCCATTTTTATGGCCACTATGTTTTGTGAGATACCTCTAGTTCTTGTTAGGACATCATTCTAGAAGGAAAACTCTAATGTAAAACCTGCGACTCGATGTCAGACAATGATGTCGACATATTCTTTTTTTATACCGTTTCAGAGAGTGGGATTGGTCCAGTGCAAGGTCTTTCCTGTCACCCTTGTTCAGAGAGTGGGATTAGTCCAGTGCAAGGCGTTTTTTCACTTAAAGAATCTTCAAACACAGGCATCACTTGATCTAAACAATTTTCACGTGTGTTGCAGGAGCATGGTCTTTTCATTTTTATTTCATTGCAGCATATGCAGAGAGGAATCCAAGTCATTGACAGGCTAAAAAATAATCTTCGTATAACCTATGTATGAGTAAAACGTCATGCAATTCTCGAAACCGAGATACAGTCATTATGTATGTATGTATGTTCTTCTGGTTTTATAATTTCATAAAGTTTTACCAATAGAGAGAGAGTCGGTTTCTAACATAGACACAAGACTCTTTCATTGGAATTTACACAACATCAACTAGGTAGATATGTATGCATGCATGTATGTGTAGATATGGATGTTATTGTATGTGTGGGTGTGTGTTTTGAGTTGTATGTGTGCATGTATGTATATGCTTTGTATCTGTACATGTGTATATGCAGTTATTAGATGCAAAATATTTGGAATGTTTTACATATTTTTACTGTTCCATTAATGGATTGTACTTGTAATTTCCTAACTAGTTGTGTTATTTCTGTTCCTGTGAAGCTTAGCTTCTCAAGATTTGTATTGAGGCAGAACCCCAGTGCCCCAATAATCACAGGCATAAATCTGAAGGTGTAATCAGGGTGGAGTATCTGCAGATTTCTCATCAGTTCTGCATAAATATTCTCCTTTTCGCTAATCTTTGATATTATATTGGCATCTGCTGGGCAGCTAATTTCCACTACTGTGCATGCTTTCTTCTCCCTGTCCCATATCATAATATCTGGTCTGTTATGCCTGCATTTTACTGGGGTTTTTTACTGGAACATTCCACCAGTACTCTTTCATATTATGTACATGGACGTCTTCCACATTGCTGTAGCTTTTAATGTTTATTATCGGGGCTATCTTTTCTATGGATTGTATTGTACAGTGTTTTGGCCACTACATCATGCCTTATAGTTAGATAGTACCGCGATGACATCTTTGGACAGCTGCTGATGACATGGGTGATATATTCGATGTTAATTCTGCAGAGTCTGCACTTGTTATCATATCTAGGTATTTTGCCTGCATCCCTATCTCTTTTGTGAATCATATGTATGCATGTATGTATGTATGTATGTATGTATGTATGTATGTATGTATGTATGTATGTATGTATGTATGTATGTATGTTTATCTATTTCTCTTAATTTCGAGTATATTTTTGACCGGCCACCTTCCTGGTGGCAAGGTTGTAAAATAAAAGAAATTGTCATCCCTTGAATCGCAAGAATGTTTTGCAAATTTTGAAGGTGCCAGCTATCGCAGCCATTTGTAGACTATGAATTAGGGAGCTGCGCTCTTTGTCCGCAAATCCAAGTTCAGTTATACATTGGTCCAAGCGGGTTGGTATATAACCCGTAGCTCCAATAATGATGGGTATGAAGCTAAAGGTTTATCTTGGATACTGGATTTGTAAACTGCTCATCAATGGTCCGTAGATGTCCTCCTTCTCCTTTTTCTGACAACGTTTACATCAAGTGGGCAGCTGATCTCCACAACAGAACACTTTTTCAATGTGTGGTCCCAAACAACAATATCAGGCCGGTTGTGCTTTAATTTGGTGGCAGTTTTTATTTTCAGGTTCCACCAATATGTATTTATGCATGTATGTATGAATGTATGTATGTATGTATACATACATACATTCAAGTTAACTTGTCTAAAACTCAAGTTCTAGCATGTAGAAAGGAGAATAGGGCACAGGAGCCCTCTAGGAAATGGCCATGCTCATTGTGTAAGAAGGGAGTAGGTAGAAATTCCATTCTATGTCCTAAATGCAAACCAGGAGTACATAAAAGATGAAGTGGGATCACAGGTAAGCTATCTAAGAATGTAAATTTTATATGTGGCCGATGCTCAGGTGCAGTAAGTAGCAAGGGCCCACTGGATACTATCTCCTTCAACTGCCAAGATGGTTCTATGGAAATAGTAGACACTTTCTGTTACCTGGGTGATAAAATCAGCAGTGGGGAGGGTGTTCTGAAAGTACAGTAGTCAGAGTTCGAACGGGATAGAAAAAGTTCGGAGGGCTAATACCGCTGTAGGTCACAAAGGGTTTTTCTCTAAAAATGACAGGCAGATTGTATGATGCTTGTTACGAACAGCAACGTTCCATGGTAGTGAGACCTGGGCATTGTGTGCAGAAGACTTGCGTCGATTGGAAAGAAACGAAGCTTGCATACTCCAGTGGATGTGTAATAATAATTGTTTCTACTTTTTGGCACAAGGCCAGCAATTACCCAGTACATTACTGGTACTTTATAATGTGTAATAGTAATGTACGTGAATGGCAAAGCATAAACGAATTGAGAGAGAGACTAAGTATAAGAGGTATCAAATGTTGTGTGCAGGAGAGGAGATTGCGTTGGTATTTTGTCTTAATCTCATTCATTCTCAGCCCCACACTCATCGTCACAGTCTCCACCTCCTGCATCAAATCCTCTGCCTCCTTCACTCAGAATGCTGAGGATGGCTCTGAACATGCTCACCGACACCCAGTGTTAACACTGCACTCAGTGCTCCTGTGGGAGCCCCTTCATATACACACTGGAAGAGGAAGACCGAAGTTAACATATGTTGATGCCATAAGGACAGACACTGGTCTGTTGGAGACGCAGGACATGGCAGCGATAATGAGGGACAGAGACCGCTGGAGAGAACTTGTCCATGGATCTCGGGAATTTTACCCGCCCTAGATAGATACATACATTCATATACACATATACATACATTCATATACACATACAAACATACATATATATATGCGTATATATATATGTGTGTGTGTATGTGTGTGTGTGTGTAATTCTATCTGTGTATGTGTAATGTATATGAGTGCTCATTCCATTATATAACTTGAAAAACAATTAAAAAACAAAAACACATAAGAATCAAGAAAAAGCAAAACAAATTTGTTTGTCAGCTTCTTCTTGGATAGCAATCGAGGTATCTGTTTGATTTATGTAAGTAGCTTGTAGGTATTATAATCCGAAGTTTAAAAAGAACCCCCCATTACTAACTATCATTATCTGAGACAAAAAATATTTCTCAGTCATAATTATCAAGTTTATTTACTCCTTCTAATCAGATTATGTTAAAGAATAGAAAACAATGGTTTGATTTTTTTCTTTGGTTTCGTTTTTTCTTTTTTTATTTCTTATTTGTAGATTGTCTTCCACTCCTCTCGCCCAGCTAGACCTGTTTATCTTTCTTTTTTATCTTTTAAAACTCTTCTTTTGATCTTAAAAGAACTGCCATATCGATTGTTGATCATCATCATCGTCATCATCATCATCATCATCATAATCATCATCATTATCATCACTAACAATACCATCATCATTAGCAATCTCATTTTTCACTACTACTACTACTACTACTACTACTACTACTACTACTACTACTACTACTACTATTATTATTATTATTATTATTAGCAACAATGATAATAGTACTTTTGTTTACATTAGCCAGAAGGGTTCATTCATTTATACAGATAAAACATTAAAATATGGATAAAATATGGAGTGGGGTACAAAAATGTGAGGATAGATATGACAAAGCTACACACACACACACACACATATATATATATATATATATGTATGTATATATATGTATATATATATATATTGTTATACTTGGGGAGGGTCATATTTGTGTAATATTGCCAGAATTAATAACAGAACACACTCACTGTTTGGTTGGTTTTCGCTTTTCGCTTCTGTGTCTTTTATATCTGTAATCTAACTTACTCGGTCCTCAATGTTGCCATTGACTGACCGACGGTCAAAAATACAGATACAATATAGACACAAACACATATATATAGTTTATCAAAGTTCTTTCGTTGCACATCTGCAACATCGTCAGTGGTGCTATTGTTTCCTCCCGCTACATTGTATTTTGTATTTTCTACGCCATCTTTATTTAGTCTGTTTATATATTTATTTATTTGTTTATTTTATTTTGTCTTCTTTGCGCATGCGTTTGCGTGTGTGTATAGTGTTTTGTTTGATGTGTGTTCGTGATTGGGTGACTGTGTATTGGTTAATGTATTCTATCTTTACTAGTGTGTGTTTATATGTGTTTGTTGTTATTGTGCTTGCGTATGTATTTATTTATTTATTTATCTATTTATTTATTTATTTATACTTCTCTTAGGTCAGTGTTGTTTGTTTGGGTGTTGTTGTTATTCCATTCATTCTTTCTGTTTAGCCTTGGCCTTCTAAGTTCTATTTCACTGGCCTCTCTGATTTGCCTATCTGCTGGGTCATTTCTATGTTTAGATATTATTCTAATTTCTATGTTGTCTATGTTACCGTCGTGTTGTTGTCTGGCATGTTCGTATAGTACTGACCCGTTTTTTAGTCCCTTTTAGTTCCCCCCAGTGTTGGTCTATCCTTTCACCTATGCTACGAGCTGTCTCGCCTATGTATGTTGTTGTCATGTTTCTGCAAGTACCCTCTGTACATCTTATGCTATAGACTACGTTTCTAGTTTTACAGTTTATCCGGGGGTTTACCTTACATATGATACATTTCCTA
>OZ024741.1:88972490-88984990 GCA_964016885.1 Eledone cirrhosa
AGCTATTCAGAATTCTTTGACAATAAATTTCTTAGAAAAGCAGCTTCAAGTGAAAAATATGGAAGTCCTGATAATTGAATAAAATATTACTTGACAATAAAAAACGTGTTTAGTTTATTTTTAAACGTTACTGTTCCACTTGACAATGTTTTTACATAAATGTTCTGTCAAGTAAAGAATACATACTTTCTATATCTTCTGTTTCTATCCCCCGTCATTCTATATTCGTCAGCTCGATTCTCAATCTTCAAAGTGATAAAGACAAATCGTACGTCTCACCAGCTCACATATATCACTTCAGCACTTGCTGGGAACTGCCTTCACATAAAAAGATGTGCAATTATATTAATAAACTAAAAATAAATCCCCAGTTTGCTCTGGCTGGTGGAGAGAGGAGACTTACTTTCCTTTAATACCCAACCCACAGGTTGCGCCTCTTTAAAACTTGCGTGATATACCCATTGGTTCCGGTTTCACCTCTGAAAATCATATTAAGTTTCTCTCTCTCCCCCCCTCCTCTCTCTCTCTCTCTATATATATATATATATATATATATATATATCTATCTATCTATCTCTACCCCCCCCCCTCTCTCACGCATTTACAGATATTTATGTACGTGTGTGCTTGTAAGGATTCATGCGTGTAAGGATTCGTGTGTCTACTTGCGCGCGTGGGCGCGTATTAGTATGTGATTTGGACGTTCAAAGACTGGCTTTGGTGTAAACAGGAAACTGATGGGAGGGTGACCATATAGTTATGAGGTGTGGGGAGGGTGTCATGCTAGGTGACCTAGGATGACCCCCACCCCCGCCTATATAGTTACCCTCCCATTCAGCTTCCTGTTTACACCAAAGCCAGTGTTTGAGCGTCCAAATCATATACCAACAACAAACTATATTTTTTTGTCACGTCGCCAATCTGAAGAGCAGATGGATAATGGAGTCGGGTCCATAACGTGCGTAACAGGTCGATACACAATAACTATCTTATACATGTAAACGAAACTTAGTCGTTTTTTCTAATGTATTATATTGTGTATGTGTGTGTGTGTGTATATATATATATACGCACGTTTATGTGTTTGTTTTTCAAGATTCTTGATACGAAATCGTGTGTTGAAACAGATATTGTTATAGTTGGGGATGATGACCATGATAACATGACGTTACCAATTTTGTCAATAAAAGCACTTCAGCTTTATTATTTGTTATTGGTTATTTTTGTCAAAGCTCTTTCGCCACATACTCTTTGACCTCCTCAATGATTATTTGTTCTTCTCCACTGTACGTCGGCGGTGGCCCAAAAAGTGTGAGAACCTCTACATTAAGCTGTTCAACAAAATGTAAAAAAAAAAGGACAATAAATTTCTTATATAAGAAGTTTCACACCCGAGTGAACATTAATTGGGTTAGGGTTGAGCACCCTACGATTTCGAACCCAGATTTTATTTCAAGGAAATTGTAGGACAGCATTGTACCATGGATCCAGTGTTTGGACAATCACATTGTAACACAAACTATCTCAAACTTCTCAATGAGCCAATGAGGGAGTCCCTATGCAGACACCTGATTTGCTAGAAATCATATCTAAATTCCCTCAGATATCTAAATTCCCTACATATTACGGGAAAAAAACCCCAAAACAAACACTTTAAATAATGCTGCCCTAGATACAATACATAGGAGGAAAAATTAATGCAGGACAGGGTTTACTTTCAGGAAATTTTATTACTGCACAAATCTTTAGGGGTAGGTATCATGACCTAATGTTTCATATTCTCTGAGTCTGGGAAACATTTGTAATGGCTATTTTAAACATTTTATGAATGTTTTAAGCACAATTTAGCATGTTAGCACATGTAGTGTTTCACATAAAATGTAAATTTATTGCACAATACTACACAAGCAGGAGTCAAACTGCACGTTATTATAAGCTCTGTGTTGTTGTTGTTGCTGCTGTTTTTCTTGCGTCTGTTGTTGTTGCTGCTGCTGTTTTTCTTGCGTCTGTTGCTGTTGTTGCTGCTGCTGTTTTTCTTGCGTCTGTTGCTGTTGTTGCTTTTGCTGTTTTTCTTGCGTCTGTTGCTGTTGTTGCTTTTGCTGTTTTTCTTGCGTCTGTTGCTGTTGTTGCTTTTGCTGTTTTTCTTGCGTCTGTTGCTGTTGTTGCTTTTGCTGTTTTTCTTGCATCTGTTGCTGTTGTTACTTTTGCTGTTTTTCTTGCATCTGTTGCTGTTGTTGCTTTTGCTGTTTTTCTTGCATCTATTGCTGTTGTTGCTTTTGCTGTTTTTCTTGCGTCTGTTGCTGTTGTTGCTTTTGCTGTTTTTCTTGCGTCTGTTGCTGCTGTTGCTTTTGCTGTTTTTCTTGCGTCTGTTGCTGTTGTTGCTTTTGCTGTTTTTCTTGCGTCTGTTGCTGTTGTTGCTTTTGCTGTTTTTCTTGCGTCTGTTGCTGTTGTTGCTTTTGCTGTTTTTCTTGCGTCTGTTGCTGTTGTTGCTTTTGCTGTTTTTCTTGCGCCTGTTGCTGTTGTTGCTTTTTGCTGTTTTTCTTGCGTCTGTTGCTGTTGTTGCTGCTGTTATTTTTCTTCCGTCTGTTGCTGTTGTTGCTTTTGCTGTTTTTCTTGCGTCTGTTGCTGTTCTTGCTTTTGCTGTTTTTCTTGCGTCTGTTGCTGTTGTTGCTTTTGCTGTTTTTCTTGCGTCTGTTGCTGTTGTTGCTTTTGCTGTTTTTCTTGCGTCTGTTGCTGTTGTTGCTTTTGCTGTTTTTCTTGCGCCTGTTGCTGTTGTTGCTTTTTGCTGTTTTTCTTGCGTCTGTTGCTGTTGTTGCTGCTGTTATTTTTCTTCCGTCTGTTGCTGTTGTTGCTTTTGCTGTTTTTCTTGCGTCTGTTGCTGTTGTTGCTGCTGCTATTTTTCTTGCATCTATTGCTGTTGTTGCTTTTGCTGTTTTTCTTGCGTCTGTTGCTGTTGTTGCTTTTGCTGTTTTTCTTGCGTCTGTTGTTGTTGTTGCTTTTGCTGTTTTTCTTGCGTCTATTGCTGTTGTTGCTTTTGCTGTTTTTCTTGCGTCTGTTGCTGTTGTTGCTTTTGCTGTTTTTCTTGCGTCTGTTGCTGTTGTTGCTGCTGCTATTTTTCTTGCATCTATTGCTGTTGTTGCTTTTGCTGTTTTTCTTGCGTCTATTGCTGTTGTTGCTTTTGCTGTTTTTCTTGCGTCTATTGCTGTTGTTGCTTTTGCTGTTTTTCTTGCGTCTATTGCTGTTGTTGCTTTTGCTGTTTTTATTGCGTCTATTGCTGTTGTTGCTTTTGCTGTTTTTCTTGCGTCCGTTGCTGTTGTTGCTTTTGCTGTTTTTCTTGCGCCTGTTGCTGTTGTTGCTTTTTGCTGTTTTTCTTGCGTCTGTTGCTGTTGTTGCTGCTGTTATTTTTCTTGCGTCTGTTGCTGTTGTTGCTTTTGCTGTTTTTCTTGCGTCTGTTGCTGTTGTTGCTGCTGCTATTTTTCTTGCATCTATTGCTGTTGTTGCTTTTGCTGTTTTTCTTGCGTCTGTTGCTGTTGTTGCTTTTGCTGTTTTTCTTGCGTCTGTTGTTGTTGTTGCTTTTGCTGTTTTTCTTGCGTCTATTGCTGTTGTTGCTTTTGCTGTTTTTCTTGCGTCTGTTGCTGTTGTTGCTTTTGCTGTTTTTCTTGCGTCTGTTGCTGTTGTTGCTGCTGCTATTTTTCTTGCATCTATTGCTGTTGTTGCTTTTGCTGTTTTTCTTGCGTCTATTGCTGTTGTTGCTTTTGCTGTTTTTCTTGCGTCTATTGCTGTTGTTGCTTTCGCTGTTTTTCTTGCGTCTATTGCTGTTGTTGCTTTTGCTGTTTTTATTGCGTCTATTGCTGTTGTTGCTTTTGCTGTTTTTCTTGCGTCCGTTGCTGTTGTTGCTTTTGCTGTTTTTCTTGCGCCTGTTGCTGTTGTTGCTTTTTGCTGTTTTTCTTGCGTCTGTTGCTGTTGTTGCTGCTGTTATTTTTCTTGCGTCTGTTGCTGTTGTTGCTTTTGCTGTTTTTCTTGCGTCTGTTGCTGTTGTTGCTGCTGCTATTTTTCTTGCATCTATTGCTGTTGTTGCTTTTGCTGTTTTTCTTGCGTCTATTGCTGTTGTTGCTTTTGCTGTTTTTCTTGCGTCTATTGCTGTTGTTGCTATTGCTGTTTTTCTTGCGTCTATTGCTGTTGTTGCTTTTGCTGTTTTTCTTGCGCCTGTTGCTGTTGTTGCTTTTTGCTGTTTTTCTTGCGTCTGTTGCTGTTGTTGCTGCTGCTATTTTTCTTGCATCTATTGCTGTTGTTGCTTTTGCTGTTTTTCTTGCGTCTATTGTTGTTGTTGCTTTTGCTGTTTTCTTGCGTCTATTGATGTTGTTGCTTTTGCTGTTTTTCTTGCGTCTGTTGCTGTTGTTGCTTTTGCTGTTTTTCTTGCGTCTATTGCTGTTGTTGCTTTTGCTGTTTTTCTTGCGTCTGTTGCTGTTGTTGCTGCTGCTATTTTTCTTGCATTTATTGCTGTTGTTGCTTTTGCTGTTTTTCTTGCGTCTATTGCTGTTAGTTGCTTTTGCTGTTTTTCTTGCGTCTGTTGCTGTTGTTGCTTTTGCTGTTTTTCTTGCGTCTGTTGCTGTTGTTGCTTTTGCTGTTTTTCTTGCGTCTGTTGCTGTTGTTGCTTTTGCTGTTTTTCTTGCGTCTGTTGCTGTTGTTGCTGCTGCTATTTTTCTTGCATCTATTGCTGTTGTTGCTTTTGCTGTTTTTCTTGCGTCTATTGCTGTTGTTGCTTTTGCTGTTTTTCTTGCGTCTATTGCTGTTGTTGCTTTTGCTGTTTTTCTTGCGTCTGTTGCTGCTGTTGCTTTTGCTGTTTTTCTTGCGTCTATTGCTGTTGTTGCTTTTTGTTGTTTTTCTTGCGTCTGTTGCTGTTGTTGCTTTTGCTGTTTTTCTTGCGTCTGTTGCTGTTGTTGCTTTTGCTGTTTTTCTTGCGTCTGTTGCTGTTGTTGCTGCTGTTATTTTTCTTCCGTCTGTTGCTGTTGTTGCTTTTGCTGTTTTTCTTGCGTCTGTTGCTGTTGTTGCTGCTGCTGTTTTTCTTGCATCTATTGCTGTTGTTGGTTTTGCTGTTTTTCTTGCGTCTGTTGCTGTTGTTGCTTTAGCTGTTTTTCTTGCGTCTGTTGCTGTTGTTGCTTTTGCTGTTTTTCTTGCGTCTATTGCTGTTGTTGCTTTTGCTGTTTTTCTTGCGTCTGTTGCTGCTGTTGCTTTTGCTGTTTTTCTTGCGTCTATTGCTGTTGTTGCTTTTTGTTGTTTTTCTTGCGTCTGTTGCTGTTGTTGCTTTTGCTGTTTTTCTTGCGTCTGTTGCTGTTGTTGCTTTTGCTGTTTTTCTTGCGTCTGTTGCTGTTGTTGCTTTTGCTGTTTTTCTTGCGTCTATTGCTGTTGTTGCTTTTGCTGTTTTTCTTGCGTCTGTTGCTTTTGCTGTTTTTCTTGCGTCTATTGCTGTTGTTGCTTTTTGCTGTTTTTCTTGCGTCTGTTGCTGTTGTTGCTTTTGCTGTTTTTCTTGCGTCTGTTGCTGTTGTTGCTTTTGCTGTTTTTCTTGCGTCTGTTGCTGTTGTTGCTTTTGCTGTTTTTCTTGCGTCTATTGCTGTTGTTGCTTTTTGCTGTTTTTCTTGCGTCTGTTGCTGTTGTTGCTTTTGCTGTTTTTCTTGCGTCTGTTGCTGTTGTTGCTTTTGCTGTTTTTCTTGCGTCTGTTGCTGCTGTTGCTTTTGCTGTTTTTCTTGCGTCTATTGCTGTTGTTGCTTTTGCTGTTTTTCTTGCGACTATAGCTGTTGTTGCTTTTGCTGTTTTTCTTGCGTCTATTGCTGTTGTTGCTTTTGCTGTTTTTCTTGCGTCTATTGCTGTTGTTGCTTTTGTTGTTTTTCTTGCGTCTATTGCTGTTGTTGCTTTTGCTGTTTTTCTTGCGTCTGTTGCTGTTGTTGCTTTTGCTGTTTTTCTTGCGTCTGTTGCTGTTGTTGCTGCTGCTATTTTTCTTGCATCTATTGCTGTTGTTGCTTTTGCTGTTTTTCTTGCGTCTGTTGCTGTTGTTGCTTTTGCTGTTTTTCTTGCGTCTATTGCTGTTGTTGCTTTTGCTGTTTTTCTTGCGTCCGTTGCTGTTGTTGTGTTTGCTGTTTTTCTTGCGTCTGTTGCTGCTGCTATTTTTCTTGCATCTATTGCTGTTGTTGCTTTTGCTGTTTTTCTTGCGTCTATTGCTGTTGTTGCTTTTGCTGTTTTTCTTGCGTCTATTGCTGTTGTTGCTTTTGCTGTTTTCTTGCGTCTGTTGCTGTTGTTGTTGCTGCTGTTTTTCTTGCGTCTGCTGCTGTTGTTGCTGCTGCTATTTTTCTTGCATCTATTGCTGTTGTTGCTGCTGCTATTTTTCTTGCATCTATTGCTGTTGTTGCTTTTGCTGTTTTTCTTGCGTCTGTTGCTGTTGTTGCTTTTGCTGTTTTTCTTGCGTCTATTGCTGTTGTTGCTTTTGCTGTATTTCTTGCGTCTGTTGCTGTTGTTTATTTTTGCTGTTTTTCTTGCGTCTGTTGCTGTTGTTGCTTTTGCTGTTTTTCTTGCGTCTATTGCTGTTGTTGCTTTTGCTGTTTTTCTTGCGTCTGTTGCTGTTGTTGCTTTTGCTGTTTTTTTTGCGTCTGTTGCTGTTGTTGCTCTTGCTGTTTTTCTTGCGTCTGTTGCTGTTGTTGCCTTTGCTGTTTTTCTTGCGTCTATTGCTGTTGTTGCTTTTGCTGTTTTTCTTGCGTCTGTTGCTGTTGTTGCTTTTGCTGTTTTTCTTGCGTCTGTTGCTGTTGTTGCTGCTGCTATTTTTCTTGCATCTATTGCTGTTGTTGCTTTTGCTGTTTTTCTTGCGTCTATTGCTGTTGTTGCTTTTGCTGTTTTTCTTGCGTCTATTGCTGTTGTTGCTTTTGCTGTTTTTCTTGCGTCTATTGCTGTTGTTGCTTTTTGCTGTTTTTCTTGCGTCTGTTGCTGTTGTTGCTGCTGCTATTTTTCTTGCATTTATTACTGTTGTTGCTTTTGCTGTTTTTCTTGCGTCCGTTGCTGTTGTTGCTTTTGCTGTTTTTTTTGCGTCTACTGCTGTTGTTGCTTTTGCTGTTTTTCTTGCGCCTGTTGCTGTTGTTGCTTTTTGCTGTTTTTCTTGCGTCTATTGCTGTTGTTGCTTTTGCTGTTTTTCTTGCGTCTCTTGCTGTTGTTGCTTTTGCTGTTTTCTTGCGTCTGTTGCTGTTGCTGTTGCTGCTGTTTTTCTTGCGTCTGTTGCTGTTGTTGCTTTTGCTGTTTTTCTTGCGTCCGTTGCTGTTGTTGCTTTTGCTGTTTTTCTTGCGTCTACTGCTGTTGTTGCTTTTGCTGTTTTTCTTGCGTCTGTTGCTGTTGTTGCTTTTGCTGTTTTTCTTGCGTCTGTTGTTGTTGTTGCTTTTGCTGTTTTTCTTGCGTCTATTGCTGTTGTTGCTTTTGCTGTTTTTCTTGCGTCTGTTGCTGTTGTTGCTTTTGCTGTTTTTCTTGCGTCTATTGCTGTTGTTGCTTTTGTTGTTTTTCTTGCGCCTGTTGCTGTTGTTGCTTTTTGTTGTTTTTCTTGCGTCTGTTGCTGTTGTTGCTGCTGCTATTTTTCTTGCGTCTGTTGCTGTTGTTGCTGCTGCTATTTTTCTTGCATCTATTGCTGTTGTTGCTTTTGCTGTTTTTCTTTCGTCTATTGCTGTTGTTGCTTTTGCTGTTTTTCTTGCGTCTATTGCTGTTGTTGCTATTGCTGTTTTTCTTGCGTCTATTGCTGTTGTTGCTTTTGCTGTTTTTCTTGCGCCTGTTGCTGTTGTTGCTTTTTGCTGTTTTTCTTGCGTCTGTTGCTGTTGTTGCTGCTGCTATTTTTCTTGCATCTATTGCTGTTGTTGCTTTTGCTGTTTTTCTTGCGTCTATTGTTGTTGTTGCTTTTGCTGTTTTCTTGCGTCTATTGATGTTGTTGCTTTTGCTGTTTTTCTTGCGTCTGTTGCTGTTGTTGCTTTTGCTGTTTTTCTTGCGTCTATTGCTGTTGTTGCTTTTGCTGTTTTTCTTGCGTCTGTTGCTGTTGTTGCTGCTGCTATTTTTCTTGCATTTATTGCTGTTGTTGCTTTTGCTGTTTTTCTTGCGTCTATTGCTGTTAGTTGCTTTTGCTGTTTTTCTTGCGTCTGTTGCTGTTGTTGCTTTTGCTGTTTTTCTTGCGTCTGTTGCTGTTGTTGCTTTTGCTGTTTTTCTTGCGTCTGTTGCTGTTGTTGCTTTTGCTGTTTTTCTTGCGTCTGTTGCTGTTGTTGCTGCTGCTATTTTTCTTGCATCTATTGCTGTTGTTGCTTTTGCTGTTTTTCTTGCGTCTATTGCTGTTGTTGCTTTTGCTGTTTTTCTTGCGTCTATTGCTGTTGTTGCTTTTGCTATTTTTCTTGCATCTATTGCTGTTGTTGCCTTTGGTGTTTTTCTTGCGTCTATTGCTGTTGTTGCTTTTGCTATTTTTCTTGCATCTATTGCTGTTGTTGCTTTTGCTGTTTTTCTTGCGTCTATTGCTGTTGTTGCTACTACTCCTACTGTTGCTGGTGTTGTTGCGGTTGTTTTGTTGTTTCTGGTGTTGTTGCTGCTACTGTTATTGTTGTGCTGATGTTGTAATTGCTGCTACTGTTATTCTTGCGTCTTGTGTTCTTGCTGCTGTTTCTGCTGCTGTTGTTATTACTGCTGCTGTTGTTGTTGCTGCTGCTGTTATTTTGCTGTTTTGTTGTTCACGGTGTTGTTGATTTTGCTGCTGCTGTTGTTGTTGTTGTTGTTGTTGTCGCTGTTGCTGTTGCTGCTGCTGCTGTTGTCGCTACTGCTGCTGTTGGTGGTGTTGTTGTTGTTGTTGTTGTTGTTGTGTGTCTGTTTGTTTTGTAAATGAAGAGTGTTTGTCTATCTCGTCTAGGATCTTGTTGAGTCAGTTGAATTCGTCACCAGGAGACGTATATCCCACCATATTTTACTGAAGTATCATACTTTATTTTCTAGTGTCATCTTATCTTTAAACTGAACATATCAAACTAAACAAATAAACAATTATACAAACAAACAAACAAACATTGATACAAAACAACAACACTGTTCTAATTCTTTTTACTTGGGGTGGTGGTGGTGGTGGTGGTGGGTGGTGGTGATGGTGGTGGTGGTGATGTTGGTGGTGGGTGGTGGTGGTGATGATGGTGGTGGTGGTGGTGGGTGGTGATGATGGTGGTGTTGGGGGTGGGTGGCGGTGGTGTTGTTGTTGTTGTTGTTGTTGTTGGTGGTGGTGGTGGTGGGTGGTAGTTGTGGTGGTGTTTGTTGTGGTGGTGGTGGTGGGTGGTAGTGTTTGTTGTGGTGGTGGTGGTGGTGTTGGTTATGCTGGTGGTGGTGGTGGTGTTGGTGGTGATGGTAGTTGTGGTGGTTGTTGTTGCGGTGGGGGGGGGGGGGGGGTCGGTGGTGATGGTAGTTGTGGTGGTGGTTGTTGTGGTGGTGGTGATGGTGGATGGTGGTTGTAGTGTTGGTTGTGGTGGTGATAATAGTTGTTGAGGTGATGGTGGTGTTGTTGTTGTTGCTGGTGATGGTAGTGGTAGTGAGGGTGTGGTAGTAGTAGTGGTGATGATGGTGGTAGTAGTGTTGTTGCAGGTAATGGTAGTGGTAGTGAGGGTGTGGTAGTGGTGGTAGTCGTCGTCATCGTGGTGATCGTGGTAGTATTGTATTAGCGGTGGTGGTAGTTATGATGGGGGTGGTGGTGATGGTTAGGAGAGGTTGGGGTTGCATGGTGTTGGTGTTGGTGGTGGTGGGGTAGTGATAATGGGAGTGTGGTGGTGTGGTGGCGGTTGTAGTGAGTTGTTGAAGGTTGTCTGATCGTCATTTTTCACTTCTTACTGCCACTCCAATTTGGTGTCCTTTATTGATTCATCAGAATTGTATGTTAGGCTCGTTTATTTAGCTCTTATATATTATGTTATATTAGATAATATGTTAGACGCTTATTGCACAAAATTAGAGTTAGAAATGCACAAGCAAGGGTCAACTGCAAAAGCAGGGCTCAACTGCACAATCAGAAGTCAACTACACAAGCAGGGCTCATGTGCACAAGCAGAGGTCAACTACACAAGCAGGGTTCAACTGTACAAGTAGAGGGAAACTACACAAGCAGGGTTCAACTGTACAGGTAGAGGGTAACTACACTATTAGGGCTCAACTGCACAAGCAGAGGTCAACTACACAAGCAGGGTTCAACTGCACAAGCAGAGGTCAACTACACAAGCAGGGTTCAACTGTACAAGTAGAGGGTAACAACACAAGCAGGGCTCAACTACACGAGCAAGAGTCAACTACAAACGCATGGATCAACTGCATAAGCAGGGGTCAACTACACAAGCAGGGCTTAACTACACATGCAAAGGTCAACTGCACAAGCAGGGCTCAACTACACAAGCAAAGGTCAACTGTATAAGCAGACGTCAACTACATGTAAACAAAACTTCGTCGTTTTCCTTGATATATACACTCTGCCTGAGCATCAAATGTATCAAATGCTAATTTTGGTAGCACCACCAGTAATTCACTGAATCACATACACTATATATATATATATATATATATATATATATATAATAGTAGAACACTGATGGGTTATATCCGCAGTAGTAGAACACTACATACAGCCACTTAGCACGAAACGCTATAACTTCTAAATACAAAAAAGCAGACCCCACGGCCTATCACAACATCAATACAGAAGCCAAACACGTAGCTTCCACCGTTAAGGTAGATAAATAAAACGCCAATGCTTAGCTAAGTATGAAGCCTTTCTCACCCTTAAGGACCGCAAGATAGACTTTGCTTCTAATCCCACGTGTAGACTACTGAACCCAGCACGTACGGAGATGTGGCTAGTCAGTAAGGCTATACTCAGGAATATAGTTAAGACTATTAGGACTAAGTCCAACCTGTCCCAGTGGGAGAACAGTGACTCTGTCATTAAGTGGTTTAACTCTTTCAGCTCCAAAAAAAGCGATAGTGCTGATATATGCGACTTGGATGACTTACACACGAGCTTATACCGCGATGTTGGTCTGATCCCACCAAGCCATAAAAGTGGTAACGACCTAGACCATTTTGAGAGTTAGGACTTAGGATAACAGTAGCTACCAACCTTACTAGCGTAGATTACTTAGACATAAATTTAGATCTTCACACACGCCTTTAGACCCTTCCTTAAACTAAATTACATACACAAGGACTCATGCCACCCTCCTTCAGTTTTTAGAAACTTCGTGAAAAATATCGGCACTAGAATCTCTAACCTCTCCTCTAATAAAGGACTCTTTGACAGAGCTGCACCCTACTACAACGCGACGTTAGCTAACAGCAGCTTCTCGCAACCAACTGCTTACTCCCCTACTAACGCCAACAACAATAGGAAAAGAAATCGTGCTAATAGATAAATAATGTGCCCCCCCCCCCCCCCCTCGGTCTTTTCACTCAACGTTAAAACTAATGTAGGCAAACGATTTTTAGCTCTCTTAGATAGACACTTCCCCATAGGTCACAAATACCGCTCCATCTTTAACAGACACAAGATGAAACTAGGATACTCCTGTGCTAAGGATATGAAGGCCCACATCACCAACAACCCCAA
Organism: Eledone cirrhosa; assembly: GCA_964016885.1. Lineage (NCBI taxonomy): Eukaryota > Metazoa > Mollusca > Cephalopoda > Octopoda > Eledonidae > Eledone > Eledone cirrhosa. The sequence goes on from OZ024741.1 coordinate 88,984,120, forward strand.
GAACAGTACCCCGCCAGGATGTTCTTACCGAAGGCTTGAAGCTTGTCCCCTTCAACAACAATGTAACACACCTGCTGTAATTTACGAAGCTGAGGTCACTTCTAACCGACCAAATCAACAACAAGAGGTTAAATCCTATGTAGGTATGGCGGAGGGCTGGTTTAAGGAACGCTTCCTGAATCATCAGTCGACCTTCAGATACCCGGACAAACGATCGTCCACGAAGCTCGCGAACCACGTATGGTGCCTCTAGGAAACAGGCGTATATTACTCCGTTCAATGGAAAGTTATTACTAAGTCTAAGCCATACGGAAATTGGAATCCATTTTGTGGGCTGTACATTGAAGAAAGAATCAATATCCTGAGAAGATTACGTAATAGCGCTTGTCTAAATTCAAGGAATTAACTTTTTACGTATTGTCCACACGTCTGGAACCACCTATTACGTATTTACAACGCTCCAGATTGACTAACATGAACAATCTATAATATGCTGGACTGAATAACATGAATAATCTATAATTATTCCGAGCATCCACAGTTATCTCTCTGAAATTGATCTATTGTGGGTTTACCTCCCCCTTTAGGAAGTGACTGTTTCTGCACATGCGTATTCGTACAGTTGTTTTTCCTTTTCCGTACAACCTCATTTAAACTGAGTTGATGATCCGAATAGGGTGAAACAAATGTCCTCGGTAATGGTGAACTAACTGTTGTGGAACTTCTTTTATATATATATGTGTGTGTGTGTGTGTGTGTGTGTGTGTGTGTGTGTGTGTGTGTGTGTGTGTGTGTGTGTGTGTGTGTGTGTGTGTGTGTGTGTGTGTGTGTGTGTGTGTTTTATTGTTTAAGTAGAGAACGTTTTGTCATG
>OZ024741.1:88989990-89017490 GCA_964016885.1 Eledone cirrhosa
CTCCTAGAATTCTGCCTTGACAAAGGCTAAGGGATCATCTCTTTCGGTGATTTTTGATGGCCATTGACTCTTAAGAGCTCCTTTGCCCTTTGACAGGTTTTGTTTTTAGTCCTGCAGGATGTCCAAAGTTACCCTCCTTACCAAGAAACCTTGGTGGGGTTGCCAGTTTAGTCGCCAACGACTCGACCATGAAACAGGTTGTACTGGGATACATGATATCAGTAGCACCAACTGGTGACCTGACATAACATACATACATACATATGAACCCAGCTTAGAAACCAATGCTAATAGTATAGGGGGGGGGATATATACATACATATATATATATACACACACACATATGTATATATATATATACATACATATATACATATATATATATATATATGTATATACATACATACACACACACACACACACACACATACATAAGTTAAAATATACGCATGTAAGGTTATATACAATTTAGTATATAATCGTATACACACGCGCACACGCGCGCGCGCACACGCACGCACACACACACATACACATACACACAAATGAATGAATGAAGTTGGAAATGATACAGGCAAGGGCAACCTTTTTCGAGTAGTGGGCCACATTGAAAGTGGTTCATCATAAGGCGGGCCGCACTATTAAACAATTTAAGACAATTTTAATATTAGGTGTGCCATACCGAACGTTAAATGGGCGCTATTCGCCCATGATTGAAATAATAATTTAACAGAATAATCCAATAATCAATCAAAGTGTTTTGAAGAAGGAGAAAAGAAGTGAAAAATTACACACTTGGTTGTTTGTAAGAAAATACCATTGATGGCAAAGGATATCAGATGTAAAATTTAACTTGGGGGTCAACGACGGAAAGTACCCATCACTCATTTATATAAATAACATACTTTCATCTTCTAAAGGGTCATCGTATTGGAATGAGTGGGTGAAATAAGACGGAACAAACTCACTATTCACCGCTTAGCTTCGCGGTCGTTTAACACCGGATACATTAGCGTAAGAAATAAAACATAAACAAACCAACAAGCAAACAAATAAAACGAAACAAATTCCTTTTCCTGTTTGAATATCTTTTGATATAGACAAAAGTAGAGCATCAGTCTCTTAATTTATAGGTAGCTTCCTTTGGAGGAAAAAAAGGTTACAGAGTTGTTGTTGTTGTTGTTGGTATGTTAATACAGCGCCCCTACGACTCTAACAGGAGTTACGGGATCATACCATATCTATCTCTATATCAATGATATTAATAAATGGAAACTATATTTATAAAACCATATTTATTGTATTATATATCGGTGAATTGGCAGTATCGGTAGAGGCTCGAACATGCTTTCCAGCACAGTTACATCCCTTTATGATCTGAGTTCAAATCCCGCCGAGGTTAACTTTGCCTTTCATCCATACGGGGTCGATAAAATAAAGTACCAGTAATGTACTGGGTAATTGCTGGCCTTGTGCCAAAAGTAGAAAAAATTATATATATTTCAAGGGTACCAAAAAACTTTGGTACGCCCTCATCAGATAAAATACAAAATTTGTTTTATAAATAGTGAACGCACCAGAGTACTCGATACTTAGTGTAGTAGAGTGGGTAATAGGAAAAGAGTCAGGACCCCGACGGCAGAGCTCCGGCCGTTTCCACAGCTAGATCCGAATTATTTATATATAGAGATATAATTTTACCTGTATATATATATATATATATATATATATATAGGGAAGGTCATATTGTTGTAATATTCAAAACTAGAACTTAGCCTTTTGAATATGTCACTATCTGTAAAACAACTTTTGTATTTTATCTGATGAGAGCGTACCAAAAATGTTGGTACCCTTGAAATATATATAATAAAATAAATATGGTTTTATAAAGATAGTTTCAATTTATTAATATTACTTGCTGAAAAACCACCCTTCGGGCGATTTTCTGCTAGCATGTGTAGTGTGTATATTGATATTATACGCAGGTATATATACATGTAGATATGATACATCAAATAAAATCGTAATTGACAATATGCACAAAAATTGAATGCGTTACACTGTCTTATGTAATCAGTAACGCAATCCATGATACATTAAAAAAGACGATATTATATATTTAACTGCAGTAGGAGAAAATTAGTATGTGTATTTAAGCGATCGCCACCGGAAGTGTTGATATCACACACACACTCTCTCTTTCTATATATATGGTAGTTGAAATGGTGGTGGTGGTGGCGACGATATACCGGAAGTGCAACTTTGAAAAGAAGTCAATTTTAAATTATTTATTTTTACGAAATTATTTTTGTTTACGAAATTGAGTAGATAAATTATGTAATATCCATTCATTATTTATGCTTTCCAGCATAGTTACGTCCCTTTACGATCTGAGTTCAAATCCCGCCGAGGTTGACTTTGCCTTTCATCCTTACGGGGTCGATAAAATAAAGTACCAGTAATGCACTGGGTAATTGCTGGCCTTGTGCCTAAAGTAGAAACAATTATTTATTCAAAGTATGGCGGTGGATTGGCAGTATCGGTAGAGGGTCGGACGCCATGCTTTCCAGCATAGTTACGTCCCTTTACGATCTGAGTTCAAATCCCGCCGAGGTTGACTTTGCTTTTCATCCTTATGGGGTCGATAAAATAAAGTACCAGTAATGCACTGGGTAATTGCTGGCCTTGTGCCTAAAGTAGAAACAATTATTTATTCAAAGTAATCCAACTTATTTTACACACAGGATAAAAAAAAATTTTTTTTAAATCGTACGCAATCTCGCAGACCTTCCTTTATTATAGTTTAGATTGATATTATACGCCAGAAGAATATTGTAGAGTGCTTCTAACCTGTTATAAACTAAATTTGTTGAATAATAAACAAATTAAATAACTCATTGCTTATATATATATATATACAGGTAAAATTCCGTTATAACGATTTTTTTTTTCAATTCCCGGCCACACGCTCGATAAAGAATTTTTCATTACAACGAATTTTTTTGTACCCCGTGAATTTCGTTATAATGGAATTTCACTGTATATATATATATATAAACACTGACAAGAAAGAAGAAATTTACATGTTATTAGTCTTATACGTATTCCATAAGTATTACACCTTGGACGAACAGATTCGTTCTCTTTACTGATTATTGTACCACCTTGAGCTTGGCATTTGCTTGCATAACTTTACTCACTTGATTTTTCAACATTTTACCTTGTTTAAAATGACTTAAATGTCTACAATGCACATAGACAATACATATATAGACATGAACTATAATAATACTTCATGTCTATATATAATACAAGTAAAATTCCGTTATAACGAATACCATTTTAATGAATTTTTCAGTATAACGAAATTGTTTTCAATCCCCAGCCACGCGCTCGATATGTTAGGTCGGTCTCGTTATAAAGAATTTCTCGTTACAACGAATTTATTTTTATACTCCGTGAATTTCGTTATAGCGGAATTTCACTGTAGTTGAATAAATCGGGTAAAATACCCCGGAAACGGAAAATGAACTCTGTCCACATTTTTTCTGTCTTCAGGGCTACTTTACCCGATTTAATCAATTATTATTTTAGTTGTCAACTATAATTATACTTATATGCATTGTTGGCGGTGACTATATTTTCAAACACAACATTTAACCAATATTTGGATAACCGAGGAATGCCCTTTGCGTTTAGAAGCAAACGTTTAAAGAAAAACATGTATTGAAGATAGATGTTAATATTGCCTTTTTAAAATAAAATTACACTGATCTTTGTCTAGGTAATAAAAACAGATTTCCCTGTTCCAAAGTGCGATTATAATGTCTAATAACTACTGGGGCAAAATATCCACAGGAATTTTCAGATATTGTAGAAAATACGGAGGAGTAGATTTTAGTGTGGTGAAATAAACTATACACAAATTCAACATTATATATGACCAGAGAATGAGAAAAGTGAAATTGAATTAAATCCAAAGCCGAAATTCCGATATATACAGAGTAAATAATCGTGTGAAAAAGCGAAGCAGTACTCACACTCGTTTAACACACATTCTCTCTGTTCTTTATTCTTCCACACAGTCTTTTCCTCTTACGTTCTAAAATTTCTCCCTTTTTTCTGTCACCCAGACTCGCTCACTCTCTGGTGTGAAAAAAAAAAAGGATACAAAAGAAAGAAAAAAAATGTGATACATCTTTATTAGTTCGTAATAAATCGGAAGAAAGTGAGATTATTTTAGTGATCTTTTCATTGAGATGTTATGTATATTCATGACAAATTTACTTATATATATATACATATATAAAAACAAATAACGAAACGAAATTAAATTTCGTTTCGTTTGTAACTCACTTTTGTATGACTGACGCTTAAACAATTAAGTTAAAAATGTACATCCATATATGTATACTGAAATACTAGTATGCATATGAGTACACACACGTATACATATATAGATGTACCAAGTCTTTCACTGGTTACTTTACTGTGAGTATCCAGCTATTCTGTATGTAAACACACAGACAAACCGGTTTTTAGAGTCATACTGGTTTTTGAGGAAACACCTTTCCTCTATTCTCCAGAAAGCCAGACAAGGAATATTGAACTAGTTTCGTTGTTGTTACAACTCATCAGCAATATTTACCTATCTACCGGTCTTTCTGGAGAATCGTAAAAGCACATATCGTTATATGCTTTTTCTATGAAAATTAGTAGTGGGCAGACTAATTTGCATAGAGTGTGAGTACGTACCGGTTCAACGGAGACGATAAAAACAAATAACGAAACGAAATTAAATTTCGTTTCGTTTGTAACTCACTTTTGTATGACTGACGCTTAAACAATTAAGTTAAAAATGTACATCCATATATGTATACTGAAATACTAGTATGCATATGAATACACACACGTATACATATATAGATGTACCAAGTCTTTCACTGGTTACTTTACTGTGAGTATCCAGCTATTCTGTATGTAAACACACAGACAAACCGGTTTTTAGAGTCATACTGGTTTTTGAGGAAACACCTTTCCTCTATTCTCCAGAAAGCCATTTCAGTATACATATATGGATGTACATTTTTAACTTAATTGTTTAAGCGTCAGTCATACAAAAGTGAGTTACAAACGAAACGAAATTTAATTTCGTTTCGTTATTTGTTTTTATCGTCTCCGTTGAACCGGTACGTACTCACACTCTATGCAAATTAGTCTGCCCACTACTAATTTTCATAGAAAAAGCATATAACGATATGTGCTTTTACGATTCCCCAGAAAGGCCGGTAGATAGGTAAATATTGCTGATGAGTTGTAACAACAACGAAACTAGTTCAATATTCCTTGTCTGGCTTTCTGGAGAATAGAGGAAAGGTGTTTCCTCAAAAACCAGTATGACTCTAAAAACCGGTTTGTCTGTGTGTTTACATACAGAATAGCTGGATACTCACAGTAAAGTAACCAGTGAAAGACTTGGTACATCTATATATGTATACGTGTGTGTATTCATATGCATACTAGTATTTCAGTATACATATATGGATGTACATTTTTAACTTAATTGTTTATACATATATATATATATATATATATATATATATATATATATATATATATATATATATATATATATATATATATATATATATATATAGGCCTAAGTGCAGCAGATTTCTTCTAGAGAGAAGACTCGACCCCAGTACTAGACTGGTACTTTTTTTATCGACCTCGAAACGATGAAAGGCAAAGTTGACTTCGGTGGGATTTGAACTCAGAGAGCAGGAACGAATACCATAAAACGTTCTAACGACTCTGCCAATTTTCCTTATATATATGTGTGTGTGTGCGTGTGCGTGCGTACATACATACATATATACGCGCGCGCGCGCAAACACACATATGATATCAATTACACCCGTACATATGCGGTTGTGGATGAGAGTAAATAGTTACGAATATATATAAAATAATATATAAAATAATAATAATAATAATGAATATTTGAGCTTCCGTTAATGTGACTTGTGTCATGCGATTAGTCAATTAAGGGGTGAAATGAGAATTTCTGTTCCCATTTTAGCTTCTCCGACTAAAGGTCGGGTCTTAGACTAGTTTAATAAACAAACAATTTATAAGGGAAAACTTCAGAAAATTGTAAATGCCTTATATTTACTGTTAATAGTTTTGTTACCAAACCGATTACGATACAAAGTTGTTTATTTCAGTGTTTAAATTTATCTAAAAACCTTCCATCATCATTTTATGTAAGAAACTTTAAGTTATGATCCAAACACCAGCTAAATAATGAGAAAATTAAATATATTACCGAATCTTTCAAAATTCTGGATAATGTTTAAAATGAATTGAAAATCATAGGCAGTGTGTTTTATTAGAAATAAAGAAATGAAAAGGTTAAATTTAGAAGTAACTATTTTTTAAATATTTGTCTGGTTGTTTTAAACGATTAAATAACAAAAAGCTTCAGGTTATTCTATTTTCTCTCGACTATATTTGTGACAAATTTCAGTCAACAATGCGATATGTTTCTATTTTTATCCCTTGTTTTTGTAATGATCTTACAGGGATAGAGTTTATTTCTTAATTAGAATTTAAAGAAAAATATGAATGTTTTAAGTGCTTAAGTAATCAACCATAGTTTTTATTTTGTTTTGCTATTGTATACGTGCTTCTGTTTTATGCATCAAATATCTGTTTGTTACGTTTTAACGTAAACAGTTTTGATGCGTAATGCAAGACAATCGCTGTCATCACCGACGTCACACTCTAGACAGAGCGTACTACGCTGTACTATTTTAGTTTATGCGCAGTTCACATACCCACGCAAACTCGACATTGAATTTCATACAGAAATAAAATTTGAAAACAACTTACAATAAGAGACACTTGCATTATAAAAGGTAAAAGGTGAAGAGCCTTTAAATCGCGGTGGTGCCGTTGGGCGCCGTCTTGACACACAGATTATCTTGGGCATTTTAAATCTGACGGACCCCATCCCTCCCCAAGTCGATAAAATAAAATACCAGTAAAGGACTGGAATCAGTATATAATCGACTTTCCCATCTCCACAAATTGCTGTTTTTGTGCCAAAACTAGAAATGATCATTACGACAGATATTTTCTTATTCTATTTTTGTTAATGAATAAAAGTTAAATAAAATAAACCAGCCATGAGCCCTTAACTCTATGTGACGTTATAACGACTGTGCCAATTTGCTGCCTTAAAGTAAAATAAAGATGTATTCAAATATTACAGTTAATAATAATTGACACATGTAATGTTCTTTTTATGAATTATGTTAGAGAAAGAAAGGCCGTTCCATGATTTTAAGCAGGGACTCTGTGACTCCGGGGTGAAGGGACAACAACAAAAAAGTTGTCCGAAGACTGAAAGACTAAAACCGAATGTTTGCAACAGAGTGGATCCGCTATAGACACCGAAATGTCATGTAGTGGTGTCAAACTGGGTGACGGATTAAATATATCACCCAAGTACAAAATTGGTCACCATTGGACTTCCACACATTTTTTGTCTCGAATTTCACTTACAAGTTTCTGGGTTGACCTATGGCTATAGTAGAATACATCGGCCAAGAAGCGAACTTATAAACCAAGCATCTATGGCTGTGCCCTATATCGCTAATGTCGATTTTAAACCTAGGTCAACTTTGATCGGGCGCTCCATCTGTAATCATTCCGTCTTTTAGAGGTATATTGGTTTACATTATTCAATGTATGTTGAATAATGTAAACCTACATACCTCTAAGGTGGTGGATTGGCAGTATCGGTAGAGTGTCGGATAACAAGATTTGTGGCATAGAATTACGGCTCTTTACGTTCTGAGTTCAAATCCCGCCGAAGTTAGCTTTTCCTTTCATCCTTAAGTGATCGATAAAATAAAGCACCAGTATTGCATTGAGGTAGATTTAATCAACTTTCCCCTCCCCAAAATTATTGGCCTTGTGCCTAAATCAGAAACCATTATTCAATGTATGATTCCGTATTTTTTTAATCATAGAAAGCGTTCTAGCCATGGCCATCCTATGTTGTTTTCGGATATTGTGCATCTAGAACTACATTCTCCATTATATATTTTGAATGAAATTTTGCTGTTTTTTCTACCATGACGTGTATCCACAAAATGTAAGGACTGCTCTCCTTTGTTAGCTCAAGTGTAGTTAATAATTGGTGGCTGACGTTCCGTTTATTTTTGTGAAAGATATCCAAATTGGGTCAGAAAGTAACAACATAGTCCACACGAGCATAGAGGCCTCGGAAGGGAGTTTCATAAATACCCCCCCCCCCCTCCCATCTATTTTGATTGAGAGCCAATCACCGGTCATTCCTGGCATTTACTAATAGGACACACTAATTTTCTCTACTGGTCAGACTTTAACGTACGCACGTACACGTGCATACACAGGTAGAATACATACAGATATAACTCATATAAATACATACAAATATAACATGCATGCATACATACATAAATACAAACATATATACATACATATATACATACATACACATATAAATACACATACATACATACACGCATGTACACATACATGCATACACATCATATGCACAAGTACACACATACATACATACACATAGATTCATACGTGCATATACACACACACAGACACATACATACATACAATCATAAATTCACACGTTATAACTTGAAACCCTCATGGAAGGCACGTGTGACCTCTGTGTCATCTCCTTCAGCTTCCGCCGCACGTTTAGCGATAATTATTAATTAGTAATTAGTACATTTAAAGAGTAGCAATAAGAACAATACTAATGTTAGTGACGGCAACCGCAACAACAGTAACAACAACACAGCAGCAGCAACAACAGAAGCACTTAGGCTAACAAACGAAGCAGCAATAACATCAGCTTGTTTCGGGAAACTCCGAGTACCTACAAAGATATATTCCAGTTTGCCATCTTTTTTCAGTATAACGAAATTTTCTTTCAGTCCCCAGCCATAGGCGCGATGTGTTAGGTCGATCTCGTTATAAAGAAGTTTTCGTTACAACGAATTTTTGTTATTGAAAAAAATTCGTTATACTGAAAAATTCGTTATAATGGTATTCGTTATAACGGAATTTTACCTATATATATATGTATGTGTGTGTGTATCACTCTCTCTCTATATATATATATAGTTTTCAAATCCATATTACTATTTCATAAATAAATATTTTTTCTGATGAATGAAGACAGACATATCTGTCTTCAAGAAACCAGTGGTAAATGAAATAATTATCTTATGTTGTTTATTACATAACTAAAAATCTCTGTAGCCTACATAGAGCACTCTCTTTTCCTTTACCTTTCCTACAGAAATACTTCATATATATACATATATATATATGTGTGTGTGTGTGTGTGTGTGTGTGTGTGTGTGTGTGTGTGTGTGTGTGTATCTATGTGTGTGTGTGTGTGAAAATGTGACGTGGCTATGTTCAGGACGTTTCCTTAACACCCACTTTTCATTTTCATATTCTACAATGCTTCGTTCAAACTACAACACCCTCGCCCCCACCTCTCTCTCTCTCTTTAGCTATCTATCTATCTCTACCTTGCTCTCTCTCTCTCTTTATCTATCTATCTATCTATCTATCTATCTCTACCTTGCTCTCTCTCTCTCTCTCTCTCTCTCTCACTCTCTCTCTCTCTCTATATATATATATATATATATATATATATAAATTGATGATATATATATATAAATTGATGATATATATATATATATATATATATATATATATATATAGCCGAAATACGATTCTCGCTGAATTTATATTTATATATATATATATATCGTCGTTTTAAGATCCACCACACACACACACACACATATATATATATATATATATTATATATATATATATATATATATATATATAAAGAGAGGGAGAGAGAGAGAGTGAACGACAATTACAGTAGTATCAACAGGCGAGCAGATCAGATAATATATACAACAATATCAAATATACTTGGATCAGATGGTAATCAACTTGAAAGGGTTACGTGTATATTGTCATACCCCATCCTCCATTATAGCGTTAAAAGCCGACGATAGACACCGTTTCAAAACGTCTGCTTTGTTAAGATAACTACATAATCATTTATGGGGCGTCCATCATAAATTCATAAATGAACCTAGTTTTTAACTTCCACGTCTATTTTCTCTTTCCGTTCATATCCTATTGCTTCGCTGGAATGGGACTCTGTCGGTTTCGATTTCGACTATGAGTGTTCCGGTTGTTTGATCAACGGAACAGCCTGCTATATGAAATTAACGTGCACGTGGTTGAGCATTCCATAGGCATGTGCACTCTTAATATACTTTTCCAGGATTTCCAAACAGTTTCAGTCAGCTTTTATTTCACTCACGAATCATATGTTACTTGCTCAAGATGCTACGCTGTTAGATCGAACACAGGACCTAATGATTGCGAAGCAACCTTCTTAACCATTTGACTATACAGTGTCTAAAGCTGACGTCACAACTCTTATTGAAAATACACAATTAATCTCCGGCACACATCAGGATGAACTTTTTAGGAGTGCACCGCTCAAAAAGAAAAAAAAAATCTCATATTCATAAAAGACATTGTTTTCTTGAATCCCCTGCCGTCCCATTTATTTTATTTTTATTTTAATCTATTTTATATATTTATTATTCTTTATAATTATTAATATTAGTATTGAGGTTCTTTCAAAATACTTGTGATGTCATAAGTAATTAATTGACCTCTCTCAAATTACACCAAGTACTTCGCATGTTTGTTTGGCTATTGGCCACTTGTAGATATCAAATGAAATCCAATGCCTTGCACTATTGTTGTTAAAAACATTGAGTCAGTTGGTGATGTGTGCCTTATCCTTTGTTGACACACACACACAAAAAGTAAATGAGCCGATCGTTTGATCGGACTAAGGAAACAATGTTTCCGTAAGTCTTTACATTGCTGATACTATGTACCGGTTGCAATAACTTGCAGAAGTAACATGAAATAAAGTGTTTTTCTCAAAAACATAACGCGCCAACCAGCCGAGGAACCCACGAACTTATGATCGTAAGTCTAATACTCTAACCACTAAGCCACGCGCTTTGCTTAATACTGACTAAAGTGGAATGAGGAGTGAAGAAATGAGTTCTCTTATTTCTTTTCTATTATAAGTTGAGCCAACTTATGCAGCTTCATATGCAAATGAGATTAATCACCTCATTTACACAGACGAGAAAACTATATATTCTCGGCTGTCTTCTAGTCCAGATGTCGCAAGCGGTGGGAGGGATCGTACTGACGAAGGCCAGTTAAGACTGAAATGCATAGACGGTTGTCCCCCTTGCTTCTGCTGGACATCACCAGATAGATAGATAGACAGACAGACAGAGAGAGATACGCATACATACATGCAGGCAGGCATGCATACATGCATACATACTTACACTCATGAACAGATATTTTACATGTATGTGTATGTGTTTGTATGTATGTGTAGTATGCATATGTTGTGTGTATGCGCGCGCGTGTATATGTGTGTGTGTGTGTGTGCGTGTGTGGCGTATTGTTTTGCAGTATACTTTAGAAAATTGTGCATCTATTACGTTCGTACCTCGCTGAAATATCTATTACATTCTTTCAGGCGATGTTCTGTGATGCTCGGCGGCGACGGCGGTACCTATGGTGGTGGTGGTGGTGGTGGTAGAGACTTACTGCTGAAGGTATGTGGGTGGGGGTATATTTATTGTTTGGTAACTGCTTATTTAAGGTTACCTTTCAAAGGTTAAACCGCACCGATAAATTTAGGTTTGTGGTGGGTAGAGGGTAAGTGCAATACTGTATGAGTGCGTGTAGGAGGGTGTGTGTCGGAATGGAGATGCATTGAGGGTGAGAAGTTGAAGGGAGGGTATCCAATAGCAACGAAGATTATGACATTGAAAATAACAAGAGCCTGACTTTTAAAGGCAATCTTTGTTTAGGCGGGTAAATAATAAGAGAAAGACGAGGGTAAAATATAGGGACAAACCACTTCCAATCTACTAAAAACCCAAGAACTCCACAGACCCCACCCTTCACACACTTCAACCAAACAAACATCTAACGTGGGTAAGTTAATACAGGGAGGGAGGGGGTAAAACATTTGATGGAATCACTATGTTAATCGACTCTATCCCTAACTCCAACGTCGTAATACCCTACCGTACACATGGTGCCTTCTTCGTTTTCTTTTCTTAAAGTGCAACGATAACGAAAGAAGCTGTCTTGAAGAAACAAAAGATTGTGTACGGTTGAAGTTTCAACAACAGTCGTGGTACTCATACATTAATCTGCTGAGAGCTCCCGTATGTTTTTCTCTGTTCCGCTTGCAAACTGAATTCCTAGAATTCTCAGATAAAATTTGTTTCTTGTCTATAAACCTCCTTTCCAAGGTCACTTATATAATGTTAAAATATACCAGCGACTCAAGTTATTCAGAGTTTAATTTAAGGAAATTTTAGAACCACAAACTTTTGAGACAGATGACATAACCTGAGTCCGAAAAGCATTTGTAATCACTATGTTTAACATTTTAATAGTATTAGAGTCGTTAGAACGTCGGATAGAGAATGCTTTGCGGTATTCGTTTCCATTAGGATTTAGCTTCAGGCATAGCTGTATACAGATATGTATAGAAATTTCGTATTTCTAAAGAAACACGGTATGTTTACAGGTAAACATTTAGAAAGTCGTAGCTATGCAAAAAACACTGGGACTAACGCCCTCTGGTGGTGTCCAGCAGAAGCAAAGGGGATACTCGTCGATGCATTTCAGACTTAACTGGTCCTTATCAGGACGATCCCTTCCCAGATGAGAAAACTATATAGTCTCGACTGTTTTCAAGTCCAGCAGTCTCAAGTGTGAAGTACGAAATTTCTATACATATTTGTATACAGCTATGCCTGAAGCTAAATCCTAATTATATATATATATTATATACACACACACACACACACACACATATATATATATATATATATATATATATATATATATTCGTAGGAAAATGTAAAAACTCGGCGTTAAGGAAGCTGTTAAAACAGCAAAATGTCGTCGAAACGGCGTTGGGTAAAACATTATACCTCGACGGACAGAAATCAGAGGCTCGAAGTGAGTTGGCTTGAAGAATTGATATGAAGGCAGAAACAGAATGTTTGTGATCTCTCCTCAGCCATTCTGTTTCTTCCTTCATATCAATTCTTCAAGCCAACTTACTTTGAGCTGCTGATTTCTGTCCTTCGAGGTATGTTTTACCCAACGCCGCTTCGACGACATTTTGCTGTTTTAATAGCTTCCTTAACGCCGAGATTTTCTATTTTCTTTATGAATTCTAATACAGTCGCGTTTCAAAACTCGATATCCGAGTTAATTTTGTTTATATATATATATATATATATATATATATATATATATATATATAAATGGAAAAGAATGAAACGAAATTTCATTTCTCACTCTTAGTACGGCTGATACATAAATGTAAGTATGTATGTATACGTACATACATATATGTATACACACGTACAGTAGTATGTATATATATATACATACATGCACACATATATATATATGTACGTATGGGTTTACCGAGCATTTATTATAATGTTCGGTTTGTTTGTAAACAAACAGCCTGAATTACGCCGTACAGTGTTCAGGCAACCATCGTCGCCTTTTTGTTCAACACTGACACAGGAACGATATACTAGTTTCAAGCTTATTAGCTATCGTCAGTATCGTATACCTTCCTGCCAGATGATTGAACGTCTGAAAGTATATACTTTCCTTATGCATATTAACGGCTGAGCAGCCTAATTTGCATATCGAGTGAGTTAGTCGGCCGGGCACACCGAAAACGATAAATGGAAAAGAATGAAACGAAATTTCATTTCTCACTCTTAGTACGGCTGATACTTAAATGTAAGTATGTATGTATACGTACATACATATATGTATACAGACGTACAGTAGTATGTATTAATATACATACATGCACACATATATATATGTACGTATGGGTTTACCGAACCTTTATTATAATGTTCGGTTTGTTTGTAAACAAACAGCCCGAATTACGCCGTACAGTGTTCAGGCAACCATCATCGCCTTTTTGTTCAACACTGACACAGGAACGATGTACTAGTTTCAAGCTTATTAGCTATCGTCAGCATCGTATACGTATATATATATATATATATATATATATATATATATATATATATATATATATATATATATATATACATGTCAAAGGGCAAAGGAGCTCTTAAGAGTCAATGGCCATCCAAAATCACCGGGAGAGATGACCCCTTAGCCTTTGTGAAGGCAGAATTCTAGGAGAAGGAAAACTCTGATATAATACCTGCAACCCTGATGGTATCCAATGATGTTGACTTGTTCTTCTTTTGGGTAAATATCATCTTGGTTAAGAGAGTGGGACTGGCTTTGTGCAGTGCCTTTGATCACTATAAAAGCTTCACGGCACCGGCATTGCTTTATATCTGGAGATCTCTCTGCACTTGTCGTCACATGGTACCATGGGCCCAGCACTATGTGTCAATAATTGTCACAAGTGTAGTGTTTGTACCAGAGTTTTCAAGTCGCTGGCTGGACTAAAGTCACACTCGTTCAGTGCATCGGTAGAGGTTCTCCTACATGGATATAAAGTAGTGGCCGTACTCGAAAACGAGTTGGCAGCCACCATATATATATACATATACAGAGAGAGAGAGAGAGAGAGTGAGAGAGAGAGAGAGAGAGAGAGAGAGAGAGAGAGAGAGAGAGAGAGAGAGAGAGAGATTAATGAGGCGTGACAGAGAATGAAATCATTTTGTTATGTTGTGTCCACAACTGAAAAAAAGCCCACTGCGTGAAAAACCAGCACTAAGACAGGCTGACCGATAAGTGTTTATTTTAAGACAACTTTAGAGAACTACACACATCTTTCAAGCAGGAACCATGACCCAGTGTTTGATATTCTTTGAATCTGAGAAGCATTTGTGATGGTTATTTTTAACGTTTTGTTAGTGTTTTAATTATATTTTATATTTACCATCTAAGCGCTTGTAATATTTGACACGAAATATTAAATTACTGCACACAATTAAATTTAGAACTACACATACAGAGGTCAATTGAACGTTAAAATTACTACTGGCTGACAGTACATTCAAGTCCCTCTTGAAAAACTACCCCTTTGAATATGTGTATATACATACACATATACATACACAGACACACACTCACAGACGTTGTACGTTTGTACACACGCGTACAAACCCACACACACACACACACACATATATATATATATATATATATATATATATATATATATATATATATATATATATATATATATATATATATATAAATATACTCTTTTACTCTTTTACCTGTTCCAGCCATCCGGCTGACGCCATGCTGGGGTCCGCCCTTGTTGCTACACATTTTATCTCCAGCCTGTATTGGTTGGCCACTGGTGCAAGAGGGAGTTTGTTGTTGCTGCTGCCCTTAGGTTTCCCTCGTGCCTTGCTGTGGGCTCATCTGGGATCCTGGATAGCAAGGGGTCGAGATGTTTCTTGAAGACATCTACCTCTACACCATGCAGATCTCTCAGATCCCTCGGCATCTTGTTGAAGAGTTGAGGGCCCTTGAACCCCAGGCTATTTTAATATCTGCTCCTTATTCTAGATGTGGAAGACGGGACCTTTGGCACCACACAGTGACGTCCTGTTCGACGGTTGGTCCAGCTCCCAATGCCAAAGTTTGGTGCTAGTCCCTCCAGGATTTTCCACATGTAGATCACTGCGTATCTCCCCGTCTTCGTTCCAAGGAGTAGAGGTTCAGTTCTTTTAGCCTCTCCCAGTAGCTTATCTCCTTCATCGTGGCAATCCTCTTGGTGTAGCTTCGCTGGATTGCCTCAAGCTCCGTGGTTAGTTTGACACTATGGGTGACCACAATTAGGAGCAATAGTCCAGGCGGCTTAGAACAAATGTCCTCCATAGTGTCAATATGGTGTCTCCGTCTCTCTTGTCCGGAAAGTCCTCAAGATCCAGCCAGTTATAGTTTTTGGCCTCCGCTTTGCTACCTC
Organism: Eledone cirrhosa; assembly: GCA_964016885.1. Taxonomy (NCBI): domain Eukaryota; kingdom Metazoa; phylum Mollusca; class Cephalopoda; order Octopoda; family Eledonidae; genus Eledone; species Eledone cirrhosa. The sequence goes on from OZ024741.1 coordinate 89,006,168, forward strand.
CTTTATGGATAGGGCATATTGTGCCTTCTTTCAGCTCCCTGGGTAGTATACCGCTAGCCAAAGAGCTTCTGAAGAGCATCTTCAGTGGAGTTGCTAAGGCTCGCTTACATGTTTTTAAGATTTCATCCTCCTCCGTTATGTCTATGTGGTTGATGGTCGCCATTTCTTCATGTTGTGCTGTGGCATCAAAGAACTCCTCTGGCTTTGTTATTTGCATGAGCCTCAGTGGACATGTGAACACACTTTTGTACTGTTCGTTCAGTATTTCACATATCTCTTGGGGATTCTCGGTTAATGAACCGTCTGTATGGAAGAGTGGCCCAATCTTGCAGTATGCCGAGGCAGTTTCTTTTGCAAATTTAAAGAAGGCCTTAGGGTTTGTTTTAATATTTTCTATGGCCCTGCTCTCTTTCTTTGCTCTCTCATTTTCATGGGAAAGTTTGAGTGCAATCTTGGTGTCAAGTAGTGCACGTTTCAAATAGGATTCCTTCTTGTTTTTGTTTTCTTGCTGTGCATTCAACTTGTTTGAGAGCTTGGTTCTACATCTCATAAGGAGTTTCTTATCTCTGGGAATAATATTTTTGTGTCTGTTTGCCTTTTTTTCCGGGACAAACTTTTTGCATATAGTGTGTATCGTTTTCATGAAGAGTTGAAATTGTGTGTTGGTGTCTTGTGTGCCGGTGTTTTCGCTCAATATTTGCTTCCGGATTTCTCTCTTAATCTTTTTCCAGTTAGCCTTGTAGAAGTTAAGGCTGGATAACGTCCCGGTGCTTCTTGATGGTTGTGTCTCTGTTGGTTCTCTCGGACCACATATCATTAGTTCTACTAAGTTATGATCCGAGAAAATTGTTGGTGTCACCTTTACATTGTAGATGAGCACTTCGTTGTTTGTAAAACAGAGGTCCAGGACATTTTCGCCTCTTGTTGGGAGGAGTACTGCTTGTCCCATGAACAGCCTGTGTGTGAGGGCCAGCAGGGACTCCGTCTGTCTCTGTTCTATTGACGTCATTCCAGGGATGAGGTGGCCCTCAGGTCATTTGACCTTTGGCAGGTTGAAGTCTCCCAGCAGTAGAATGTTGAGACCCTGGTCCAGTTTGTCAAGGACCTCTTCTATCCTACTGAGGCTATCGTCAAATTTACCCTCATGACTGGGGCCATCGGGCGGCCGATATGTGACACATATTACTGTCTTTAGTTGCTTCATATGTACTATCAGTGTATCACAGACTGAGTTTGAATGTGTCAACAGTACAATTGGTGTGACATCTTCACGGATATACAGAGCATATATATATATATATATATATATATATATATATATATACAGAGCATATATATATATATATATATATATACAGAGCATATATATATAATTTTAAAAGGTATCTATATTTGAAGTTCTAGTTAAACTTTAATTAGTTACCTACCTAGCTATGTGTGCTTACACACTTTACAAATTATTCCCTGTGATTGTTTCATATGTTTATTTTATATATATATATGTCAATCTATATCTAGTTGATATAAAATGCTAGGATCTATTCATTGGAATCTTTGAGCTTATTCTGCAGTGGATATGGCGCATGTCTCTCACACATGACACCCTTAATTTAATTTTGGATATATATATATATATATATATATATATGAAAAATGACGAGCTGTGTTGTTGCAAATATGATATATATATAATAAAGAATTAGAAATAGAAGCCAGGACTATCCATCATCAGTGGTCTACTAGCAATCATAGGTATTTCTTCGCATTACAGACAATATACCTCCGGCTAGGGCAATATAATAACTAAATTAAGTTATTGGGATAAAAAGAGTTGGGTGGAGAAAGAGAGACAGGTAAACAAACATGAATGGTGAGGCAACGTAAAGAGAGGAAAAAATGAGAAAATCAAGTCAATGATTCATTTTGAACATAAGAACTTGCGAATATTGACGAGAAAGCAAAAGACACATCTTGGCCGTGCGAATGTGAGCGAGGAAAGAATTTCGTACGGTGTGGGACGATGGAGGAAGTGAGAGAGAGGGTGAGTAGCAGAGAGTGAGTGAGTGAAAGTGTGAGGAAGAGGCTAGCCGAGAGAGGGTGACTAGCAGAGGGGGTGAGTGAAAGTAAGAGGGAGAAGGAGAGAGAAAGAAAATAGCACTAAGGGAAGAGAAAAAGACAGGTCACAGCGAAGGGGAAAGCATATATGAATGAAAAATGGCGAGCTGTGTTGTTGCATATATGATCACCATTCGTGTTTATTTACCTGTCTCTCTTTCTCCACCCAACTCTTTTTATCCTAATAACTTAATTTAGTTATTGTATTGCCCTAGCCGGAGGTATATGGTCTGTAATGCAAAGAAATACCTATGATGGCTAGTAGACCACTGATGATGGATAGTCCTGGCTTCTATTTCTAATTCTCTCTATATATATGTGTGTGTGTGTGTGTGTGTGTGTGTGTGTGTGTGTGTGTATATATATATATATATATGTATATATATATATATATGTATATATATATATATATATGTATATATATATGTATATATATATATATATATAAAATAAAGTTAAATAAAAGTCAAATGATTAAAATTTAGCTTCGTTTATTACTGCTATATATATTTCAGTGACACCCATCTTTGGCTGTGACCTCTTCAGGCAGTTTGAATTAGTATGCTATAGACAAGTACATATGTTGTTTAGGTGTATAATATTGTCAATACTCTGATATGCCCAGTTCCTTGTTGGGTTGTTAATTCACTGAGGAACTGGAGTCATATGACTAAGTTGAAAATTGCAAACTTGACTGTCACCACATATTATGAACCTGAAGATTGCGAAAGCATGAAAGTACTTGTTCAATTAACACTTAGAATTTAATATTCTATCATACTATTTCATTATAATACCATTATATATTTTAAAGGATTGTAAATAAAACGAGTAAATCAGACAAAGTTGGAATTCCTCTTATTAATATAATCTTCTATACACAATCATACACACCCGTGTATATTTACCTATCTATCTATCTATCTATATATATATATATATATATATATATATATATATACACATATACATATATATATGTATATGTGTGTCCGGAATGATGCCGGTGTACTTAGTGTCACGAATGATCAGAAAAAGGAGGCCTGGAAATGTCATTGAGAGACTGATGAATGTGGAGAACGAATGGGAGAGAGAGAAATTACCCTTAGTAGATCCGACAGAGGGACCAGCTATTGAGATTGACGAATATAGGGTCCAAGGGGCGATTAAGGAAATGAAAAATGGTAAGGCTGCTGGACCATCGGGAATAGTTGCTGAGATGCTGAAGGCATCATGGGACGTAGGCACTAAATTGGTTGCACGCATCATCAACCAGGCTATATATGGTGGTGTCATACCCAAAGGCTGGTGCAGCAGTATTCTCATAAATTGCTACAAAGGTAAAGGGGTTGCTCTGGAGAGGAGCAATTATAGGGGTATAAAACTGATGGATCAGGTTATGAAAGTGGCAGAAAGGATATTAGCACAACTAATTAAAGAAAGGGTCAAACTAGATGAGATGCAGTTTGGTTTTGTGCCTGGGAAGAGTACAACAGATGCCCTCTTCTTGGTGAGACAATTACAAGAGAGGTTCTTGGAGAAGGCCTTTGATATAGTACCCCGATCTGTCATCTGGTGGTCCCTAAGGAAACTAGGTATTGAGGAATGGCTTGTGAGGACAGTGCAAACTTTGTACAGAGGTGCTGTCAGTAAAGTCAGGGTAGGAATGGAGTTTATTCCAGATACAAGTAGGAGTACATCAAGGTTCGGTCCTCAGCCCGCTCTTGTTCATTATAGTCCTCCAAGCCATAACAGAGGAGTTTAAGACTGGCTGTCCATGGGAACTTCTCAATGCTGACGATCTGGTTCTTATAGCAGAATCAGTAGAGGAGCTAGAGAATAAATTCTGGCTATGGAAACAGCAGTTGGAAGCAAGAGGAGTGAGAGTGAACCTAGCAAAGACAAAAGTGTTGATGAGTAGAAAAGAGGACAAAACTCTGATTCCGCCAGGGAAATGGCCATGTTCGATATGCAGAAAAGGAACTGGCATAAATTCTATAAAATGCACACAATGCAGATCCTGGGTACACAAGAGATGTAGTGGCATAGCAGGCAAACTAACAGGTAGGGAGAAATATGTATGCAGTAGATGTACAGGGAAATTAGACAGAAGTCGCATTGATAGACACATTTTTTAAATGCAAGCGGGTGCTATAGAAGTGGTGGATAGCTTTCGGTGCCTAGGAGATCAGATTAGCATGGGAGGAGGGGTGTTCCGAGGCCATAGTATCTAGAATAAGGACGGGTTGCAAGAAGTTTAGGGAGCTGCTTCCTCTGCTGACGAAGAATGGTTTCTTCCTGCGTACGAAAGGCCGGTTATATGATGCCTGTGTGAGGAGCGCGACGCTGCATGGTAGTGAGACATGGGCAGCAACTGCAGAGGAAATGCGACGGCTGGAGAGAAATGAGGCAAGCATGCTCCGTTGGATGTGCAATGTCAATGTGCGTGAACGACCCAGCATAGATGTGTTGAGAGAGAAACTGTGTCTGAGAGGGATAGAATGTAGTGTACGGGAGAGGAGACTGCGGTGGTATGGACATGTGATGCGCATGGAGGATGACCGATGGGTGAAGGAGTTCCAGGAAATGCCAGTTGAAGGAAGACGTAGAGGTAGACCACGAAAAACATAGGCGGAGGTGGTGAGAACAGACCTCAGATCGCTGAAGCTCACGGTGGAGATGACGAAGGACCATGACGAGTGGAGAGATGCTGTGCTGAATAAGACCCGTCCCACCCTTGCAAGCAGGGAAAAGCGGACGTAAAATGATGATGATGATGATGATGATATATATATATATATATATATATATATATACATATACATACAGTGGCGGACTGGTTCTAAAAATATTGGTTGCCAGGAGATGACCGGGGCCCACCTAAATATAGAATGCTATCATTTAATTTTTATAATGAATAAATAACATTTTCGAAAAATACATAAGTGGAAACAAAACAGTGCAATCAAATTTTTGCGGGAAAATATCTTACCTTCTCCAATAAAAAATATTATGCATTTTGCGAAATCCGGAGACTTTTAATAATGATCAGAAGTCGACCCTAAATATTACTAATAGTTTTAGGAAAGCCATCTTTTTAATTTTGCTTTTGAAAGTAGGTTTATAATTATCAATTTTCAATACACTTTTGTAGCTGTCCTGGTGGCCTAAATTTTCAAAATAAAATGATGTGGTGTCGTTCATGTCTTTCTTAATGTTATTGCTCCTACTTAAGGTCGACTTCTAAATCATTTGAGTGTTCCATAAACTACATCCTCATTTTGTTTCACATCTATCTAGACTACATTTTAACCTGTAATCCATGTTTCATTTTTGCCCCCCCCCCTCTCTCTCTCTTTGTGTCTGTGATATTTGAATCTACTATGATGACCTTATTCCTATATATATGTTTTTGCATGTTAGTTAGATTCAAACTTACAATGATTGGCATTATATATATATATATATATATATAGTATAAAAGAGAAAACACAGGTAAGCATTAAGAGAAGGATTTAATCCAGGTATTTACGACCACAAGTTTGTAAGAATTCCGTTCAAAAATTGGATCACAATAAGCAATTTTTTGCTTCTCTAACTATATATATATATATATATATATGGCATATATATATATATATATATAGCTGAAGATCCGCTAAGGTGAAACAATTGTTCTCGGTATGGTGAACTAACTGTTGTGTAACCACTTCTATATATATATATATATATATAATTGTAATCTGAGTTTTTCGAATATTAATAATTGTTTCTACTTTTGGCACAAGGCCACAATTATCCAGTACATTACTGGTACTTTATTTTATCGACCCCGTAAGGATGAAAGGCAAAGTTTACCTCGGCGGGATTTGAACTCAGAATGGCAAGGGCCGTAACTCTATGCGTCAAAGCATGGCGTTCGACCCTCTACCGATACTGCCAATCCACCGTCCTCGAATATTAATAATAACATTCGATTCGTTTGCAATTATGCAAACAAGCCTAATTTTTAAAGCCATGTCAGTAGAATGAACCCTTCATTCTTGCTATTGTGTTGGCATGTAAACAGAACTGCAGGCACTAATGTTTCTGGGTATCACCCTTCATCAGTACAGCTCACTGTTCACCTGCCAACTGTCAGAGCTAGTGAAAATATATGCTATATATATATATATATCTTCTCATGTTTTTTTTATATATATTCACCTCGGCTGCGTTTGTCTGTTTCTCTCTTACTGCTTCCCCGTTCTCTCTGTTTCTCTCACCTTCTTTCGCCCCCTCTGTCAGTTACACTTTCTCTCGACTGACCGCTTCCTCGCACTTCCACTCACTCACTCTCTGTTTCTCCCCTTCTCACTTCCTCCCGTTAGGCTAACAGTGGGCCTCTTCTAGCTTACATCCCACTCACGCTGGACGTGTCTGTACCTTTCGCTCATGAAATCCACCCAGATTATGCTGACCAGGACTACCATGTTGCTTGTTTATTTCCTTTCTTTGGTTTGCTTTTATCCTTCTAAGTTGTTTACTTGTCCCCCTCGCTTTACGCGATTTACTGGTCCCAATAACTTTTTTTAGTTATTGCTCGCACCAACCTGAGGTATCTGATTTTTAATGCGATGAAATACCAATGATGGTTGGAAAATCACTGACGAAGGACTATTTTTATCATATGTAACCCATGTGCAACCACGCAGTATTCTTCTTTCTTCTCATGTTTTTTTATATATATATATATATATATACACACCACCTTCACCACTAATTGATTTGACAGATGTCTTTAACCCATAGATACCAAATATTATTTGTCACTAGTTCGTGTGTAAGTATATATATATATATATATATATATGCTTGTGTATCTGTGTCTATATATGTATGTTTGCATACATGAATGAATACACTAAGCTTTAGATTTAGTAGAATGTACCACCACTGATTCCATATTTTTGGTTTCTAGTAATTCCCCGTGGAATTGGTTGACCAAATGCTTTGCTTAATTGTTTTATTTTATTTTTTTTAAATTGTATTCTTTCTCTTAGATTTCAGGTATTTTTTGAAAGCAAAGCATTGGCCCCTAAAATACTACAGTGGGCCCTGCAATGTTACTGTGGGTTCTTGCAATGCTACCGTGGGACCATTGGGGCCCACTTGCCATTGGGCAACCGGGCAACCTGGCCAGTCCGCCACTGTATATATATATATATATATATATATATATATATATATATAAAGAGGGAAAGTCTGCGGTGCTGAAAACGAGGGAATCACTAATCACGGGAGTAATCAATGCATGGAGAGATCCTGTGTGGGTATAGAGATGGATAAAATCCCGATCGCAGGAAAAGACTTGTTGAACATACACGTTGAAACCGCTTGGCACCGCGGTCGGGATTTGATGTCTGTGTGTGCATATTTTGTAATTGGTGCAGGAGAGGTAAATCTTGCTGACAGTCCCTTTTTTATATCAAATGTTTCGTTATTCGGTTTCCAAAACGTTAGGATGATTGCCCGGTGATCCTGGATCATGTTATCCATAGTGACTAGTGGATGTTTGGATATTTGGTGACCAAAAACGGACTATAGCTTACACATCTCGTTCCTTGCATTAAGGCATGAAATTGGGTCCAGTGAATTTTTCCATATAAGCAATCTCTCGTTGTTGCAGAGTTCGCACCTCTTAGAATCATTGACATAGGGTTTACATCTTTCGGCTATCTTCCAGCTGATGTTGTAATCAGTAGAGTCCTCTTAACGCTTCTATTCATGGCTGGATAACTTGGTCGTGTTCCTTTTCACTTGTTTTCAGAATGATGCCGCACGTCTCTTGTAGCGTTCTTTAAACTATCATTCCGTAAGACCGATGTACCACTTGAGATTGGTGGTGAGGTCTGAGTTTGACGATCTTACTGTTTCCTTGTAGATGATGGCCTCTGTTTAACGTGCCCCATCACGAGGGCATCATTTTTGATCCCACATGAGCATCCACCTAGGTTGGGTAGTGGTGGATTACTGGTTACAATGGATTTAAAGCTGGGTATTGAGCTAAAACTGACTTTAAGGTTGTCTGTTGAATAGTTTCCTGTTAGGGAAGTGTTTGTCTACTAGGGCTAGGAATGTTCTGCCGATGTTGGTCTTGACGTTCAGTAAAAAGAAAGGCATGAACCAGATTGTTCTTTGGCGTTTTTTTTTTTTTTTTTTTTTTTTCTTTACTGGTTTAGGGTTATAGTTGATTCTCTCCTTGAATCTGCTTGCTTCTAGGTCTGCGTTGTAGGTGGAGGGTGGCATTGTCAAACACGTCTTTGCTAGATCACAGGTTGGAGATACTCCTGGTAATATTTTTCACGATATTCTTAAACACTATGGGGGTTGACAGGATCCTGCGTTTATGTAGGACAGTCTATCGTTTGGTTTTCTATTGGCTATTTTTTCGATCAAGTGTTACATCTAGGAAGTTTATAGTGGTTAGGTTAGTGGCTGTAGTTATTTTTAAGCCGAAAAATTTGAAAGTTTGTGGATCCTTTGAGCTGATCATGGACTGGTTTGACGGAGCGGACGTATGCGATTTAGTCGACCTATATATATATTGAAAACAATCTAGGCGACCTATATCCATCTATGCACTTTATACTTTACAGAAACGAAGCCCTGGCAATAGTTAGCAACACAAACGGACTCGTAGATTTAAAATGCCGAAGACACGTCATGTATGAAGACACTTCCACCAATAGTTAAGCGCCCTTTACCATATGTATCAGAAACAAGGGAGGTTTTAATAAGATCATGGTAATAGAATGAAGAATCCAACTGGCTAGTAACGTCTTGTGGCAGCCAGATCATCGATATGCAATAACAGAATTGAGATGGACTACAAGAAAAGGAAGGAAAAGACGAAGTAGACACAGGCATGGCATTGGGGCATTTAAGGGCACGTAAAGGTTGTCAACAGATACGAGGAAAATAGCATTATGTAGGTAGGTGTGAGTGTGTATGTATATGCCGGGAATCGAAAGCACGATCTTACGACTGTGAGATTGTGAAGCCTTATGATTTAGTGGTTGTGAGTTCGCCTCACGATCGTAAGGTCGTGAGTTCGAATTCTGGATGGGGCAGCGCATTGTATTCGTAAGCAAGGCACGCTGTTCCAGTTCACCCACCCGGAAAAAAATTGAGTTGTACCTGAAATTCAAAGAAAACAACCCTAACGTACTAATGTTGTTTCATTGAGTTGAGACGTTATCGGGAAAACCAGATAGTGTATGTATGTATTATGTATGTATTATGTATGTATGTATGTATGTATGTATGTATGTATGTATGTATGTATGTATGTATGTATGTATGAATATATCTAAGTATGTATGTATGTACATGTGTATGTATGTACATGTGTATGCATGCTCATGTGTATGTATGTATGTATGTATGTATGTATGTATGTATGTAAGTACGTATGTATATATGTAAGTAAGTATGTATATACATGTGTATGTATGTACATGTGTATGTATGTTCATGTGTGTATGTATGTATGTGTGTGTATGTATGTATGTATGTATGCATGTATGTATGTAAGTGTGTGCGTCTACTACAATTGTCCGACATGAAAAATGTCCTAGATAAATAACTGACCGCCCATAATTGTGTGCCAATAACTCACCGGCCGCTATTCTACACCTCCTTTACTATTGTATATCTTCAATTCTGTGAAACGTCCTTAGAAAATCGGTCGTGTGGATAGGATTGAATAGATTTTTAAAATTATATTCCTCTCAGCCTGTTGTGTCCTCTACTTCAAACATTATTGCTGAGAAAAAAAGAAAAAAAAGAAAAATCAGACGAACTCAAGCTCATACACATACATATAAAAACAAAAACATTGTATATATATATATATATATATATATATATATAAAGTTTTTGTGGTGTATATATATATATATATTTGTAGTAAGGTTGCTTGGATGCGTCCATAGGCGGTATGCCAGTTGAGCACTCTATACTCCTTCGGAGCAGAGTATAATAATATGGAAAACGAAGAACCATTGATGCATCGGAACACAATTTATTACGTATTACAATTGTTTCTCCGGCGAACAGCTCGAGGTGCGATCTATTTGTGGACCGAACCTGACTCTGGAGTCGCAAGTTCCTCAGATACGTCTAGTGAATTCGAAGCAAATCCTCTTTATATATATATGTATATATCCATATATATATAGATGTTCATAGATATGTATATATATATATAATGTATATATATATATATATATATATATATATGTGTGTGTGTGTGTGTGTGTGTGTGTGTGTGTGTGTGTGTGTGTGTGTGTGTGTGTGTGTGTGTGTGTGTGTGTGTGTGTGTGTGTGTGTGTGTGTGTGTGTGTGTGTGCGTGTGTGTAGTGTAGATTGTTCTTTAATTTTGTTGATCATTGGAGGTTGTACCAAATGAGCACTCCATGCTAAAGTAGAATACATATATATTATGTACTAGCAGTGGTACCCGGCGTTGCACGAGATGAGGTATTTTGGAACGCGGGCCGCCAACAGACCAAATCGTGGAAAAACTGCATGCCTGGGCAATATGTAAAGAAAATAAACCGAATACTCTGATGGCTAGATAATCATTAAGATTTTACTCGGTGAAGCAGGAAAAATGCAGGTTTTCACCTAATGCGGGCCCTAGGGTATCAAGAAAATAAATTCTTTTTATGTGCATAATATGCCTTGAAATTTAGGGAAAATCCGCTAGACGTAACGCCTCAAAAAAGCCTTAATGCCATAAAAAAGTTGGATTTTGCTCACGGTATGAAGAGACAATTTCAAGGAAATCAGTCTGACGTAACGTCTCAAAAAACCCTAAAAAGCTGAAAAAAAACGCAGTTTTTCACCTAATGCGGGCCCTTATGGATCAAAAAGTTAATGTGCATAACACTCCCTGAAACATAAGTAATACACATGTAAAGTTCAAAAAAAATCGGTTGGGTACTTCTTGAGTTTTAGGGATTCAAACTCACACACACACACACACACACACACACACACACACACACACACACACACACACACACACACACACACACACACACACACACACATCCTCAGTTTTATATATATAGATGAGATAACGAATTTTCACTTTAAAATGTTTTTATTGGATATCGAACGTTACATATGTTTCTGAGATGATTAACTCTGGTCTTTATTG
>OZ024741.1:89022490-89027490 GCA_964016885.1 Eledone cirrhosa
TTAATAGCTTTTTAGGGCTTTTTTTAGGTGTTACGTCTAGCCGATATTCCCGAAATTTCAAGGCATATTATTCACATAAAAAAAATTCATTTTCTTGATCCCCTAGGGCCCCCATTAGATGAAAACCTGCATTTTTCCTGCTTCATCGAGTAAAATCTTAAAGATTATCCAGCCATCAGAGTATTCAGTTTATTTTCTTTACATATTGTCCAGGCATGCAGTTTTTCCACGATTAGGTCTGTTGGCGGCCCGCGTTCCAAAATACCTTATCCCGTGCAACGCCGGGTACCACTGCTAGTATACGCTAAACTTGTGAATATGAATGTGTGAATATATGTGAATATGTATGTATATGTATGTGAGTATATATATGTATGCAAGTGTGTATGTGTGTATGTGTGCGCGCGAGCTTAAAACGTTCTTAAAACGCCAAATCGCCATGGAAAGCGGTAGTTAAGCAGTAACGGTCATCAACGACACGAGAAGACGTTTGATGGATCGAGGCGGGCTGAATACTTCACCACCACCACCACCACCACCATCTCCACCATCATCTCTACCACTACAACCCCATCACCTCCACTATCAAACTCCACCACCACCACCACTACCACCATCTCCTCCACCACCATCATCATCATCATATCTACCACTACAACCAGTATACTCCACTATCAAACACCACCGCCACCACCATCATAGCGAACCAATAAAGTAGCTGCTACGTAGTCTCTCGACCTGCTTGAGGTAGCAGCTAAAATCTCTTTAATCCACTACCTTCTGTCGTAAAAAAAAAAAAAAGACTCTTCGAATCACGTACTCGAAGGTACAGTATAGTGACATAAACTATTTGAAGCCTGTTCATGAACCATGAGGTGTGAATTCGCAAGAGTTTTATGAAATGGTGCATATACTGAAAACGGTTTGTGGACTTTGAGAAAATTTGTGTTATTTAATGTAAACTTTACCCTAGCAACTAGTTTCAGCTTCGCTCATACAAGGTCAGTAACGTAACTAACGACTAGGTGGGAAGGCTGGGTGGGGCACTCCGGACGACACTTTTATGGAGGAGACACTTTAAAAGGGAGATCCCTGTGCAATATATTATATGGGGGGGAGCAGTCTGAAGGGCCTTCCCGGGCAGCACATATTCTAGTTACCCTACTGTGATCTGCCCCAAATGCAACCTCACATAAATTTTCACGCTGCGCAGACAATAAATGTCATAGTTGCATGTTATAACAAAATTAACAGGGTGGCCCTATTCAGTCCAAGTTGCGTCCAAGTTATTTTATGCTTGAATTTCTGACGGAGCAGTGTGTCACGAGAACCCAGTTCAGAACCCAGCTGTAACAGGAAAAAAAAACTCATTTCATCCAGACCGGTGGGTCTTAAGCTAGTACATATATTGCAACCACAGCCTACTTTGTCATTGTAGTCACCAGAAAGAATAACTTTATTACCAATCGAAATGGAAAGAATGTCATTTCTGCGACTCTTATAGAAAAGAGATAGAGATTATTCCGTTAAGTAAAGAGTTGATACATAGAGAAGACAGCGGTAAATTAAGTTTAATAATTTGGTCACCAGCATTGGATGGTAATTCATTCAGCTTTTCACTTAGGTTCTTTCTGATCGCAAAACCAAAAGCACTCTTTGGTTTTTCATCTACGTGAAGCTATAGCCACATCGCATTTCAATTAGTTGACTATTCCTAGAAATGTCTCTCTGAAAGGACCACAATATCAATGTTATATTAAAAACAGTATAGCGTTCAGGCCTTCTAGATCTTTTGTCATTCAATAAGATTGTAACATTCAAACAATTGTTGAGTTGGACCTGCGTTGTTTCTGACGACGAGCGTTCATGCTGATTCAATCAACAGAACAGCTTGATTGTAAAATTAACGTGCAAGAAGCTGAACACTCTCCAAATATATATACCCTTAATGTAGTTCTTCAGGAGTTTTAGAGACATATAGGTTAAACTCATTTTTGTCAGTTGAGCGAATTTGAACAATGTTAAATAAAGTCAAGGACATAACGGGTCATCCGGTCCGGGAATCGTACTCACGACTCTACGACGGGTTAGGGGACAAGAAAAGATCAACATAACCGGTAGATACACCAACCGTAGGTTTTATATCAGAGTCTCCTCCCAGTTTTAGCCAACCAAGACAACCTTCTACACCAGTGGTTCTCAACTGGAGTCCACATGGCCTTTAAGACTTTTTGTAGTCCAGGCAAGCAAAATAATAAATTGGGATCCGCAATAGTTTTTTAGGGGTTCCTGAAAAATCTTTTGATTTAGATGTATTTACTGTAAGAAGCTATTTTAAGCGTTAGAGAATGAAGTTTATTTGTTTCGCTTTATTCTGTGGTGATGAAATAAATACAAACTTAAGACAAGATATTCAACAGAATACTGTTAACATTTAGCACTTATTTTACCAATGAACATTCATTTTCCATAGAATTTAGTTGTTAAAGTGTATGTACAATAAATTGGTTATACTTCTACAATATACAAAATATTATAACAATGTTTTATATAATTCCTGATAACGTTTAATTATAAAAATGCAATAAGTTTTTTTTAAGCATCGAATTTCTATGGGGGTCCACCAGAGTAAAATTTGAATTAAAGGTGTCCATAGGGAAATAAAGGTTGAGAACCACTACTGGGCAAGTATCATTTACTGTAACCTCAGTTCGATTCATGTCTTGTTAGGGAAACTGTCGGGTGATTTATACCTGTAATTCAAAGGGTCAGCCCTGTTACACGCTTTGTCCCGCTGAATTACCCTAACAATTACGTTGAGGGTACACATTGTGGAATGCTCAGCCACTTACACGTTAATTTCATGAGTAGTTTGTTCCGTTGATCGAACAACTGGAGTACTCATCGTCGAAACCGACGGAAGTCCATTCCATTGTTAGTATATCTGATCCTCTTTTATATTCCCCATCGATGTTTTTCCATCTCCTCCCTCTCTTCATCTCATATCACGCCTACTTCCTCTTCTTTTCAATCTTCTTCCTTCCCCTTCTCTCTTCCATCTGTTCATTCTGTTGCTGCTGTTACTGTTGCTGCTGCTGCTGCTGCTGCTGCTGCTGCTGATTTTGTTCTCATACGGTCTTTGTTGCGGCGGTCTACGGTAAACTACGATAGGTTATTTTTCTTTTCACTTGACCGTTTGGTATTTTGTATAGTATGTGGGGACGTGTGTGGCTGCGTGTGGGGACGTGTGTGGCTGTGTGTGATTGTGTGGGTAGATGGAGGCACAAGAGAATGGGAGGGGAATCCTTACATCTCTCCTCCTTCTCTTTCTACGACAACATCTAAAGAATTTGCCTAGAAGCAGATTACTTTCTGGAGTTGAGTCGTATTGGTGTGCTTACACATACATACATACATACATACATACATACATACATACATACGTACATACATAAAGGCCCCCCCCCCCTCCTCAATATATATATACACACTTCACCAACATTCTAATAAATATTACCTGTACAGGAAATCAAAGTGTGTATACATTTTTGAGAGACACCCTGTAAATACACACACGCACACACACGCACACACACACACACACACACACACACACACACACACACACACACACACACACACACACACGTCTATGTTCGTGTGCATGTCTGAGTGTGCATATGTGTGTGCGTAAGGGAGGCGTGCAACAACCAAGCTGAAATTTTGAAGTCATTGCCACTTTTCTCTTCTTCATCATCATCATCATCATCATCATCATCATCATCACCACCATCATCCACTTTATCCACCAATGTTGCTGGACCGTGGCCGTCGTAAACTGATACGTTTTCTCCAGCTATCCCTTTACTAAGCATCCTCCTGTGTCAATCCTTTTCTTGACAGATCTTTTATGTTATCGTTCCAAAGTGTTTTGGGCTTTCCAACAGGTCTTCTCTCGTTTATCTCTATTTTCCATGTTTGCTTGACAGGATTGTTTTCACTCATCCTGACAACGTGACCAAACTACCTTAATCGCACCACTCGAATCCTCTGAATTAAAGAGTCTACACCCATTTCTTTTCTGATATCTTCACCTCTAGTATGATCCAACAAGGAAACTCCTTTTATTCTCCTTTTGTTCTTACGTCCATGTTTTGTATCTGTAGGTTAGATCTAGCCGCATAATTGTTTTGTACAGTTTAGCTTTGAGTTTCTTTGGCATTCTTTGTTCAACCATGGTACATTTACATGAGCTCTAGCCGGCATCTCTGATCCCCCATCCTCACTTAACATCACCCCAAGGTATTTGAAACCACCAACCTGTTTTAATATGATGTTATTGCTGTCAACCATATTAATTTCTTTGTGGGTTTTTGTACTGACCATCATTTCCGTCATTGTGGTGTTAACTTTCATTCCATGAGACACTGGTAATCTTTGCGATTTCAACCAATTTTGCTGCAATTCCCCTACTGTTCTTCCCATAATTACCCAGTCGTTAGCAAAAAAGTAACTCACAAGGAATTCCTCTTCTGTAGGCCTCGGTTATCTTATCCAGAAGCACAACAAAACAGAAACGGGCTCAATGCAGATCCTTGGTGCAGTCCTAAATTTACTTTGAATAGATCTGTCTTATTGTGAGGTGTCCTCACTATTGTTTGGACATTCCTGTAGGACGATTTAACCAGATTAAGCTCTCTGGGATATTTATTTTCCTGAGTCACCGGTCTACTAGCTCTCTAAGGATCTTATCATACACTTTTTCAAGATCCACAAAGATGGAATACAAGTCATGATACTTCTCCCTAAACGTTTCTTGTACCATTTTTACAACAAAAGTGGCATCTGTTGTATCATTTCCACTTGCAAAACCAAACTGTATACCATTAATATCTATTAGTTTTCTCAATCTCCGGTCCAGTATACGCTCTATCACTTTTAGATGTTCAATCAGATTTATTCCTCCTGTAGTTTCCACATTCAATTGTGTTTCTCTTCTA
>OZ024741.1:89032490-89074990 GCA_964016885.1 Eledone cirrhosa
CTATATAATTCTGGGTTCAGTTCCACTTCACTGCACATTGGGTTGACCAATGCCTTGTGATTGGAATTTGATCAGCGGAATCTGCAGAAGTCCGTCGTATATATATCATATATTTATATAATATATAATATTTATATATATATATATATATATATATATATATATATATAGAGAGAGAGAGAGAGAGAGAGAGAAGGGAGGGGGGAGATCCACTTGCTTAACAGTAGAACATGAACGATTACAGACGTACATACATACATGATGGCTGCAAACTCAGCTAAGAGTGCTGCAATTGCTTGGTGCACTTTTAAGCTACCGCCAGTCATACAGACCTGTAACATAACATATCCTGAACAAGCAATGCCTGTGCTTTGAAGGTTTGTTAAGTGGGGGAAATGCCTTGCACTCAACCAATCACACACTTTGAGCATCGAAAACACTACCCGAAAAGGAGAACTGGTCAACATCATCGGATGCTTCTGTAGTCGCAGGTTTTTTTCAGAGTTTCCCTCTCTTAGAAAGGTGTTGTGACAACAACTGGGGGCCTTTCACTCCCAGATGAAAAAAAAAAAGTACTATTTGGATGGCCGTTGACTCTGTTGAGTTACTCCGCCCTTTGCCGGGTCTTGTATTTCATTCCGCAGAGTGTCCAAATATAACTCTCCTCACCAAGCAAGCTTGGTGGGGTTGCCGGTTTAGTCGCCAACGACCCGACCATGAGACAGGTTGTACTGGGTTACATGTTACCAGTAGCACTCGAGAGCGATCTGGCATACATACATACATGATGCTGCAACTCGATTTCGAGTAATGCCATCGTTTGACACTTAAGCATGAGCATCACGTACGTGGCTTTTAATCCTGCTAAGGACTTGCCTACGGCCAGCCATGTCATGCAACGCAAGAGATGTCACATATCAAAAAATGCCTGTGCTTGAAGCTTTTTTAAGTGAGGAAAGGCTTTGCAAGGGGCCAATGCCACTCTCTGAACATCGAATGCATTTATCCAAAAAGTCGAACTAGTCTACATCATTGGATGCTAATGAAGTCGTAGGTTGTATATCAGAGTGACCTTTTCCTAGAGAGATGTATCAATGAAGACTAGAGGTCACTCATTCCACTTCGCCCGTAAAAAAAGTCAAACACCCACCCAACAATATGTATATGTTATATAGAGGGTGGTGGATTGGCAGTATTGGTAGAGTGTTGGACAACATTCTTTGTAGCATAGAGTTACGGCCCTTTATGTTTTGGGTTCAAATCCCGCCGAAGTTAGTTTTGCCTTACATCCTTACGGGATCGATTAAATAAAGTAGCAGTAATGCACTGGGGTCGATTTAATCGACTTTTCCCTTTCCCCAAATATTGTTGGCCTTGTGCCTAAATCAGAAACCATATGTACAATGTATAGATATATTTACATATGACAAACAAGTTAAAGGTTAATATATACATCACATGCACACATAGAAAGATGTATATATATATATATATATATATATATATTGTTATGCAAATTCAGAAACGAAATATATATATATATATATATATATATATATATATATATATATATATATATATATATTTACTAAAAATAAAAGTATATATATATATATATATATTTACTAAAAATAAAAGTAATATATATATATATATATATATATATATATATATATATATATTACTTTTATTTTTAGTAAATATTTCAATAACACACACATAGATACACAGATACACACACATATATATATATGATATATATATACATATGTGTGTGTGAAAGTAAGTGCGTGTGTGTGTTCCACAGTTGTTCTACAATGATGTGGAACACACACTCGTGCAACCGCACTTGCCGGGCATACGCACTAATGCGGTACACGTGTACGCGCGTGCGCCATATCGGCTGTTGACCTGATGATATCAACCGCATGCTCGTGTGTATGTATGTATGTATGCATGAATGTATGTATATACGGTTGTACTTATGTATGTATGCATGTATGTTTGTACGTACGTACGTTTGTATGTATGTATGTATGTATGTATGTATGTATGTACGCCTGTACTTATGTATGTATGTATGTATGTATGTATGTATGTATGTATGTATGTATGTATGTACGTACGTACGTATGTATGTATGTATGCTTGTGCTTATGTACGCTTGTACTTATGTACGCTTGTACTTATGTATGCGTCTATTTGCTGCTGTTTATTGTTGTTATAGCCAGTTGATTAGGCACATGACGAAAGCGTTCTTCCCATGGCCATCCCATCTCATTTCAAACAATGCATCAAGATTATTATCCAAATTATTATCCAAAAGGTCAGCAATTACGCCAGTACATTACTGGTACTTTATTTTATCGACACCGTAAGGATGAAAGGCAAAGTTAACCTCGGTGAGATTTGAACTCAGACCGTAAAGGGGCGTAACTCTATGCTACAAAGCATGGCGTCCGACCCTTTACCGATACTGCCAAATGACAGCAATGCACACGCATACATAAACTCTTATAAGGAACAAGAAAAATCCTGTACATATTCGTCTATATATGTATATAGAAAAATAAACATACAAACAATTATCCAGAATGGGCCTTTAACTCCTGGTGGAACCGTAGGGGTTCCGTCGTGGCATTTAAACTTATCGGCGGGATTTCAACTCAGGACGCAGAGAGCCGAAATAAATGCCACAAAGCATTTTATTCGATGTTCAAGGAATACGTGCATGTGGGATGCTCAGCCACTTCCACATTAATTTCATGAGCAGAGAGATTCAGTGTAACAGTGTGTAAAAGGAAGCAAATACAGGTACAGTCCACCCGAACGTCTTCCTAGCAGCTTCCGTCTCATCATCATCATCATCATTTTACGTCCGCTTTTCCTTGCTTGCAAGGGTGGAACGGGTTCTATTCAGCACATCATCTCTCCATTCGTCACAGTCCCTTGTTATCTCCTCTGTGAGCTTCAGCGATATGAGGTCTGCTCTCACCACGTCCGCCCATGTTTTTCGTGGCCTACCTCGACTGCGTCTTCCTTCTACTGGGATTTCTTGGCACTTCTTTATCCAGAGGTCTATCTATTTTAATTCTAATTCTAATTCTAATTCACAAGGCATGGGTCGTTCCGAGTCTATAGTAAATGTCCTTTGCTTAAAATGCCAGAGATTATGAAGCATACTTCTTAACCATACCACCTTGCTACGCCCACTTAATACTATAACCCCTGGTCCAGTGACACATATTGAAGAAGGACATCTGACTAATTGGTCAATATTCAATAACCAAATACAACAACCCCTGGACTAAAGACGAACTGTGTCCTCCCTCTGCCAATTCTGACACTTCTACACTGGCCTCATATCCCCTGAACCATATAATTCCATTCCACCACTGAAGCTAACGCAGCATATCGGTTTCGTCTCGTCACTTCACTGTGTCTCATCCCGACACTTTGCTCTACCCTTGGCGTTGAATTCTTTCTTTTTACAATGTCGACCCACTCGAAATCGCTTCTCCCCCCCCCCCCCGTCAACATATAGCTGTTGTTCAAAATGAATATCAACTGCATTAATCCTACTTGTCTGAGAGGAGTGAAGGCGCATGGCTTAGCGGCTTGGGTGTTGGGCTTAAGATTGTAAGATCGAGAATTCGATTACCGGCGGCGCATATTTGAAAACAGTTGTGGGTTAGTCTCAGAAAGGACATACATCCAGCTAATGAATACTGCCTCAAAAATACGCATCTAGCCCATGCCAACATGGTCGTAAAAATGCGGATATACATACTCATATACACAGATAACATATAACGTGCACACGCACTATATATGTATATATATATATATACACACACATATAAAAAAATAAACGGAAATATCAACGCAAACAATACAGTACAATGAAGAAATATATTATTGTAACGCTTGATATAGTAGGAAAAGTATTTTTACGTTTCGGACACTAGTCCTTCATCAGAAGATAGAATGAGAAATAAAAGATGAAATAGAAATATAGAGAGTGAGAAGGAGGAACGGAAAAATACACACGCACACATATATGAATGCATGTACGCCCGCGAGTGCGTATGTATATTCATCCATATGAATCAGTTGTTCTACAGTAATCTGAATATACACTCGTACAGTTGCACTCAACCAACACACGTGCATATGTGATTGCAACTTATTTTAGGAATAACAAAATCTTGCTCAAACCACATCCTACCTTCTTAACAAAGGGCGCATTACACACTGGAGTCTAAGATACACTCTAAGAAAAAAAAAAAGAAAAAAAAAGACAGAATGATTATAGCGGGAAGGTTTTTGCCCATAGGCCAACGCTACCAGGACTCAAATAGTTGGCAAAATGGCGGAGCCGTTATAGCGTAGAACAAACCGCCTTGTGGTGTTTGTTCCGGCTCTGATCTCCGAGTTCAAATCCTGCTGAAGTCGTCTTTAGCTTTTATTCTTTCGGGCTCAATAAAACAAAGAACCAGTCCAATGGCAGTAGATTGGAAGAACTGTTAAAACGCCAGACGAGATGTTTTATAGCATATTCTATTTTTTTTTCCTTCTGAGTTCAAATCCCGTTGTAATCTACTTTGGTACCAGTAGATTTATTCCGTCATCGTCTGATTTAACATCACCACTTGGTGATGATAACCAGAGGACATGGGTGATATTAGCGGATAGCACTCTGTTGCAAGCATTTGGCTATGTCTCCTGTCTGAAGATATCTTCCTCTACTCTCTCACCTGTCTTTGAGGTCCTGAAAGGTGTATTACCTTTCTCTTCTTAACCAAAGCAGTAAAAAATGAAATGCAACAACGAAAATGTCTGGTAGTTATTATTTTCCCGAGCCCCGAGGGTGGGATTAAAAGGCAAATTCGACTCCGGCAGGATTCGAAATTCAGAACAGTAAGATTTCTGTGAAGGATTCCATTCTGGAGCTTTCTATTGTGTTAACACTGCCCCTCGGCTATCTAAAATTAAATACACATGATGAAACTAGACACTCCTCCACAAACACACCGTCAAACATACGAACTCCTACACACACACACACATAGGCATACACAGACAGTTCCCAACATAAGAGAGAGAAAAAGACTCTGCCCTCCCTTTAAGCAAATAACCTGTTCCTTTAAAGGATTCAGTCACGGCGATCATTACAACTCCTCCCACTATAGCGCCCTCTATCGACAACAGAAGGCAGGTGCCAACACACATCTTACAAAACATTCACAAAGCGATCTTTCCAGTGTCTTCTCATCTCACTGACCCCTTCCTCTCCCTTGCTGATTAAAAAAAAAAAGAACAGATTTCATTCTCTCTGTCTCGCCTCTTTAATCGGTCTTCTTACTTTCTTTATCAACTTCTCTCTCTCTCTCTCTCTCTCTCTCTCTCTCTCTCTCTCTCTCTGTATATATATATATATATATATATAGATAGATAGATAGAGAGGATAGAGAGAGAGACATATATATATTCCCCTCCTCCTCCACCTCCATTCTGCTTCTTATGCTCATCTTACCATCATTTTTCAATAGATCTTCCCTCCTTTTCTGCTGGTCTTTCTTTTGTAATAATATAACGTGGACGCAGTAAGGCCGAATGGTTAAGAAGCTCACTTCATAATCATCAGGTCCTGGGTTCGATCTCACAACTATCATAAGCCTAGCCTCGGCTTGACCAGTGCCTTGAGAGTGAAATTTGGTTGATGGAAACTGTTTGGAAGCTTATTGGATAGATTGTATCTGTAATTCAAAGGGCAAGCCTTGACATTCACTGCGTAATATTGAATTTCCCTAAGAATTGCGTTAAGAGTACACGTGTCTGTTGAATATCCTGTCACTTACACACTGATTCCAGGCTGTTCCGTTGATCGAAAAACTGGTAAATTTATTGCCGAAATGGACGGAGGTCCATCGATCGAATAGTACAATGATGACATCCATATTTTCACGTGGGCATAAATCCAGGTACTCACCCAATAAGTTTTGCAGTCGGCCGTAGTCTCCAGTGGTGCATGGCTACATTGACTCGGCCGACACCTATGAGTAACTAATTTAAAGACACCTAGAGGTTAGCGCTTGGCTGGAGGGCAGCATTAGGGCTGACATTTAGTTGGGCCGATCGAGATAATCTGTTGCCAGCTAGCTCTCCATGGTAAAGGAATAAACGAAAGACGAAAATAGGAAGCTGGCTAGCATTGGGATCGAACTCATAAATTCAGTGTTATCAGCAGAACGTTCTAAGCATCTTTCTTTGTTTTGCCTTTAGAAATTAAAGAGTAGATGACTACCCTACGTACAGAGAGGCATTAAAAAGTGTAGATATATGTATGTTGTGAGTATATATTCTTATGTATGTATGTATGTATGTATGTATGTATGTATGTATACACACACACATATATATATATAAGCCGAAACCGCTTGGCGCCGTAGTTGGGATTCTACATATCTCTCTCTCTCTCTCTCTCTCTCTCTCTCTCTATATATATATATATATATATATATATATATATATATATATATATATATATATATGTATGTATGTATGTATGTATGTATATATATTGCCCTGCCAAAGGGCAAAGGAGCTCTTAAGAGTTAATGGCCATCCAAATTCACCGGGAGAGATGACCCCTTAGCCTTCGTCAAGGCAGAATTCTAGGAGAAGGAAAACTCTGATATAACACCTGCAACCCTGATGGTATCCAATGATGTTGACTTGTTCTTCTTTTTGGTAAATATCATCTTGGTTAAGAGAGTGGGACTGGCTTTGTGCAGTGCCTTTGCTCACTATAAAAGCTTCACGGCACAGGCATTGCTTTATATCTGGAGATCTCTCTGCACTTGTCGTCACATGGTACCATGGGCCCAGAACTATGTGTCAATAATTGTCACAAGTGTAGTGTTTGTACCAGAGTTTTCAAGTCTCGCTGGCTGGACTAAAAAGTCACACTCGTTCAGCGCATCGGTGCGAGTTCTCCTACATGGATGTAAAGTAGTGGCCGTACTCGAAAACGAGTTGGCAGCCACCATATATATATATACACATATATTTATATATATATATAAATATGTGTATACACACACACACACACATATATATATATATATATATATGTATATGTATATAACATGGATAGATATAAGAATCTTTGAGATACTTTGTTTTCGACTCACCAAGAGTGCATATGACAGACCATCTATTTAAATGAGCATTGACCTAACTGAGATATACAATTTCTCTCTCACTTTCTCTGTCTCTCTCTCTCTCTCTCTCTCTCTCTCTCTCTCTCTCTCTCTATATATATATATATATATATATATATATATATATATATATATATATGTGTATCTATCTTACACAAACACACTAACTCTCACTCTCTCGCGCTCTCCATCGATCCAACTATCTATCTATCTGTCTTTTCAAATTCTATCTGGGGGTGGAGTCGATGTTTTCGACAGCTACCTCTCCATTCATGCTCGTTTTCTTTCAAAACAAACGAAGAAGTTTAGATGGGCGAGAGGTGTGTGGTTTGGGAGGGTTTATACTATTATTTTCTCTGAATCGGTAAACATTGCTTTAACGAGAGTTCTACTTGAATTTGGCAGCTTGCACTTCCGAACTTTGACATACTCCACTCACTGAAAAACAACAGATAACTAGAAGCTTTCAACAATGCTTATTTTAACGTGCAGTTAACCTCTGTTTGTGTAGTTCTTAATCTAATTTTGTGCAGTAAGTTTATATTTTGTGTCAAATATATGTATTTAAATGGTAAATGATGCTTAAAAGGCTTGAAACACACCTAAAATGTTAAAAATAGTCATTACAAATGCTTCTCAGACTCAAATAATATCAAACAATGGGCCATGGAATCTGCCTCAAAGATTTGTCAGGTCTAAAGTTTCCTTAAAATAAACCTTGCCTCTCAGTCTGCAGGAGCTTGGAAATAATTAAAAAGTACACATGTTCACAATTTTTGTGAGATCTTCTGCCCTAATTATACAGCTCGGGCTGTCGCCTTGTCTAAATCCAACACATTAAATCATTGCATAAAATATAACCCTTAATGTTGTCTAAATGGCTTCATGGGGCAACCGAACTCTACTTGACTTCATTAACAATCCCCTAATGTCAAGTTCCTGAGATCAAACTATAAAACAGACGATTGTATACGAGGCATGGGTAACCTTTTTCGAGCAGTGAGTCGCATAAGATGTGGCTTATCATAACGTGGACCGTACTACTATAAAATTCAAGCCAATTTTTAAATTGGGCGTCATTTAGAAAGCCAAATAGGCCGCATGCGACTCGTGGTCCGTAATTTTCCCATGACTGTTATATACCGTTCCAAACACACCAGGGCCGAATGGTTAATAAATTTACTTCACAATTATTAGGTTCTGCGTAACATCTAGAGTCGACTCATGCTTTATGAGTGGAATAGGGTAGACCGAAACTGTTTGGAAGTCCGTCAGAAGGAGGGTACCAGTATTTCAAAGGTCCAGATTGTTGTGAGGTTGTGTTGTTTGGCTAGCGGTATTGAAGAAATTAGATGAGAGTAATGGTGGCGTTTACTGAGGGTAGTGGTATTTGGTATCAGTTGTTGTTGATGTTGTTGTTTGGCCCCGGGTCAAGCCTCATCCAGCAGACCTTCAAAGGCATTCCAATAGTGACCATCCAGTCTCATTAGGGGTATCTAAGATTATATTATTTCTTTCAATAACAACAAATAAAATAAAATACAGTCACTGTACATATAAAAAAAATCGCATTCCATCATCCCCCTTAACACAACGTTCTATACCACATTAAACCACATTAAAAACTACAAAATAACGATATGACTGTATCATATAAAAAAATAAAACATTTACTTTAATACTGTAAATTTTCACAACAATCTATTTATCAGGAAAGATACTACAAGGATTTGAATTAACAACTGAATTGTCTACTAAATCATTACAGGACATTAAGAGTTAATTATAAGCAACATACAATTAGAGTCATTGCGATCGCTGAGAAATGTTACACTACCACCAATCAATAAGCATTTCTCTTTGCCAATACACATCGTCAATAAAGTAAAGACATTTCTAAGAGCCCATCACCCTCCCCTTACCCCTCCCATTCTTCTATGATCCTTCCTTTTTTGTTTTCATAAACACACAAGAAATTTGCAATTTTTACAATAAAACCTTATACAATAACATTATTGATAATCTTATAGGCGGTGGATTGGCAGTATCGGTAGAGGGTCGGACGCCATGCTTTCCAGCATAGTTACGTCCCTTTACAATCTGAGTTCAAATCCCGCCGACGTTGACTTTGCCTTTCATCCTTACGGGGTCGATAAAATAAAGTACCAGTAATGTACTGGGTAATTGCTGGCCTTGTGCCTAAAGTAGAAACAATTATTGATAATCTTATTGGTAATCTTAACAATGCAGTTGACTCTTGCATATGTACTTTTGTACAATAGCAGAAGCAACAACAGCAACAGCAACAAAACAACTGCAATAGTTTTCTCTAGTCTTGGCATCAGCTCCTGTGATTATTTTAACATACAGTTGACCCATGCTTGTGTCGTTCTAAATCTAATTCCGAATAGTAAGTTTACATTTTGTGACAATTACTACATGAGCTTACATGATAAATAATAGTTACAAGAGTTAAAACATTCATACAATGTTAAAAATAGCCACCTTACCTGTTAGAAACGGTAGCCCTGGTTTCCGGTCTCCGGTCTCGCTGGCTTTGTCGGCATTTCTTTCGTCGGTAACTCGTTGCCGTGTCCTCATCAACAGGGTTCTCTACAACACAACGAAACCCACTGTGATCGAGGAACACGAGGCCGCCTGCGAGATTTGGAACCGGCTCGGACTCCACCCAATAGACGTCTCTCCTCCTCTTCCTCCTGTAGACATCACTCCCCTCCAAGCATATGGGATGCGATCCAATGCGACATGGTCTCGGACAGGCAAGCGCGCCAGCTCGACTAGCACCGCCTCGCAACCTCACAGTGGTGCCTGTCTGAATGTCTTACCCTCTTTTTCGACTGGCGCGCAGCTGGATAATGATAGCCTGCGAATCTGGGTTACCCTGAGCCTCGGCCTCCGGATCTGCGAGCCACACAAATGTCGCTGTAGATGCACCGTAGGCTCTTTTAGCCACCACCCGCTGTCCTGTGTCTACAGTGCCGGCCGCCTTCCGCACCATGCTGCTCTCAACGAGGTCATATAGCTTGACTTGAATGCTGCAAGCTTCTCCTCCCATATCGAACCGTCGGGGCTTGAAAGAGGGGACGGCAAAAGACAGCACATTCTCCAGCGGTAACTCCGTGCAGTTTGCGACTAACCCAGAGTCTGCGGCACTTCGGGTCGAGGAGAGTAAACTCTCCAAATATCGGTCACTCTCCGACAGGTTTGCAGTCAAGCCCGTAGCAGTGGAGACTTCTTGTATCCTTGGCCCTAGGACCATCTCCCTACTCACCACCATCGGCACAGAGTTGGTTACCCACAGGTGTGAGCCTCGTGAGCTGGAATGGCTCTTCCAATGCGTCTGCTTCACCATCCTCCGGGGAAACGCCTCTATTCTGTCCACCGGGGCCGCGGGGTGGCCAGCGTGTGGGCCTCCATTTGCTCACAATAGTGAGAGATGGGGAGAGTGGGAGAGACAGCGGCAGTGATAGTGGGAGTTTGGTTCCATTGTCTTTGGACCTGGTATATTTGTATATATTTATTTACCATACCACATCATACAACTGTATATTAGAGAGACAGCTAAAATAGCCATTATAAATGCTCCTCAGATTCAGAAAAAATAATAAAACACTGGGTTTTGGGAGATACGTCAAAGATTTTCCTTAAAATAAATCCTGTCCCTCATCACAAACAAATACTTATCTCCCTGCAAGCAGGGCCGTCTTAACAGCATTATAGGCCCCCGGGCAAAGCAGAGCACTTGGGCCCCTACCTACACAACCACTCACAGGAATAAAATTACAAATGGGCCCCCTATCCTCGTGGAGCCCCCGGGAAACTTCCCAGTGTGCCCATGCGTTAAGACGGCCCTGCCTGCAAGTACTAACCCTCTCTCTATAAAGCTCAGGTGAGACCCATAATAGAGTAGTGCCCCTACATCTAGGACGGTGCTTCTGCTACACACACGAACACCCAGACAAAAAACATTCATAAACTCCAGCCTCTACTCAAACAAATGTCATAGTAGAGGTCATTGTAGTAGCTACAATGACCTCTACTTCTTAGAACTAATTGACCTTGTGCCATCACCACCCAGGCACTTTCGACTTATTCGTCTCTCCTCCTTCCATCACTTATGAAAAGAAGAAAAATATCCCCTTCCCCTTATACCCAAATAATCCTGCCCGTTTTTATGAAGATTTGAAGGAGAAACGGGTAACTCTAACATCTCAACGGACTATGTAAAGAAGCTCTCTAGTGATCAGAAAAGTCGAAAAATGTTTGACTGAAAAGTATTTTTTCAATGAATTAAATTTATTTCAAACTGATGTCTCTTAGGCTATGTGATTGATAATGAGAGAAAGAAAGGGGGAAAGAAGGAAAGAGAGAGGGAAAGAAATAAAAATAAGGAAAGGAAGACAGATAATCAAATAGATCTATAGATCTATCTGTCTATTTAATGTTTTTTTTTCTGTTTATTAATCAAGTATTTGTTTTTCTTTCCGATAGATAATTAAAACAATACATAGAGAGATAGTTAACAGCATCAAGAAAAAAAAAGAAAGAGAAAGAGAGAGAGAAACGATAGACTTCAGCTATTTGTCCGTTATTTTCTGTGTATCTTTAAGTATGTATACGCAAGTATCTCCGTCCGGTCATGTCTGTATGTTTATGTGAATGGCAGTGAAATGTATGTATGTGTGCATGTATATATGTAAGTATGTATGTATGTATGGATGGATGTAAATATGTATGTATATGTGTATATGTAAGTGTGTATGTATATATATATATATATATATATATATGTGTGTGTGTGTGTGTGTGTGTGTGTGTGTGTGTGCATCCGTATTTCAACGAAGTTTGCTTCGGATCGCGCCAGTTTTAAACGGAACTTACTTTTGTCTGTTAATTTACTTGACTTGCAATGAATCAATTCACGCTGTTGTTGGCGGTTTTTATCGCAGACATAATTAGTCCTAGTGTAGCAGATATTTGATGAAAAGCTCTCCTCTTTAGACCACTTCCATAGTTTATAGTAGTTAGGTTGACATTTGAAAGAAATTTAACTGATATATCATGCATGTAGAGCAGGGGTCACAAATTGGCCGCATGCTACCCGCAAAACTACTTTTCAGACACGCCGCTGAACAATTTTCGTGACTAATATTTTCTTAAACTTCAGACCTATCAACCTCTAAAAACCCAAACGGGGAGTACCATGAAAAATAGGGCCCCAAAACGGGATGAAATCAAGCAAAATGGGGAGATTTTACATAATGAAAGTTATACCCATTTTGACAAGAGTGGGTGGGAGATCTCCCCGTCGGACGGGGAGATTTGACAGGTCTGAAACTTGGTAATTCGGCCCTCACTTTTTCCCTACTCTTGGAGCAGTATTAAGCTTGACATTCAAAACCTTCTGCAAACAATCAATTATAAGATCTGCCAGGTCTGACCATATTTCTTCCCATTTGTTTTCCTTGCTTCAATATTTTTAGTACAATTTATTGAAACTTATCCATGAAATACAATAAAATTGGGGGGGGGGGAGAGGGTTATCAAAAGTCAAAACGGAATTTAGCATTTGAAATATAAAATTTGCCCCACCACACATTTTGTACCAATTCACCACATATCACACTAATCATCATCATCGTCATCGTTTAATGTCCATTTTTCCACGCTAGCATGAGTTAGACGAGTCGTACCGTTGTGAGTCAAGCCAGGTCAGATGACCCCCGTCTTGCTCATACAGAACTGCTTTTCGCTTGGTTTCTACCGCTGGATGCCCTTTCTAACACCAACCACATTTACAGAGTAGGCTGGGCACTTTTTGTTGTGTCACCTATACGACCACTTTACAGCGTGTGCTAGGGATTTGGGTAAGGGGTGTGTGGGGATTGGGGAGGTAGATCTAGCAACGTGGGTGTGAATAAGAAAGAAGAAAAACAATGTTCTGTCTAGCAAGCTGATATATTAGTTATCTATGTTCTTACACAGAACAGCTTTAATCGCTCCTCAATACATTTTGAATACCCGTGCAGTCTGGGGAGATGGCCATAACTGAACCTTAAAACCTAAAAGAGCGCTTTCTTGTTCTGTGTTTGAACATAGATAAATAATAATTTAAAAAATGAAGTTAAAGTCTGTTCTAAGCAGAAGGCTCATTAAGCCGGTGCTTGTTCCATGTTTTCTTGGCTTTAAGCGACTGAGAGTACAAAATTCCCCCCTGGACAGGACGTCAGTCGATCGCTACTGCTGGTACTCACTCACAGCTGAATGTACTGAAACAACTTTAAATAAAGTATTTTGCTCAAGAACGCAATGCATCACACTGTCCAAAAATTGAACCGGCGATATTATGATCGTAAAACCAGCATCCTAACCATTGAGCCATCCATATAAATAATACAGCAAATGGTGGTGAGGACGGGATTTATTTTAAAAATTTACTGTTTATGTTGGCTTACCTTTGTGTCAAAAATACTACATGTGCTTACATGATAAATGTTAAAAGACCTAAAATACTCACATTTTAAAATAAGTAATTACAAATGCTTCTCAGACTCATTCATCACGCTTTCACCCGATCAATTTTTCAATGAAATGCTTTTGTCTAATATATAGTGTTTTTCTGTACTATCCGCGAGCTTTGTTACATTATTATTTTAATCGTGTGGCCCACTGTACGAGACAAATGTGCCCAATACTTAACTGATACTTAATTTATTGGCTCCTGAAGGATTAAATATAACTTGAATATATATAGGCAAGCTTTCAGCTTGGATTTAAAATGTTGCAAGGTATCTCGTCCGCCCGCCACATCTATGATTCTGCTTTAACCGACACTTACGTAGTAAGTAAAGTATTTTATGAAAGAAATCAAAATGTTAATCAATGAAAATATTAAGATGGATTTGAACGAGAAGAGTTGGATATTTTTTCTTTATTTATTTATTAGAAAATATGAATACATGTAGCGTGGTGAAATTTTCATAGTTCACTTATGAAATGGTGTTTGTGTATGGAGAGAGAAAGAGAGAGAGAATGAAAGAGATGGTGTGTCGAAACAGTAGCCGTATTTTATTTTGTAATAGTATAAATATTAAGTATCTAATAAGACTTCGTCGATTACACCGTACAGCAATCTTATTTACAGACACTGTATCTCTTTATGCCTATATCACTGTGTGTATTTCTCTCTCTCTTCACCCCTCTCTTTCTCTCTGTATATATATATATATATATAAGTGTATGTGTATACCACACACACACACACATATATATATACTTATATACAGCTACGTAATATCCAGTTCGAAAAAAGACCAGTAAATTTCATATTTTCATTGATGCACAAGATCGAGTAGAAAACAGATCTTTACTCACACATATACATGCAGACATACATACCACCACCACATTTATTCTATTTCAAAATCAAGTGTTTCGAGCTAACCAGATTTGATTGACAGATATACTAAACATAGCTTTCAAATCTCCTTATGATTGAGTAGAAAATATCTAAAAACTGGTTTGGTAATTTAAATCAATATAAAAATTTGCAGTATTACAATAAAGACTTTAATTTCTAATGCGATGCAATTAGAGTGCTGTTTTATACTTTTCTAGAACGTCTCGATCTCTACTGGTAAGGTAACCTTGTACAACTTGTTGCATGGTCGGGTCGTCGCCGAGTAAATCGGCATCTCCTCAAAGCCTATTTCGTGACGAAGGTATGATTTTTAGACATCCTGTAAGCATGAAAAAAAAAATCTGTCAAAAGACAGAAGAACTCATAAAAGTCAAGGGCCATCCAATAGTGTGTATATATGCTTGTACATACATGATTAAGTACCTTGTAGTGATGGAGTGGCTTGCGTGCTCTTGACCCGGATGACTATACTGGCGGGAATCTGACTCCAGGTAAGTTCAACTATGCCAGACAAGCTAAAAGGTAGGAGCCAGTCAAAACATTAATCGTAAGAGGATTAAACTTCAATAAAAAAAAAATCCCACCCTGGGGTAACAGTGTGATAGATGTGTGGTTTCAGTGGATGAACTAGATTTACGTCAACAGTGATTCATACTAAATACTGAGCGGAAGAACTTCATGTCAATGGTCAAGATTAAGTGAAAGACTTGTAGCACGCATTGACGCGTAGCATCAGATGTATGTATCAATGCACAATCGAAGCTCATTGTCGTAGGCGACTTGGCAGTTGGCATAGGTAGATAAAATGCCTTGCTATTGTGGTTTCATTTGGTATAAGTAGAATTAAACTACACCCTACTAGATACTCTCATGGCTATGTCTAGAAAATAATTGTTCATATTATATCGAATTTACAAGATTCGTTTTTTTATTTTTATTTTTCACAAGAAAGGCAATAAATCCACTAAAATGGAAGGAGTTACTGAGAAGGGAAAGGACAAGACAGAAAGAAAAAAATTAATGGAGAGAGATGACGATTGATATTGCTTTTGAATTTTTGCAAATTGTAGTGGTTAGGAAAGCAAGGCGAGATGTGTGAGGGAAGAAACTATCAGAATAGAATTTGCGATTACATTTGGGAACTTCAATGTAAATGATAAAATAATGTAGTCCTGGATATAAGATAATATGGTCTTAAATACAGGCGTTTATAAAATAGATGGACCATTTTGACATTGGGAAGAGGAGAGATAATACGTTTCGAGCAGAACACTTCGTCGGAGAGAGATGAAATGTTTACTACAGTATTTATAATTCTAAGTAAGGACATATGAATTCAAAGTGAGACTTTACCAATTCAAGGTGAAATTAAATATTTCAAAATGAGACTTTACAACTTAAAAGTGTGAATAACGATTTCTAAATGAGATTAACACAAAAGATTTGACTATGATATTTTGAGAGACAAACAGAGCATGAAATAACATTGTAACATCGTTTGTAATGTCAACAATGTGAACTTACCTGGTTAATTATAAGTTTTTACCCGCCTAATAATGAGGCAAAAAACTAATCATGTGGCTGTAATATCTTCCAGTATTTTTTAGGTATAGGTAGAGTAATGTCGCTGATCTATACTCATAATCTATAAACTGTGAGCAACGTTAAATATGTGTCTTCTTTGTTCAATATTCACTTGATGCTGTTTATCTAAGCATTCTAAAAACACTGTTCAAAGAATAAACTGTTTAATTCTTAAACGGTTAGGTCCTACACTATGACAGAAAAAAATACATTTGTACAACGATTTTAGAAAGCCGCACATTCGGTCAGACTTTATCAATTCAATAAGTCTGAAACATTTTGGGCCACTCCCCATCCCTCACGGCCACGTAATACCCTCAGCCCCCCCCCCCCCTATTTCCAGAATGACCTGCCTACACGCAAATTGTAAATAATATATGATAAATAAAATCGTTAATTTATATATAATAAATATAATATATACTGTGTATAAATAAATATCATATATTTTTGCTCTACATGGCTGAATACAATAAATGTAATCTGAGTTTTTCGAATATTAATAATAATATTCGATTCGTTTGCAATTATGCAAACAAGCCTCATTTTTAAAGCCATGTCAGTAGAATGAGCCCCTCATTCTTGCTCTTGTGTTGGCATGTAAACAGAACTGCAGACACTAATGTTTCTGCAGTACAGTTCACTGTTCACCTGCCAACTGTCTGAGTTAGTGAAAAAATATATTTTCTAAAATATACAGTGACTGATCGGCCTGATTTGCATATTAGCAGACTGGCTGATCAGTCAGATTTGCATATTAGCAGTTTTTCGAATATTATTATTAATATATCATATATTTTTTATTTTACTATATTTATATATATGTATCATTTGATATTTAATATACTATTATATCATCTCCACGCCCCCACTTAGGCCCTAACGCCTCCTGGGCCTTCTCAACGCCCAATGGGGGTGGGGGTGGGCGTAGCGCCTACTTTGAGAACCTCTGCAATAAGTCCATAGAAGACAAGTTATTAAAATTGTCATTAAGAAAGAACGGTCTTTCCGTTTTGTTTTGTTGTGTTATTGTCCAGCTGATGATGTCTCGCCACTAAATTTGCTCTGTATTCTCGTATTCTTAGCTAATTAAACCAAATAAGCTTAGGTTGTATTTAAGTGACATGAGCTCACTATGAAGTAGCTGTTCTCACTTTGAAGTGATACATGTTCATCTTGTAATCTGTTCTTACTTTGACCTGATATGTGCGTACTTTAAAGTTGTTATTCTCACTTTGAACCGATATGTTCTCAGTTAGAGTTACAAATACGATAGAACAGAAAAAAAAAAGAAAAAAAGAAGGAAAAAAGAAAACCAAGCAACTAAAATTACAGTGATCACTTGCAATCGAGTATGACTTGGTAACGAGTACCAGGTTTCCGCTAATGGTTTTAGGTGCCTACGCAGTCGTAAGCAAACATATACACCCTCTCAACGCTGCCTCCTTTGATCCAGTAGAACACAACAGAATGTGACAACGGAAAGGAAAAGTAAAAAAAAAGAGAGGGCTGTACCAGGATTGGGCTTGTATTTTGTTCATTGAAATCAAAAGGAGGAAAGACAAAGTGGATATCGTTGGGATTTGAACTCTGAACGAAGATATTCGGAACAAAATATCCGATATGCTAACGACTCAGCCAAAATTGACCACTTTAATGTATATTGTACGAGTAGTAAATAAACGATAATGGATACTCCATTTGTTTTAATGATGAGCATTCAGTTGTTCAATCAACTCTTTCTTACTCTCTCTCTCTCTTCTTTATTATCTCTTTTTACCCCCTCTCTTTCTTACTCTTTCTCTCTCTCTCTTATCTTTCTCTTTCTTACTCTCTCTCTCTCTTCTTTATTATCTCTTTTTACCCCCTCTCTTTCTTACTCTTTATCTCTCTCTTCTTTATCTCTCTTTTTTACGCCCTCTCTTTCTTACTCTCTCTCTCTCTTATCTTTCTCTTTCTTACTCTCCCTCTCTCTTCTTTATTATCTCTTTTTACCCCCTCTCTTTCTTACTCTTTATCTCTCTCTTCTTTATCTCTCTTTTTTACTCCCTCTCTTTCTTACTCTCTCTCTCTCTCTTATCTTTCTCTTTCTTACTCTCCCTCTCTCTTCTTTATTATCTCTTTTTACCCCCTCTCTTTCTTACTCTTTCTCTCTCTCTCTTCTTTATCTCTCTTTTTTACGCCCTCTCTTTCTTACTCTCTCTCTCTCTTATCTTTCTCTTTCTTACTCTCCCTCTCTCTTCTTTATTATCTCTTTTTACCCCCTCTCTTTCTTACTCTTTCTCTCTCTCTTCTTTATCTCTCTTTTTTACGCCCTCTCTTTCTTACTCTCTCTCTCTCTTATCTTTCTCCTTCTTACTCTCCCTCTCTCTTCTTTATTATCTCTTTTTACCCCCTCTCTTTCTTACTCTTTCTCTCTCTCTTTTTTATCTCTCTTTTTTACGCCCTCTCTTTCTTACTCTCTCTCTCTTATCTTTCTCTTTCTTACTCTCTCTCTCTCTTCTTTATTATCTCTTTTTACCCCCTCTCTTTCTTACTCTTTCTCTCTCTCTTCTTTATCTCTCTTTTTTACGCCCTCTCTTTCTTACTCTCTCTCTCTTATCTTTCTCTTTCTTACTCTCTCTCTCTTCTTTATTATCTCTTTTTACCCCCTCTCTTTCTTACTCTCTCTCTCTCTCTTCTTTATCTCTCTTTTTTACGCCCTCTCTTTCGTATTATCTCTCTCGTTATTACTCTTCATTGCTGTTTCTTAATTTCTCTGTTAATCTTTCTTTTTACTCTTCCTCTCACTCTTTCTGCCCCCTCTCTCTCTCTCTTTATCACACACACACACTCTCTCTGTCTTTCTCTTTCTTACACTCTTGTTCAGTTAAAATACACTTAATTTTCATAATCTCCCCCCCCCCTCTCTATATATATCTGTTCTGTTATTCTTTGATTCTACTTTCTTTCGTTCTTTCTTTTTCTTACTTTTGACATACATCTCTTTTCTTTCCCTGATGTACTACCCCCACTCTCTCTTTCTCTCTCGCTCTCGCTCTCCACCTCTCTCTCTCTCTTACTCTCTCCATCTCTCTCATTGTTTACTCCTGGGAGGTCGCATCTTTTTCATTCATACTCCTCATATACCTCGTCTCTCTCTCTCTCTCTCTCTCTCTCTCTCTCTCTTACTCATTTTATCAGCCACCCTACCCCTCATTCCCTAACATAGCCCCTTTTCTATCCTATATTATCGCTCTATAAAAACACTAAAGTGCATTATGTCACACTCTCCTTATTTCTCCACCTTTTCACACTTATTCCGTTGCCCCACCATCATTCATTCACCTTGTTTCTCCTGTTTTTCTCATTCAACTCAACTGACATAGTCTATCTATCTATCTAGCTATCTATATTCACAGGCGCGCGCGCATATGTATTTATGTATGTATACATATCTATTTCTCTCTCCCCCCTCCATTTCTCTCTCTCTCTCTCTTTCTCTCTCTCTCTCTCTCTCTCTCTCTCTCTCTCTCTCTCTCTCTCTCTCTCTATAATATATATATATATATATATATATATATAATATATATATTCATTCAAAATATTAACAAAAATAGAACTTCATTGTGATCAAGTATATTTTATTATACAATATTCCAGAGGTACTGAGCTAACTTCAACAGTACGTCCTCATTTCTATTTTTGTTAATATTTTGAATGAATATTAATAACTCCGGAAAACCTTTTTCTGTTGAGTGCTTCCAATCTATTGTAAAACTAATTCTTTGATTTATTCATCGAACCTTGTTTAACTTTTAAATATATTATATATATATATATATATATATATATGGGAAAAGAGTCAGGACCCCGACGACTGAGCTCCGGCCGTTTCGACAGCTAGATCCGAACTGACTCTTTTCCTATTACCCATTCTACTACCCTAAGTATCGAGTACTCTTGTGCGTTATGGTCCACCTGGCATCTTACCACACTTTCTTTGTTTTATATATATATATATCCAAAGAAAGCCCTGGACAGATTGGTATGACCTTCTGGCTCACAGATGTGACCTCTCCTTACTTTCCTACCTTTATTACTGTGGTCTCTGTTTCTCAGAGCTTGCACCTTTCCTGCTATCTCTAGCTAATCACTGGTAGTATGACGATTTTCGCTAGCGATCATTTAACGTGCAGTTTCACTCTGCTTGGGAAGTTCTAAATCTAATTTTGTGCAATAAGTTTATATTTTGTGTCAAATAGTACATGCGTTTACATGGTAGATGGCGATTAAAAGATTTTAAACGCTCATAAAATGTTTAAAATAAGCCTTGTAAATGCTTCTCAGACTCAGAATATTCCGAGGGAAGGGTAAAGTTGAATAAATCAGCCCTAGCATTTGATTGGTATTTTATTTGATCAAATCCAGAACGATGTAAGTCAAAGTTGACCGCGGCGGGGTTTGAACTCAGAGTGCAGTGAACTGGAACAAAGACCGAGTGATTTTTAATGTGGTGCCCTAATGACT
The DNA here is from genome assembly GCA_964016885.1 of Eledone cirrhosa. NCBI lineage: Eukaryota > Metazoa > Mollusca > Cephalopoda > Octopoda > Eledonidae > Eledone > Eledone cirrhosa. The sequence goes on from OZ024741.1 coordinate 89,053,251, forward strand.
GTTAAAGTCGCCGCCGAACGAAATATTATGAAACCTAAATTCTAATTTACGTCAGGCTTCCTAAACTCAAGGACTCAAAAGAGCCATTACATCCTGAGGGGATGCGGAGGATTCCCACCAGTTATAATGCTAATCTGTAATACAGCTGATAAGATATTTTTTTTTTTTTCCATAAAAAAGAATACGCTTATGATAGTAAGTCGGATATGTGAACTAGTACAAAGTGTAGGGGAAGAAATTTCCCGTTTCAACTTTTCCATAATAAGTCATGAAAATTGTTCTACCGTGAGACATAGTTTACAGGCTGCATACGGCCCGTGGCCTGCGTGTTTGCTATGGCTGTCACATATACCTGACGGAATAATACTTACTTCTTATCGGATTGGCAGTATCGGTAGAAGGGTCTGACGCCATGCTTTGCAGCAAAGAATTATGACCCTTTATGGTCTGAGTTCAAATCCCGCCGAGGTCAACTTTGCCTTTCATCCTTATGGGGTCGATAAAATAAAGTACCAGTAATGCACTGGGATAATTGCTGGCCTTGTGTCAAAAAGTAGAAACAATTATCTAGCTTAACCCATCCCTTATATTATATTATTCACCTTTTTCTCTTTCAAACTCTTCATTAACCCTGTCCTGACTGTATAGCTAATGAAATACACTTTATTTCGATTAATTAATGAAGAATTTTGTGAGATCTACTAAAATTATTAATCATTTCTTTACTAAGATAGTAACTTACCATATACGAGACATGTTGAATAAGTAATGAGAACATTTCAGTTGTCTGAACAACTAAAAAGTCTACTCCTGAAATTAACGTGTAAGTGGCTCAGCCTTTTACTTATATCTGTTCCCTTAACGTAGTTCTTAGCAAGTGTCTTGCCTAAGGATACAATACGCCGCTCGGGCTGGGAATGGAACTCGCGATCCTGGGCCTAGCACCCTAACAATTAAACTACCCACATTCACAAAAGATTGATAAACAGGTAAATCTGAGTGTGTATAATTATCATCTGACCGTCGATATATAGCCAGATGAGCACTTTCGAATCATATTGTATACACATTACTCCTTTTAATTTACAAAATCTCTCAATGTCATGAAAAACCATTGACATGAAGGTCGGACGCCATGCTTTTCAGCATAGAGTTACGTCCCTTTACGTCCTGAGTTCAAATCCCGCCGAGGTCAACTTTGCCTTTCATCCTTACGGGGTCAATAAAATAAAGTACCAGTAATGCACTGGATAATTGCTGGCCTTGTGCCTAAAATAGAAACAATTATATAAAAATAATTGAGTAGTATCTAATAAAAACAAAACACACTATTAAAGAACAGAAAAGAAAGAAGAAAGAAAATGAAAAGGAGAAAAAGAAAGAAGGATCAAGAAACAAAAAAGAAAAGGAGAGGGGGAAGAGGAGAGATACTCACTACGCTTCAGCCTGAGCGGTGCCTCAGCCGCGCCCCGCGGACAAAAAGGGTAAAAGCATTAGCTCGGGAAATGGCCAGAGACACCCGCTGCAACATTCACAGGGCTCTCTCCTTCCTCTGCAATCCCATTTTCTCTATTACTCTCTTTCTCTCTCAAGTACAATATAGATCCTTCCATACATACATACAATACACACACATATACACACACCTACACACCCACACGTACACGCACACACACGCGCATATCCGCTATGTTGTTATTTTATTGATGGCTGCAGAGTGAGAAGTCGGGTAGCTGTTGTTTAGCCCAAAGCCAACCGTCCTGGTCAAGTAGACCTACGATCAAAATCATTCCAGCCGTGACTATTCCGCCTTTTTCTTATGTGCAGTGATAGCAAGACTACATTATCCAAAGCATCCTTTTCACAGACGACAGAATGTAATGAAAGGCAGATGTGGCTGCTATTTCTAGCAGCTCAAGGTATTACGCAGAGGCTCCTGGTGGTGGTGGTGTTTAGCTGATATCGTTGCGGTTGTTGTTGTTGTTGGTGGTGTTGGTGATGGAGAGTCGTTGATGGGGGTGTTGATAGGGGGGGTGTTGATGTTTGCGTTGGTGTTAGTAGTGTTGTTGATGTTAGCGTTAGAGGTGGTAGTGTTGCTGATGTAGGCGGTGGTGGTGGTAGTGTTGCTGATGTAGGCGTTGGTGGTGGTAGTGTTGCTGATGTAGGCGTTGGTGGTGGTAGTGTTGCTGATGCAGGCGTTGGTGGTGGTGGTGGTGGTGGTAGTGTTGCTGATGTAGGCGTTGGTGGTGGTGGTGGTGGCGTTGGTGGTGGTAGTGTTGCTAATGTAGGCGTTGGTGGTAGTGGTAGTGTTGCTGATGTAGGTGGTGGTGGTGGTGGCGTTGGTGGTGGTAGTGTTGCTAATGTAGGCGTTGGTGGTGGTGATAGTGTTGCTGATGTAGGTGGTGGTGGTGGTGGTAGTGTTGCTGATGTAGGCGTTGGTGGTGGTGGTGGTGGTGGCGGCGTTGGTGGTGATAGTGTTGCTGATGTAGGCGTTGGTGGTGGTGGTGGTGGTGGCGGCGTTGGTGGTGATAGTGTTGCTGATGTAGGCGTTGGTGGTGGTGGTAGTGTTGCTGATGTAGGTGGTGGTGGTGGTGGCGTTGGTGGTGGTAGTGTTGCTAATGTAGGCGTTGGTGGTGGTGATAGTGTTGCTGATGTAGGTGGTGGTGGTGGTGGTGGTGGTGATATTGGAGGTGGTGGTGGTGTTGTTGTTGGTGGTGGTAACAACCACCTTTCTATCCTCTACATTTGTGTCAAACCGTGTGAATAGATTGTTCCGGAAGCGGCACGAGCGGCGCACGTGAACCACCACCCACGGGTCCCCACAGAGATGATGTAAAGTAAATAAGTGTAAGCACACACCATTTCTTGTTTGCTTTGCTCTCTCTCTTCTCTTCGCTTTCTCTCCATTGGCAACATGAAGAGGCCGGTGAGGGCGGTGTCGGTGGTGGTGACGGTAGCAACGATGGTGTTGGTGGTGGTGGTGGTGGTGGTGGAACGCATGATGATGATGACGATGGTGGTAGTGGTGGTGGTGTATGTTGGTGGTACAACTGCTGGTTGTGGTGTAGTGAATGCTGTTGTTATTGTTGTCGGTGGTGGTGATGTTGGCGCTGGTGATGGAGGTCTAGTGCTGGTTGTGGTGGTAGTGGTTGTGATACTGATGGTGGTAGTGGTGGTGGTGGTGATACTAGTGGTGTTGGTGGTGGCGGCTGTAGTGGTGGTGATACTGGTGGTGCTGTTGTTGTTGGTGATGGTGGTGGCTGTAGTGGTGGTGATACTGGTGGTGCTGTTGTTGTTGTTGGTGGTGGTGGTGGTGACTGTAGTGGTGGTGCTGTTGTTGTTGTTGGTGGTGGTGGTGGCTGTAGTGGTGGTGATACTGGTGGTGCTGTTGTTGTTGGTGGTGGTGGCTGTAGTGGTGGTGATACTGGTGGTGCTGTTGTTGTTGTTGGTGGTGGCTGTAGTGGTGGTGCTGTTGTTGTTGGTGGTGGTGGTGGTGGCTGTAGTGGTGGTGCTGTTGTTGTTGTTGGTGGTGGTGGTGGCTGTAGTGGTGGTGATACTGGTGGTGCTGTTGTTGTTGTTGGTGGTGGTGATACTGGTGGTGCTGTTGTTGTTGTTGGTGGTGGTGGTGGTGGCTGTAGTGGTGGTGATACTGGTGGTGCTGTTGTTGTTGTTGGTGGTGGTGGCTGTAGTGGTGGTGATACTGGTGGTGCTGTTGTTGTTGTTGGTGGTGGTGGTGGCTGTAGTGGTGGTGCTGTTGTTGTTGTTGGTGGTGGTGGTGGCTGTAGTGGTGGTGATACTGGTGGTGCTGTTGTTGTTGTTGGTGGTGGTGGTGGTGGTGGCTGTAGTGGTGGTGCTGTTGTTGTTGGTGGTGGTGGTGGTGGTGCTGTTGTTGTTGTTGGTGGTGGTGGTGGCTGTAGTGGTGGTGATACTGGTGGTGCTGTTGTTGTTGGTGGTGGTGGTGGTGGCTGTAGTGGTGGTGATACTGGTGGTGCTGTTGTTGTTGTTGGTGGTGGTGGTGGCTGTAGTGGTGGTGCTGTTGTTGTTGGTGGTGGTGGTGGTGGCTGTAGTGGTGGTGATACTGGTGGTGCTGTTGTTGTTGGTGGCGGTGGTGGCTGTAGTGGTGGTGCTGTTGTTGTTGTTGGTGGTGGTGGTGGCTGTAGTGGTGGTGCTGTTGTTGTTGTTGGTGGTGGTGGTGGCTGTAGTGGTGGTGATACTGGTGGTGCTGTTGTTGTTGGTGGCGGTGGTGGCTGTAGTGGTGGTGATACTGGTGGTGCTGTTGTTGTTGGTGGTGGTGGTGGTGGCTGTAGTGGTGGTGATACTGGTGGTGCTGTTGTTGTTGTTGGTGGTGGTGGTGGCTGTAGTGGTGGTGATACTGGTGGTGCTGTTGTTGTTGTTGGTGGTGGTGGTGGCTGTAGTGGTGGTGATACTGGTGGTGCTGTTGTTGTTGTTGGTGGTGGTGGTGGCTGTAGTGGTGGTGCTGTTGTTGTTGTTGGTGGTGGTGGTGGCTGTAGTGGTGGTGATACTGGTGGTGCTGTTGTTGTTGTTGGTGGTGGTGGTGGCTGTAGTGGTGGTGATACTGGTGGTGCTGTTGTTGTTGGTGATGGTGGTGGCTGTAGTGGTGGTGATACTGGTGGTGCTGTTGTTGTTGTTGGTGGTGGTGGTGGCTGTAGTGGTGGTGATACTGGTGGTGCTGTTGTTGTTGTTGGTGGTGGTGGTGGCTGTAGTGGTGGTGATACTGGTGGTGCTGTTGTTGTTGTTGGTGGTGGTGGTGGCTGTAGTGGTGGTGATACTGGTGGTGCTGTTGTTGTTGGTGATGGTGGTGGCTGTAGTGGTGGTGATACTGCTGGTGCTGTTGTTGTTGTTGGTGGTGGTGGTGGCTGTAGTGGTGGTGATACTGGTGGTGCTGTTGTTGTTGGTGATGGTGGTGGCTGTAGTGGTGGTGATACTGGTGGTGCTGTTGTTGTTGGTGGTGGTGGTGGTGGCTGTAGTGGTGGTGATACTGCTGGTGCTGTTGTTGTTGTTGGTGGTGGTGGTGGCTGTAGTGGTGGTGATACTGGTGGTGCTGTTGTTGTTGTTGGTGGTGGTGGTGGTGGCTGTAGTGGTGGTGATACTGCTGGTGCTGTTGTTGTTGTTGTTGTTGGTGGTGGTGGTGGTAGACTAGGCTGAGATAGACAAGACGAGAGAGTAAAGGGGCAAGATACACCAAGGTATATGTAACATTGTGTAGTAGGGAGGGGGGGGGAGAAGCAGGTGAAATGGAGATAAAAAGGAAAGGTGTGAGGTAGAGAGAGAGAGGAGGGAAAGAAGTAGAAAGAAAGATGAAGGTAAATAGGTATAGCTAGCTAGATAGATAGATGGAGAAGGAAGAGGGGGGGGCTGGGTGATAAATATATGTAGACACCTATACACATACTCTCGGGTCTCAAATAATAGGGGGGGGGGGGGTAAGCGGAGGTGTTGGAATAAGCTAGGAAGGTGGGATCCGTAGTTTTTCTAGGTTGTCTCCGTTGATTTTTTAAAAAACCAGAATTAGTCGTTTAGTTTACACGTTGAGACCCCGGCCCATCCTATATATTTTATAATGTATGGGATTTCTAAGCAATGTACTTTTTTTTTGTCATGTATGTGTTTTAATGTCTAAAGAAAATCAATTGTCGCTAGTATGCTTCCACTTAAAATAAAATTTTGTTGGTGGTAGATTAGAAAAATTTAATAAGCGGTGGCGAGATCAGAATATTTGAAAATATAGTCGCCACAATGCAATTAACTATGATAATAGTTGAATAAATCGGGTAATTCAAATCTCCATTTTCCAAGTGCTTCGCAAGTTAACAAATCACCCCACCCCCCACCCCACACACACATGTATTATAAAATATTGATTAACTGGGGTTGCATGAACAACATTCCAATCAAGAATCAATGATAGAATTAGGGCCTAGCACTCCACGTCAGATGTATCCTTCCAATTCCGATGTGGTAGACCATCTTTTTCACCCACTTATTTCCGAGAGCGTCGTGGGGGAAGAGTCCTCAAACACTCCTTCCAGTGGGTCCTGTCAGAAGCAACAGTCACCAACTGATCTGGCTGGATCCCCTAGCATGACCAGCCAAGCGCATGGTTATCCTCCAACCATCTTTCTCGGAGTCTACCCCTGAGTTTCCTGCCGGTTGGTTTTGCTCGTAAAATCTATCCAATGATTCTTTCCTGTGATATTCTAATTACATGCCCATAGTATCGGAGCTCAATTCGGAGTCGTAGCGGCCCTAAATGGGGTGCCTCTCTGATCTCCAAGCTACACATTCTATCGAGCAAAGTTACTCCAAAGACACTTCGGAGGTACCTCATTTCGGACGCTAGTATTCACGATCGGATTCTGTCGGTCATTACCCAAGATTCATGACTATAGGTAAGGATTGGCACGAATACCAAATTGAAGATAGCAAGTTAACCTTTTATATCTACCCCACTTCTTCTGATTACCGAATGCTGAAGCTGGTGCATTACCTTGCCAGCTCCTGCAATTCTTGTTCTTAATTCAGCCTTCTGCCTTCCATCACTGGTGAATACGACTCAGAGATACTTGAACTTCTGTACCTGCTTCAGTGGAACTCCATTCACATGTAGAGGGCACTGCGCCAGCTTCCTTTAGAGGACGGGTTTTTGCAGCACTGATTTTCATTCCAGCTATGCAGCACTCAACATCAAACCTATCAAGTGAAAGTCGGAGCTCACCTTCTGTCGAGTTAAGTAATACCATGTTGTCTGCAAATTCACACTTGCTAGTCGTGAAACCACTCCTAACCGGCTACGCATGTCAATCCTGTTCATTAAAATAAGGAACAGGATTGACATGATAAAAATGCGAAGACTACATAATAATTCATTTTATTACGTAATTCGCTGTAACACGCATTTGTGAGGAGTTAATAATTATGCAATACCACCAAACGTAATCACCAATACGACTTCTTCGGACAGCATCTTAGGTAATACATTTATCTAATGAATTTCTAATGCAATACAGGCTAATGATAAGAGGACGGACTTACGTTCGATGCTGCTCTTATAGAATTCCATTCATATATATACATAGAGTCAAGGAATCTGAGAGGAGAATGAATTGTGTGGTGTAAGTGGATGTATAAGTCAAATAGAATAGAAAGCAGGCCAAAACTCAAACAAACGATTTCGTTAATCAGCCACTCATTCCAGAAGCACTTTACTCGATTTTCTCAACTATATACATACATAATTGTGTATGTTGTTGGGCGGAACGAGGGTCGGTTGAAAAGTTCATAGGTTGGCCAAGATACTCTCATGCAATGGCCAAATGAGGTTTATTTTTTTAACATAGTCCCTGGAAATAAATAATGCAGTTATTAATAAGAAGAGTTGAAATGAATGCATGCAAGATTTCACAGCTTTAGTATCATTCCTTCATAGTCAATGTATGAACCTTTTAGCTGACCCTCGTATCATCTCTCAGATATTGTGTGGACACATCCCCGTTGAAAGGTCTCTGGTTCAAAGGATTTTTCTGTTAATAGGATAAAGTATGAATTGCACTACAGAATATATAGTAATAATTTATCTAGTAGCTACAATTCGACAGAGACCAGAAATCTTATGCAATTATGTATTCCATCCTCTTAATATTCGTTCCGGCTCTCTGCTCTCTCAGTTTAAATCCCGCCGACGTTAACTTTGTCTTTCATCCATTTGAGGTCGATAAAAAAAGTACTAGTCTAGTACTGGGGTCGGTTCTTCCTCTATATCTCTTTCTTATTTCTTTTCTCTCACTCTCTATCCTTCTTTAGGAGAAACCTGCTGTACTCAAGCCTGGAGAGGGAATGGGCTCCACTAGGTTTTAAAATGCCCTAAGAAACGCCGTATATTAATATAGTGCCCTACGACTCCTTCAGGAGTTACATGTCCATACTATACCAGTACCTCCAGAGTGAGTGAGTTTAAATTTTATTGAGTAACGGTGTTTTAGGGCATTTTAGGTGTGTTATATTTGTTGTGTAGGGTTGTGTTAGGAAAGGTTACCAAGCCCGAAGTCTTCAACCACACTAAGGTACCCAGTCTATTCAGTCTGCTCCAACAACGCCGTCTGCGTTGGCTGAGGTCACATCATATGCCGAACGGGAGGATTCTGAAAGATCCACTATACGAGAAACTAGCCAACTGCAAGAGAGCACGAGGGCGACGCCATCTTCGTTTCAAAGACGTCTGCAAGAGCGACATGAAGTTAACGGCCCTGGAGGTCGAGATATGGGAAATAGTCGTATACGACTCCTCACGCTAGAGACGAGAATTACGCAGAGGACTGGAGCTTGCCGCCGAGGAAAAGAGCAGACGAAGGAAAGACAGCACGTATAACACAGCTGTGACTCACTCCCTGTGTGAGCCTGTACAATCACTACAGACGTAGATCACAAAAACAAGAGCATGTAGGACAGAACATAGAAGAAGCACAAAATAATAACAAAAGTAGTCACTGAGAAGGTCACATAATATGTGACGAAAGAACTTTGATGACAATCAACAACTAAACAACCATCTGCTTATTAAACTAACCGACTGGGAAATTATGATAATAAATTGAAGTGAAACCCACCATGTTCGTGTGCTTTTTATTGGCAGCATGACCCTCCCAAAGTAGAACAATATATCTATCTATCTATCTATATACCTCTCTCTCTCTATATATATATATATGTGTGTGTGTGTGTGTGTGTGTGTGTGTGTGTGTGTGTCTCTCTCTCTCTCTTTCTCTCTCATATATATATATATATATATATATATATATATATATATATATATATATATAAGTATATATATGTATGTGTGTGTGTATATGTATACACTAGATACACCTAACCATTTGTGCTTGTGTGTGTGTTTGTGCTTGTGTGTGTCGGTAGCTATAAAAAGAGTGATAGCTAGATGGATACAAACATAACAACAATAAAACAAGAACGCTGTCATGGAACATTTGTCGGCGGATTTACAACGGCACGACTCACGTCTGTTGTGGGACGGGAGGCTTTTTTTTTTCACCTGAATAGGAGGACAATTGCGTCCCCTCTCTCTGTGAGATAAAGGGTTTGGTGGATGGAGGTGTTGGTCGGGGCGATGGAGTTAAGGGTTGAACGATTTGCAAAAAGTAAAACAAAATAAATATTTTTTAAAAAAGGGGCCCCACCGGCTCCCTCATCATCCCATAACAAATATATAGATAAATAAATGAGATGAAATGAAATATAAGAAAGGTGACAGAGCGAAATAGAAAAAAAGAAAAAATATATTCCAGCTAAATTGGAATGAACCTCCATCGGTTTCGACGGTGCGTGTTTCAGTTGTGCGATCAGCGGAACAACCAGCCTGTTTGTAAAAATAACATGTGAATGGCTTAACGTTCCACAGATACGTATGTCCTTAACGTAATTCTCGGGGAGATTCAGCGTGACACAGTGTGACAAAAATAACCGTTTGAATTACAGGTACATTCCATCCGCCGGGCTTCCAAACTGTTTCTTACCCAGTTTCACTCACAGGGCATAAGGTCGATCCGAGGCTATCGTAAATGATTGCGAAGCGAATTTCCTAATTACATGGGTCTGCTGTGACCAGGTTCGAGCTACAAGGTTAAACGATTCCTGTGTGTGAGTGTATATATATATATATATATAATTGTTTCTACTTTTGGCACACGGTACATTACTGGTACTTTATTTTATCGACCCCGTAAGGATGAAAGGCAAAGTTGACCTCGGCGGGATTTGAACTCAGAATGGAAAGGGCCGTAATTCTATGCATCAAAGCATGACGTCCGACCCTCTACCGATACTGCCAATCCACCGATAATACACTCTGTATAGCTACACCTCAACACTGAAGTGAACCTAAACATCGAGTGCTCACCCGGGTGAACCTAAAGTAACTCCAAGTTACACTCCCTGAATATATATATATAGTAATAATAAAAATAAATGTGAAGACTAAAATCCAAAGAGGGCTTGATAAGGATAAATATATATCAAATATATAAGAACCATAGAGCAAATATTTATTAAAATAACAGATTAAAGTTTAAGCAAAGAATCGCTGCTTTCACCCATAACGGGATCTTCTGAACCACTCGGTCGGTTTTCGGGGGATATGGAGTTCGGTTTTCTGTAATGGCTGCTTTCCATTTTAATCCGCCTCTTGCAGCATTTTACCCGACTTTCTAAGCTATTATCTATAGCGATCGACTGCTGTTACAGCTATTTTCTTCGTTTGGGATTCTTACATTATCAAAAATTTCAAATCGCCCAGCGCCTCGATAATTTTACACACACACACACACACACACACACATATGTGTGTGTGTGTGTTTCTGTGTGTGTATATATATATGTGTGTGTATATATATGTGTGCGTATATATATGTGTATGTGTATGTATGTGTGCGTATATATATGTGTATGTGTATGTATGTGTGTGTGTGTGTATACACATAGATGCATACGCACGTACATACATTCGTACATACACACACGTCTATTATTGTGTACATACAAAACGGGTGTATATGTGCATGTGATTATTACCTATAGGTAAGCAATCAAAAGGAGGAGTTTCTCTTTCGTATGTTCAAATGTTCAGCTGGTCTAACGTCCCCTCCACCCTTTATATAGACGTAGACAAACACAAACGTAATAGTTGAAGTATAGGTTTGCCACGTGATCCTACGTGCTGCCCCCTCCTCTTTTTTTTGTACTCTTGTATTATTGTGTGTTCATAATTTAAAGAATGGTCGTTAGTCCTTAGGGGTGCAGAGTCTTCTACCTGCTATTCAGTTCCTCGCTTCATTTACATCGCCTATAACTAACCTTGTTTTTGCACTTTTATAACAAAAACGAATTATACCCCACCCACCCTTTCCCTAGTCAGAAGTTCCATCCAATACCTAAAATCTTGTAATACCTTGTCTTCGGTTGTTCTGAGAAGAACTTGCATTCACTCAAAAGTCATCTGCAGAGATGATCTTTTTTCAACACCCAACAGTTGCTTAGTGATTATTTTAATGTGCAGATAGGGCAGTGGATTAACAGAGTCGTTAGAGCCCCGGACAAATAAATGCGTAGTAGCATTTGTTGAAGCTCTTTACGGTCTAAGTTCAGATCCTTCCGAGGTCATCTTTGTCCTTTCGGGATCGATAAAATAAAGCAGAAGTTAAGTACTGGGGTTCGACAATTTAATCGATGCCCCCTCGAAAAAAAAAGAAAAAAAAAGATTAGCCAGCGTTCAGTTAATTCTTGCTTGAGTATTTCTAAATTTAATTTTTTATAGTTCTAAATCTAATTTTAGAATTGTTTCGTAAGTTAGCAGTAGTATTAACACAGCATGTTTCAAAATAAAAGCATATATGAAAGCAGGTTTTTTCGAGAGGACGAGTACTGATTTTAATTCCTGTCGTGGCAGCAAACCTATCCATGTCGAAGATCACCTTCTGACGAATTAAGTAGTACCATGTCGAATGCAAATATCATCCAACTGATCCTACACCCGCCGGTTTTGATACCTCTTCCATTCCAACTGCGCATGTAAATGGTATTCATGAAATAGGCCTCGAATCACAAATTGCTCCTCTACTTACCCTGTTGGGCACTGCATATACACTTAGTAAAGTACTATATGTCTAAAGTTCTTGTTGAAACACGACAGGAAGTAGAAGATACCGTTGTTACCATATTTACTGCGCAAACCAATAATAATGGGTTTTTTTATATAGGCATAAGGCCAGCAATTTTGGGGGAGGGGAAAGTCGATTAAATCGACCTCCAGTGCATGACTGGTACTTTATTTTATCGACCCCGTAAGGATGAAAGACAAAGTTAACCTCGGCGGGATTTGACCTCAGATCATAAATGGCCGTAACTCTATGTGGCAAAGTATGGTGTCCGACCCTCTACCGATACTGCCAATCCACCTCCCTACGAAAAAATGGTTTCTGATTTAGGCACAAAACCAACAATTTATTTTGGGGGGAGGGGGAGACGACTAAATCGATCCCAGTACGTGACTAGTACTTTATTTTATCGACCCCGTAAGGATGAAAGGCAAAGTTAACCTCGGCGGGATTTGAACCCATCGCTCTAATAATGATTTCTAATCTTTGTTGGTACAAGACCAGTCATTTTGGGGAGAAGAGAAAGTCGATTATATCGACTCCAGTACTTCACAGGTATTTCATTTTATCGGCCTCAGGAGGATAAAAGGCAAAGTTGACTTCGGCGGGGCTTGAACTCTGAACGTATCTGTACCAATGTTCTAATGATTTAGATATTGATTTCTAATTTAGGAACACGGCCAGTAAATTTAGGGAGAGGGTATTGTTGATTAAATCTAGTTCTGTACTTAACTGGTACTTTATTTTATCGACTCCGGAAGGATGAAAGGCAAAGCTAACTTCGGCGGGATTTGAACTCAGAATCTTAAATGTCAGAGCAAATACCGCAATTGCATTTTATCCGACGCTCTACCAATTTTGCCAATACACCACCCTCAATGCTATAAAATTTGTAGTATAAATATTAATAAATCAAGACTTGCTCGGAGTTCAACAACAACTGGTTTGGTATTTAAACTGTGTGATGAACAGTCAACCGATCTATAGGGGAAGTAATGTGGAACAGAAATATCGTTGAGGATTTTTACAGTCTGTGGAAGTGTTGACTGTAACAAATGACTGTAACAACTATTGACGCTACATCAACTGAGTCAACTATGAACATTAGTCACAACTATCTATACGAGTGAAATGATGGACGAAATTAAAGTATTTCTTCTTTTGAAATATTCATAGATACCTTTTAACTGTGCTATTTTTATCTCTACAAGATCAGTTATTTATCATATTTATCAGAGTCTATTTTAAGAACATTTTAGAATTGCACAAATATTTGGAGCAGGTGACAGGACCCAGTATTTGACCAAGTGTTTTGATATTTTCTGGGTCTGAGAAGTATTTGTAATGGCTATTTGTAACATTTCATAAGTGTTTTAAGATTTTTTAACAATCATTTGCCATATACGAGCATGTATTTGACAGAAAATGTAAATCTACAGCAGAAAGCTAAATGCACAAAATCAGATATAGTACTATACTGGCGGGGCTCAACTAACTGCACATCAAAATAATCACTAAACTCTACATATAGATTCCCATTACAGCAAGATTCGAAGTTTACGACTAAAAATAAACCCACGCATCGATTCATGAATGAATTTAACTGGATACAGATAGTGGAGGCACGTGGTCTATTGGTAAGGGGTGTTGGACTTACAATCATAATGTTGTGGGTTCGATTCCTGGGTTGCGTGTTGTGTTCTTGAGCAAAACACTTCATTTTGCGTTGCTCCAGTATACTCAGCTGAAAATGAGTACCAGCTATAGTTGGGATTTAACCCTGCGATGGACTGGCGTCCTGTCCAGGGGGGGGGGGGTGTCTTGTACTCTCAGTCGCTGCATGCCATGAAACCGGGTTAAGCACCGGCCAAATGAGCCCTCTGGCTTAAGACAGACTTTAGACTTTGTAGAGACACAGATATGGCAACTAATCTTCCTCAAATCATATCTTCACTCTCTTAAAAAAAAAATGATTATTAGATAATATAGTCCTAGATACATATGTATGTACCTGTAACATCTGATGGTGCCGGAGGGGCGCCGTAGTTTTACACAGCGTGTCTTGGGCATTTCTCCTGGTTTGAACACAGCTGAATTCTTCCAGAGAAAAAAAGAGTAATAGAAAAGAAGTGAGAAAGGAATCTAGAGGAAGAATCAACCCCAGTACTGGACTAGTACTTTTTGTTAACGATCTTGAAAGGATGAAAAGCAAAGTTGACCACGACAGGATTTGAACTCAGAGTACGTAAAGAGCTGGAAAGAATACCACAAAGCATTCTATCCGACGTTCTAACAACTCCTAGATATAATAGGTTTGACAGTAAACAGTGAGGGCCGTAATTTGTAACAGGTCGATCGACCGGGAAGCGGCTCCTTCTTTGCCTTGATAAAATTCTACAGTTTGTGAAAGCGCATGATTTAGTGGTTAGTGTATCCGGCTCACGATCGTAAGGTCGCGAGTTCGATTCCTGGCAGTTCGTTGTGTCCTTCAGCAAGACAATTTATTTCAAGTTGTTCCAAACCACTGCGCTGGCAAAAATGAGTTTTACATGAATTTCAAAGAACCATTCTTGCCACACATTGTGTCACACCGAATTTACCTGAGAACTAAGTTAAGGGAGCGCGTGTCTGTGGAATGATTAGCTACTTGCACGTTAATTTTATGTGCAGTCTGTTTCGTTGACCAAACAACTGGAACACTCGTTGTCGGAACCGACCAAGTTCTAACATACAATTATATTTGAGTAAATTCTGAATAAAGTTAATGTCAAAGGATACTAAGCACGAATTTGAGAGTAAATGAAAATGAAGAAACAAAGTAAACGAAATAGTACAATGAAGAAATATATTATTAGTTTTACTTTTAATATAGTTGGAAAAGAGTATTAACGTTTCAGACGTTAGTCCTTCATCAGAAAATAGAATGAGAAATTAAAGAAAAAATAGAAAGATTGAGGAGACGGGCAGGGTGGAAACGGAACAGATTGAGGAGACGGACAGCGGCAGAAACGAAAAAAAAAATTATTCACTTTATCATCTCTAGGAAAACTGTTGATGCTGGCTTTTTGTGTAAGATAATCTGAAAGAAAGAAAAAACGTTTTGTATATCGAGTTGTACGTGTGCGCGTACGTGTGTGTGTGTGTGTGTATTCTTTTTTTTTGTCGTTGATCTGTAAGAGTGTGTGTTTGTGATCATATATATCAGGGGCGAAGGGTCCGTGCATGCGTTATAGAATCTTGAGTTGATCAATTGCGTCGGTTGAAGCAAGCAGAATTTTGGCTGCTTACTAAAACGTATAGACACAAAAAAGATAACGCACACACATACACACATACACACAAACACACGACAGCTTTGGGGCAAGCAGAATTTTGATTGCTTACTAAATCGTAGACACATAAAAAGAGAACACACATACACGCACTAGATAATACTACATGCGGCTTTGACCGGGAGGGTCATTTAGAGGGAATGCGGGGGGGGGGGGGGGGAAGGCTGCACAGCCCCATTTTCCGCCATGGCGATTGGACTGCATGCCCTGCTTTCCAGGTCACCCTTCACCACTGATATATATATATATATATATATATATATATATATATATATATATATATATAAAACGAGGGAAATGTGGTAAGGAACCAGATGGACCATAACGCACCAAAGTACTCAATACTTAGGGTAGTAGAGTGTGTAATAGGAACAAGTATGACCCCGACGGCAGAGCTAAGCCGTTTCGACGGCTAATTCTGGACACAGAATTAGCCGTCAAAACGGCTTGAGCTCTGCCGTCGGGGTCATACTTGTTCCTATATATATATATATATATATATATATATGCGAAGACAGGGAGAAAGAGACGATTATTAGGAAGAAAAATATATTTTTTTCCTTTTTTATTTCTTTCTCTCTTTTTTGGGGGGTTAAAACGAAATATTTTACTTTGTGTGAAATGTTAAGGTATTAGTTGATTTATTTATTAATTAACAATGGCATTTGTTATATATATATATAATTATTTACTAAAGTAATTCTAGTGTGTCTGAGCATGGTTCCAGCACTGATTTCGGGGATCTATCACTTACATTCTCTCTAAATTTGTCACTGAAATATATTTATATTTCTTTGTAATTTCTTATAGCGTCATACTTTATTTGTTTAATATTTCTGTTGTGAAGGCATGTAGTTTTGTGGTTAGGGTGTTCAGCTCACGATCGTAAGATCGTAACTGCGATTCCGGCGGCTTGTTTCATCCTTAACCCTTTAGCATTTACATTACTCTCTATATATTATTATATTTTCACGGTAAAGGCTTTCCCTCACATAATACCGAAACGTCTGTTTGAACAGTGGGTTACAGCCAGTTTGAACAGAAAGAGGTGAGAGAATTCTGGCCGGATACGGTCGGTTTAAATGCTAAAGGGGTTCAGCAAGATACTGTATTTTACGTTGCTTCAGTTCACTCATATAGCAAATTATGAATTGTAATTGTAAATCAAAGGGTTAGCCTTGTCACACGGTGTATCACACTGAATTTTCCTGAGAACTACTTTAAGGGCGCATGGTGTCGGTACAGTGTTCAGTCACTTTCACGTTAATTTCCCGAGCAGGCTATTCCGTTGTTAAACAACTGGAACGCTCGTTGTCGAAGCCAACGGTAGTCCTAATCGTTTATTTCTATTAATGCAGAGAATTTGAAGAGTCGTTAGGGTATCAGTTTAAATGTCTCGGTACTTGTTCCGGCTCATTGCGCTCCGAGTTCATATTCCACCGAGGTCAACTTTGCCTTTTATCCTTTCGAGATGGATAAATAAAATACCAACATCTCGTTCTCCTGCTCTCTTTCATTCTCTGATAGCAATCAGCCGTGTTCAGACCTGGAGAAGTATTGACTCCGCCAGGTTCAAAATATCCAAGACATACTGTGTCTCAGAATAGCGCCCTTACTTACGTCAACATCAGGAGTTAAGGACCTTTCATTTTTTCTTCCCTTTCCGTTAAATTTCCTCCGTAAAGTGATACATGACATGGTCATTATTTGACACGAAAGACGCGATGGATTGGCAATATTGATACAGCGTCGGACAACATGCTTCGCGACATAGAGTTACAACCCTTTACGTTCTGAGATCAAATCCCGCCGAGGTTAGCTTTGCCTTTCATCCTTAGGGGGTCTATTTAATTGACTTCCCCTCCCCTAAAATTGTTGGCTTTGTGCTTAAATCAGAAACCATTATTTGACACGAAAATATATCATTAAGCAATTAGTTTAAGCTATATATAATTAGATTCATAAGGGAAGCGAAATTCACATTTCTATATAATACATATAAGGTAATATTTTTTATACATGCAGTGTCACATTTTAAAGTGCTATTTCACTTTGTTTTCGGGTAACTGTTTGTGTAAGCGTTTTCAATATCGTTTGTGTAGTCTTTACATACATGTAACTCAAATCAAAAGATAACAGATCCAAACATGCAATCACATCACACACACACGTACACATACATACGGTTGATTCCTTTTATTCACTGATATCAACAAACGAGGGAAGGTTGATACACTTTATCTTCTACAAAATGCAGATACATTAGATTATATGTATTTCGGTGCTCTGTGCGATAGGAAGAGATAAAATATTTGTTTGATCATTATGACCTGCGACTAGGCAACGGCTACAAGAGCAACAAAATGCAAAATACACACAAAATAATTAGTTTACAAAAGTCACTGACTAACACGCAATCTTGAAGATTGCGTGTTAGCGCGAATATACATGCAGATACACTCACACACGTACATACATGCTTCTATACATACATACATAAACACACGCACACACTCTTTCTCTCTCACACGCACACACTCGAGCGCGCACTCACACACATGAACATATTTCATGTTGCTCCAGTCCACTCAGCTGGCAGAAATGAGTTGTAGGTGTAAGTCAAGGGGGCCAGCTTTAACACACATTTTGTCACGCTGAATCTTCCTGAGAACTACAATAAGGGTGCATGTATCTGTGAAATGCTCAGCAATGTTAATTTCACGAGCTGGCTGTGATTTAATCAACTGGAGTACTTGTCGACGGAATGTCTTTTTTCCTCCTTTTCTCACTTTCGTCTATCTTTCTATTTCTTCTTTCATTTCAAATTCTACCTTTTGATGAAGCACAAACGTCTGAAACGTTAAGACCCTTTTCCTACTATATCAAGTGTTAAACTGATATATATCTTTTTTGTACTTATCGTTTTACTGTGTTGTTTATCTACTTTTCACGTGCACTTCTCTCGCTCTTTCCCGTGCCCCCCCCTCTCTAAATATATATATACACACACATACATACGTAAAAATCCTTCATAAATAAAATATTAAATTGTATGAAAACAGAAGTTCTCTACCATCCCACAGTGTATAAATTAAGTTTGTGTTTGTAAAAACTTCCTTAAATCATCTAAAATGACATTATTTACTTCATAACCAATTTTTAAAAAGATATATACACGCACACGAGAAAATTCAAATGAAAATAAAAATGTAAATTTGAAAACTTCACGAGCCATATTGTATTTTAGATTTATCTTTATCTTTCTTATTCTGCAAGTCACAAGATAGTAGATTCAGTTTGGTTTGATTTCACCTGCACTTCTGTGTTGAACGGGTTAGTAGTTATCAATTTAGCAGAAAAGCAGCTACTGTATGTAATACGACCCTTTCACAAGCTCTGACAATGGTCCCCTAAAATATACAGGGATGTCGCCAATGAAGACGACATTTCAGCTCTTTCAATTTGTATCTCAAGGAATATTGACGTACTGTGGTTAGTTAGTTCGTATAGAAGCAACTGTATTCCTTCAGCTCTAGCTATATACCCTGTCTTTCTTTCCAGCCCAAGTGTATTTGGCAATTTGAATGAAACCATTGGGGCGAGCGGACGCGAGGGATCGCTTTGAAACGCTTTCAGAAAGCCGGTACTCAGTACCTAGCGTAATTGACTGTACATTGTAAAACTTATTCATAGAGATAGAGTAATTGAGATAGTCAGAGTGAAAGAAACAGACAAACTGGGCAGACGACACACAGTCTGACAGGTGGACAGATAAAACTCCCTTTTTTGTTTTTGTTATTTGTTTTAATATTTATTTGGTGGAGGAGGGGAACAAACAATTCAAGCCTGCAAACAGACGACAGTCAGATGAATTGAAGAGGGAGGTAAAGATGAAGGGAGAGGGGAGGGAGGGAGGTCTAGATTGAGGTAGGCAGAGAGAGGGCAGATAGAGATGAGGGCGTATGGAATAGATGAAGAAAGCAATATAGATGGGTGAGAGAATAAAATAGAGGAAAAGAAAGGAAATCGAATATGCATACATATATGTATGTATTTATGTATGTATGTATTTATTTATGTGTGTATGTATGAATATGTGTGTATGTATGTTTGTATGAATATATATATGTATATACTTGTGTGTATGTATTTATGTATGTATGAATATATGTATGTATGTATGTATGTATGTATGTATGTATGTATGTATGTATGAGTGTGTGCGTGTGTATGTATCTATGTTTACCTATGTATGCATGTCTGTGTGTGTGTGTGTGTATGTACGTACTTACGTATGTATGTATACATACATGTATGCATATATGTATATATGCAGATATATGTATTTATGTATATGTGCATAGATTCATATGTGTACGCGCGCGTATATACACGTAGTGAGCAAAAAATAGCCTACACTAACAATTAGATCATCAACAAAAACAACAGCAGCAGCAACTACTACTACTACTACTACTACTACTACCAACAGCAACCACCACCATCACCACCACCACCACCACCACCACCACCAACAACAACAACAACAACAACAACAACAACAACAACAACTACTACTACTACCACCACCACCACCACCACCACCACCACCACCAACAACAACAACAACAACAACAACAACTACTACTACTACTACTACTACTACTACTACTACTACTACCACCACCAGCAACAGCCACCATCGCCACCACCACCACCACCACCACTGCCACCACCAACAACAACAACATCAACTACTACTACTACTACTACTACTACTACTACTACTACTACTACTGCTACTACTACTACTGCTACTGCTGCTGCTGGAGAATACCTAATGTCATGAGTATTGGCTTTACGGGGAGACAAGATGAGGAGCGTTAGAAAGAGGTGAGAATGACAATTGCGAGGGACAAGACGGAGCACAGAAGTTAAACACTCTACTTTGGCAATGTGGTGAGAGTCATATAAACAGAGGTAGCTTTCCAGAGCAATTGTATCAGCTTATATGATACGTCTGGGGACGAATGATTAAGGACTTCGCTTTGCGATCATTAGGACTCGGGCTTAATCTCACTGCGTGGCATCTTGAGCAACCATCGGGGGATTAACAGTAACGTAGAGCATCGGACACCATGCTTCGCGACATAGAGTTACGACCCTTTACGTTCTGAGTTCAAATCCCGCCAAGGTTGACTTTGCCTTTCATCCTTACGAGGTCGATAAATAAAGCACCAGTAATGCACTGGGGTCGATTTAATCGACTTTTCAATCCCCTTCAAATTGCTGGCCTTGTGCCTAAAGTAGAAACAATTATTTACCACAACCTCTGATCGGCCCCTGCTTTGTTAGTGAAATTGGAAAAACGGAAACTGTTAGGAAGCCCGTCTCGTGGATTGCACCTGTAATTTAAAGGGCCTTGTCGTACACACTATCACTCTGTATCTTCCAGAACATTTCGTTAAGAGTGCACGCATCTGTGAAATGCTTAGCCACGTACACGTTAAGTTGACAAGGAAGTTGTTCCATTGATTGTTCAACTGGAACAATCATTGTTGAAATCGGCAGAGGTCCATTCTTTCAGACAGGAGGTGGAAGTTAAATGTGGCTTTATTGTTTATCATTAAGGGTAGATCCGATGAATTGACGCCCATCGTGGTCAATTTCATTTTATATACACACACACAATCTCATCGAGTATAATTCATATCTTTTCAAAATCAATCTCACTTTGGATATATATATATATATATATATATATATATATATATATATATATATATATATATATATATATATATATATATATATATATATATATATACACAGTTCAAGAGTAACCAATCTTAAAGAGAGAGATGGCGATAGGAGAGGAGAGATTGGTGAATTAGTTAGAAGCCAAAGCGTAAAGGCATGTGCTCAATGTGCAATAAGCAGTGGAAAGCAGCTAGGTGGCTGGGTTCATTCCTTACATCAAACTAAAATATGTTGACAATCTTTTAATAATGTCTTCCTTGTGAAATTTGTGGTCTTGTTTTGCTTAACTAATGAATATATATATATACCATGTTATTCTTCACGCTTTCACTACTATATATATATAACTTAATATATGCTTAACTAATGAATATATATATATATATATATATATATATATATATATATATATATATATATATATATATATATATATATATATATACATATATATATATAGTAGTGAAAGAGTGAAGAATAACATGGTCGGTTGTACAAAAAGGGTTTTATTAGCGGCCTTTAGATTCACCTGATCAATGAAACAATTGTTAATACTGTAAATAAAACCCTTTTTGTACAGCCGACCATGTTATTCTTCACTCTTTCACTATTATTACTCCAAGAATAACCTGCATGAGGATTCTCGCAAACGCGCTAGAGTCTTGTTGAGTCAAACAACGTCGTACGTTAAAACTATCCATAGTACAGAGTACTGACAACCTCTGACTAGATTACCTGAAACTATAACTTGTTATCCCATATATATATAAAATAAAGTTAAATAAAAGTCAAATGATTAAAATTTAGCTTCGTTTATTACTGTTATATATATATTTCAGTGACAGCCATCTTTGGCTGTGACCTCTTCAGGCAGTTTGAATTGGTATGGTATAGACAAGTACATATGTTGTTTAGGTGTATAATATTGTCAATACTCTGATATGCCTAGTTCCTTGTTGGGTTG
>OZ024741.1:89077490-89162490 GCA_964016885.1 Eledone cirrhosa
CCTATTACCCACTCTACTACCCTAAGTGTCGAGTACTCTGGTGCGTTATGGTCCACCTGGTATCTTACCACACCTTCTTTGTTATATATATATATGTAGGAATACATACTTTTATTATTATTCTCCCCTACGCTAGAGAAAACATTTGGTCGTTTGAACGGCTGCTGTTTTTAGTAGCAGTACATTGACCTGTCCACCTAGCCTTTGCCTTTGCACATGGTACCAGACGCAATTGTTTCTTCTCTCATTCACTCTCATTCGGGAACAGTTTTGTGTGGCGCCAGTCTGTGATTTGAACTCGAGAATTTTATATTCTCCGAGTGAGAAAAACCTTCTGACGATGATCTCTTTCTCAATGGAAATCCGCTTGGATTATCTATTTTTTTTTGTGATCGGAAACCGCGGTAAAGGCACATATAGTAAGTACAGTGAATTTTTTGAAATTTATTAAAAAACTTTTTCTTTATTTGCTAGGCCTTGATTATATATATATATATAAGATCAAAAGATGGTTAAATGAGTTCCATGTATTTTATTATGCGCATTTCAAAAACAAATATCATCATGCAATAACATTTGTGTTTTCATCAGATAAAATAGGAAGACCACTATCCACAAGTGTTTTTAACCTTCATATCATGTCTTCCTATTTTATCTGATGAAAACACAAATGTTATTGCATGATGATATTTGTTTTTGAAATGCGCATAATAAAATACATGGAACTCATTTAACCATCTTTTGATCTTATATATTATGTATACTCCAATCCTACAAAATGTAGAGTGCTTCTTATCCGATATCTGCATTGCTTTATTGTACTACAATAAAACTCACCTCCTACATATATATATATATATATATATATATATATATATATATATATATATATATATATATATATATATATATATATATATATATATATACTGGCATATTACCCGTAAAAAACGTTGGAGTTTACAGTAAAAATAAAATTATATGTAAAGATACTTGATGCCTCGATTATCCTTGACCTTCATTTTGACACTCCGGCCATCGCTGTATTTCATTTTATATACATTTAAATCAATTACAATAAGTTTCTTCTGTATTTTCTTTAACCACTATCAAACATATATCCACTAAATTATCATGACTTTGTTCTATCTATGAAATCATCATCGAACTTCCATTGGAACTCCTGCTTTGTCATTGTTGTTATTGTTATTGTTGTTCTAGTCTGAAGATCGATACATTAGTAAATATACAAACAGATAAATACACAGATTGATTGGCAAGTAGACAGAGACAGACAGACAGATAACCAGATGGAGATAGATAGATGGATGTTTTTATTGTCTAAGGATAGATGCATCACTGCATCGCCCCCACCCCCCTCTGTTATGAAGCACACACACACACACACACACACACACACACACACACACACACACACACACACACACACACACACACACACACACACACACACACACACACACACATACACACACACACACACACACACACACGTGGGTAGATAGTTATATGTAGCTGTTGCCATGTAAGTGAGCAGAATGTGGATATGTCTTGTCAACACCGTGTGTGGGAGGAGGAGGTAGGGAGGAAGATATCACAGCTCATACGTTTTCAAATTTCCACTTCCGCAAAAAATCTATCGCAAAGTAGTTATCACAGCATCTTGGGTTTTATTATTAAAAAAATGGATGTATACGTGCATGTATGTTCTTCTGGTTTCATAATTTTATAAATGTTTACCAATAGAGAGAATGTAATTTTCTAACAAGGAATTGGAGGCCTTCAATCTAAATATATTAGGCTTCAGTAAGGTCGGTTGAATTGATATAAGAGAATTTAGATCAGACGACAATACTATTCTGTTTTCAGGACATCGAGATGGAGTACATCGAGCTGGTGTGGTCCTTGTCTTATATAAGTCGGCAAACAGGACCCTTGAAGAGTGGGTATCCATAAACAAATGACTATTAACATCAATATCTGTCACCTCACACGCTAAAGTCAACATCATACAATGCTACATACACTCCTACAAATGAACATAAAGATGCCGGCAAAGATGCCTTCTATTAACAACTCCCGGACACAGTCAACATGATACCCCATCATGATATTGTCATCAACATGGGAGATATGAATCATCAGATTGGAGGAAGTAGAAAAGGGTTTGAGCATGTCTTTGGTCCTTATGGATTTAGTAACCGCACTGACAATGGGATCATCCATTTCTGTGCAATGAACACGAAGATCATCCCTCTTTGATCTCAAGTCCATCCATAAGATCACATAGGCTTCGAACGACTATGAGACAAGGACCCAGATAGACCACATAGCGATTGGAACTGAATAGAGAGTACTCTGTTTGCAAGATGTTAGAATATATCGAGGCGCCGATGTCAGCAGCCACCACTACATAGTCATTGCTAAAACTAAGATCGAACTGAGGAGGCAAAAGAACACGACATCATCAAACAAAAGACTCTAGGACAACCAACGAGTTCGAGGCAGTTCTTTAAAACAGATTCTCTGCATTAGAAGTCACTCAACCAGGAACATCAGAATGGTGGGAAAACCTAAAGGAAGTAATGCAACAGTTGGTAAAGAATTACTGAGGTACGAGAAACTCATCAGGGAAATATGGATTAGTGACCACAACAGACAACTAATTAAGGAAAGAACAGCTATACATCAAAGAAAGCAGAAGAACGATGAGGACCACAGTGTTTTACAGAAATATACTGAAAAAGACAAGGACATAAAGCATAGTGCTCTAAAAAGACAAACGTCTGTGGTTGGCGAGCCAAGCTTAAGAAGTAGAGGTCAGCACTAAACAAAATGACATGCCTGTTATATTGCCAAGAAGATCACCG
Organism: Eledone cirrhosa; assembly: GCA_964016885.1. NCBI lineage: Eukaryota > Metazoa > Mollusca > Cephalopoda > Octopoda > Eledonidae > Eledone > Eledone cirrhosa. The sequence goes on from OZ024741.1 coordinate 89,080,382, forward strand.
GTACTCCAAAAAGCAGGCCAGGCCCGATCAAAGCAAAGGATAGAACCCTGCTGTCCAAAGGTGAAGATAAACTTGCGAAATGGGTCGAGCACTTGAAGGAAATACTAAACCAGCCTGAGCCTGACTTTCTGACGCTAATCAAAGAACCCTCTTATCATCTCTCAATTAACATTGGTAACTTCCCAGGGGAAGAAATACGGAAGGCCACAAAGCCCCCCAAAATAACATGACACCAGGTATGGATGGCATCACCGCAGATATACTCAAAGGCGGAGGGGAATGCATCATCACATGGATGTGTCAGTTGTGCAACCAGATATGGAATACAGGTAAGGTATCGAAGGACTTGAAGAACGGAGCAGATGCCTGCATCCCTCAAAAGGGTAATCCTGCAGAATATGACAACTGGAAATGAGTGGACTGGAGCAACGTGAAATAAGGTTTCTTGCTCAAGGACACCACGCACCGCCGGGAATCGAACTGACGACCTGACGACCGAGAACCGAATACCCTAACCACAAAGCCATGCGTATTCACAGACAATATGCGACATATTTTCGGAGAGAATATTATCATGTATATCAAACTCCAGTAGTTGGCTAATACTCTATTATATCATATATACCGTTAAGATTCGAACACAAAATGTAATGGGTTGTAATGAAACACAACATAATATTTTGTCTACCACTCTATACGGATTTAATATTGATTTCTTTCGGAGGCACACAGCGAAAAATGGAGAGTGGGGAATAGATTGTGTTGTTTTTAGTCATCGTGTGGTAATTCACTTATTGACCCTGGCAGGATGAAAGGCAAAGTCGAACCCTGCGGGATTTGAACTCAGAACGTAAAGAGCCGGGACAAATGTTGTAAGGCATTGTGTCCAGCGCTCTAACGTTTCTGCCAATCCACCCTTCTTCTACATGGAATTAACATTTTTCAAAGAAACCTTAAAATACTTAGTGTAAAGTGAGTCACTTTAAAAATAAAATTTCAAATTTTCTGAAACGAAAATAAAACTGGTAATAAAACATTATGGACAGTTCTTCAGAGTTAGCGTACATTGTGAGAAAATACTGTAATGAATGACTGGTGTGAACATTAACTATACCACATTGGAACCTCCGTCGGTTTAGACAATGAATGATCCAGTTGTTTGATCAACAGAATACCTGTTACTCATGGAATTAGCGTGTAAATGGCTGAGCATTCCAATGACACGTGCATCTTTAACATCATTTTCTGGAAGATTCATCGTGACACAGTGTATGACAGAACTGGTCCTTTGAATTACAGGTACAATCTTCCAGATGGGCTTCCAAACAGTTTCCGTCTACCAAATTTAACTCACAAGGAATGGGCCGACTCGAGACTATGGTAAATGACACATGCCCAGGATACCTTGCAGTAAGATCGAACATATAACCTAATGATTGCGATGCGAACCTCCTAACCATTCGGCTATTTTGCGTCCTCCTATGCGTCATATCTGAAATCCTGGAGAAGTGGGAGTAGTTACTAAGGGATATCAAATAAGAAAGAAAAAAAGAAAAGAGGAGAAAGATGCAAGTAAATCAGGAAAATGGGGACAAACGTCGGCTTTGAAGAGTTGGTGGGGGCAGAAGTAGATGCAATCACATTATACTAAACAGCTGCCTACTTCTCCAAGTGTCATCTACATATTACCTTTCTATGAAGAATGATGTCATAGTAAAATCACCATACAATGCACTACGTATGAAAGTTAACTCACGCAATCACACACACAGACACAAACGCGCTACACACACATGGATGCATGCGTAGACATGCACCTATGTATATACATACATTCACATACGTCGCACACACAAACACACACACACATACGCGCACACTCATTAAGATACATACATACATATACAAATGTATAGCGTTTAAATGTTTAATATTGCTCATACATACACACAGCTATACATATCTACGCACGAGCACATACGCATATATATATATATACATACAGGGAGTGTAACTTGGAGTTACTGTAGGTTCACCCGGGTGAGCACTCGATGTTTAGGTTCACTTCTGTGTCGAGGTGTAGAGCTAGACAGAGTGTATTATAGTAAAATAAAACAAGAACGAGTGGTTACTCCTTCATTACGTTTATTGCTTGATGACGCGCGTTTCGCCACTGATCAGCTCAAGGTTCGATCTGACTTGATCTAGCCCGACTCTGTAATCCACGGCTCGTCAGACACCTCATTACCATTATGAGGGGTCTGACGAGCCGTGGATTACAGAGGGGGCTAGATCGATACAGATCGAACCTTGAGCTGATCAGTGGCCAAACGCGCGTCACCAACCAATAAACGTAATGAAGGAGTAACCACTCGTCCTTGTTTTATTTTACTATATATATATATATATATATATATATATACACCGTTTATACTCGTGTAAAAGTCGAATTTTTTAGACCAATTTTTATGGTTAAATTTATGGGGTTCACTATTACATGGATACTACTTTTGAAGGGCTTGAAATTCAAGCTAGAATCAAAAGTACCATATCAGAAGCAGAAGCTCAACTGATCTCTAAACGGATAAAAACAAAAACAATGAATTACAGTAATATGACCGAGTCTATGCATCAAAACATACGTCCTAGTAAATAACAAAAATCTACAAACAAGGCCTCGTAGCTCTTATAAATATTTTTGCTCGTATCCATCAAACTTAACAGACTTAGTTTAGGGAAATCAATTTGTATCTCATAATTACTGTATATTACCATGTGCAATACATCTACCGTAGACCTGTCAACTCTCCCCATCCGACGGGGAGATCTCCCACCCACTATGGGCTGGGTGAGAGATGTCTTCTCTTATGAAAATAGGTAGTTTTCATTATGTAAAATCTGCCCATTTTGCCATTATGTAAAATCTCCCTATTTTGTTTTAGGGCACTTTTTTTCATGGTACCCCCATTTGGGTTTTTAAAGGTTGGCAGTTCTGCTACCGGCATACCAGTACCTACCATAACACTGTGCACATGGCCGACACCTGCTCGACGTGTTTCGCATCACAACTCTTCAATCACATTATTTTCATATTTCTGATTAAAGTCCCACATATCACAGGTGTTTTATGGTAGAGTATATTAGTGCTGCATTTATATTTATAATTAATTCAGTGTAACTTAAGACTTTAAATACCAAAATTGATAAAAGAAGTAGTAACACAACACTACTCTCCACCATTAATAATCTCCACCACCATCTCCACCGAAAACGTCTTTTTCTTCATGGTTAGATGAGACGAGCGTTGTACGCATGTGTTTATTGTGTTTGGAAATGGAGAAAATATAAAGGTTGCAGGCTTGCAGCACATTTTCTGCATACATTTTAGTAATCAACAAATGTGTAGAGCTCGTTATTATATGGTGCTTTATTATAAGCACAGAGCATTCCGCTATAAGCACCAAACACTCCAGCTATGGGACAAGCTACAGTAAGGTAGGCAGACGTTTGGGTAGATTTTTAGTTTCAGACATCAGACCTGTCACCCCCCATCCGTCCGACAGGAAGATCTACCATTCACTTTGGGGTGGGTAAGAGATATCTTCTCTTGTGAAAATGAGTATAGCTTTCATTATGTAAAATCTCCTCATTTTGCCTTATTTCTCTTCGTTTTGGGGCACATTTTTTCATGGTACTCCCTGTTTTTAGTTTTAGAGGTTGGCAGGTCTGCAGACATGCATTTGCAATAATATAAACTTGTCACAAAATTCATGACTATTTTGTAGCAGTAACATTTTTATTGAAATTTTACTTTTTCATTGTTTTAAATTATAAATTTCAATTATTTTATATTTTCTCTTCCACAGGAATTAGGTGTAATTTTCAGTAACAAAATGGCACATATGAAACAAAAAAATCTGTATGTTTTGTTGTTTCAAAGACTTTATGCTCTCTCTCTCTCTCACACACTCACACAAACACACACACACACACACATATATAACATAACTGGATATATATATACATAACTGGATCAAGAACTTACAGTTTCGAGAACAAAACACTGATAAAGTCACATCTTAGCCGTGATTCAGCTGAATTTGGCAAATACTTAATCGACGGAATAGAAGAATGGCATTCTTAAGCAACCATATGGACTGCAGATATACCATGCATCTACCGTGCTGATACAGTGGATATATACGTCCTAACTATTGCTGTCTGTATTTTCTTTTCTTTTTCTATTTAGGATTACATTATACATTTGTCGTTTTTTGTGTTTTAACTCTTAACACCCTGTCCCACATGAAACCGCATTAACAAGACATTGTTGAAAAATACAAAACAGCATTATATCAAGATATTATTGCAAATGTTCACAATCATTTGTCTACTAGTAAATATGCTATAATCATTTGAATAAACAAAACCGTTTTTATATATTTTTTGCTAAACTATTACAGGATGTTACGAATTAAAGACAGTACGATACAATATGACGAGAAAGAAATTTTGACTACTATTTCTAGTAGACCGAACGACTGCGTAGATGTTCTCCTTTTGGTGTCCCATGTAGTAGTCTATTTTACATAATGCAGTGTAACAGGTAGAAACATGTAAATACGCGGAATGAATGTATATGGTAATGTATTTATATATGTATGAACTAGTAACACCAGATGGAGTCGTAGGGGTATCATCATCACATACATATCCTTTTCCGGTGGATTTCTTCCAGGGAGAAAGAGAGAGAAGCGGCGATCAACCACAGTACAGAAAGGATGAAAGGTAAAGTTAACCTCAGCAGTATTTGAACTCTGAATACAGAGAGCCGAAATACCACAAAGCATTCTAACCGACGTTCTAACGATTCTGCCAATCCGCTGCCACCATAGAGTGATATCTATAGCATTTATTCATAAATCAAACTGTTACACGACAGAACCCATTAACACCAATCTTGAGATAGCGCTTGACAATAGCAAGAGTGTCACTTCAACTTATTCTCTGGGATAGTCAAAGTGTACATCCTATAATCTTGAGCCATAAATCAATTTATTTGTCGTTTTGTTTACATATATAAACATTCTCCACATTAAACTCAAACTTAACCGTAACCTCAAACTTAAAACCAAACTCACCCTAAGCTTAAAGTTAAACTTATAGCCTTAGCCGTAGCATCAACCTTAACCTCAATCTCAACCTTAACCTCAATCTCAACCTTAGTCATAACCTTAACCTTAGCCATAACCTTAACCTTAGTCTTAATCTTAGGTTTAGCCATAAACTTAGCCATAAACTTAACCTAGGTCATAGACTTAGCCTTGAACTTTACCTTAAAATTAAGCTTAGCCTTAGCCATAAACTCAACCTTAACCTTAATGGTTTTAAGTTTTAAGTTTTAAGGTTTAATTAACCCTAACCTTAACCATTTATGTGCCATCTAGTCTTTTCTGTAATTTGGCTGTAATTGTCTAGGTTTTCTGAGCCATACAAGAGTATAGACTCAACTGTGGCCTTGAAGATTTGTATTTTTAATTGTTGTTGTTGTTGTTGTTGTTGTTGTTGTTGTTGTTGTTGTTGTTGTTGTTGTTGTTGTTGTTGTTGTTGTTGTTGTTGTTGTTGTTGTTGTTGTTGTTGTTGTTGTTGTTGTTGTTGTTGTTGTTGTTGTTGTTGTTGTTGTTGTTGTTGTTCTTCTTCTTCTTCTTCTTCTTCTTCTTCTTCTTTATTAAACTTGATGTTTACACTCTACTAATGTATTGGGTACCTTACCGACTGCATTTATGCCCGATTGAACCCGGGACTTATATATATATACACGTATATGACGGTAATCATCTCCTGGAGACCAAGAGAAGAATCACGCTTAGATGAGCAGCCTTCGGAAAGGTATATAACATCTTGAAGAGTCCCAAGGCCATCATGAGAATAAAGCGGAAAATATTCAACGAGCCCATCTTGCCAGTGATGACGTATAGCAGTGAGACCTGGACGCTGAATAACACCAGGAAGAACGTATTTAGTTTCACCCAGCGAAAGATGGAGTGCATTATGTTGGGTATCACACCGTGTAAGAAGAAGAAGAACACTTGGATCTGACAACAAACTGGAGCCAGCGACACAATAACAACCATCAAGACGAACAATCACAGATGGGCTGGCCACATCTCGTGACTCAGTGGCAACAGATGGACGATCAGAGTGGCAGAGTGGACACCAAGAAAATGGACAAGATTAAAAGGACGTCCAAGGATAAGATAGCGAAACGACCTCACCAACCACCTGGGACCCATATGGCCAAGACTGGCAAGGGACAGAAGTCGGTGAAAGGAGTCCAGGGAGGGGTTCCTCCTCTGTGAGTTATTTGAAGACCCTGGATCAAGATATATATATATATATGAAACATAATAAAGATTTGAAAAAAGCTCCTGGTGTGTTTTAATTTATCATATATACATGTTACGTGTATAGTATGGAACAAAAAAAAAAAATTTTGTTGAAAACAATTTTTGTACTCGATCAGTTTCCCTTACAAACCTTTCAAAAGTATTTTCATGCCTAATTTTCTAACTTTCCATTTGTAATGGTATTGTTGCGGCGAAGAATATTATTTTGCTGTGTTTGATGAAGTCTATAATGTTATTGATGTAAATAACGAAGAGAAGTAGGCTCAACACAGTGCGTTGTGGGATTCCAGTATTGACTTTGGCTGAGTGTTATCGTCTTCCTTCGACCACAACATGCTGGGATCTGTTTACCACGAAAACACACTTGACCCACTATTGTAGCTTTTCACAGACTCCAACTGTTTCTTCAAAAGGTTGCTGTGATCAACCTTCATAAAGACCTTACTGAAATTAAGGTATATGACATGAGTGTTGAAGAACTCTTGCAAAGCCTTAAGGATGCGATAATCAAAGTGATGCAGAAACTGCGTTAGGTACTCCCTGCCATCGCAGAACCTATGCTGGTTGAAATTCAGAAGATTGTTACTTTCGAGCATCTCACAACCCTCTCAAATACATTAATGATATGAGAGGTGAATGAGATTGGACGATAATTCACTGCGAGGGACTTGTTTTCCTTTCTGAAAACTGGAACGATAGACGGAGACAGAATATGTTCAGGGATATGGCCTGCATTAGTGAGTTCCCCTAGAGATTAGTTAGATAACAAATAGCATCTATGGGTTTTTATTTCTTTATTTCTTTAAATATGTCTATGTACTCTAACGTCATATCATGAGATATCTAAACTATAATAAAGTAAGAAGCGCGGAACTGCGTACGGTTTATACTTTTTTTTATCCCATTAGTAAAATAAGTTGGATTACTTTGAATAAATAATGAATGAATATTACATAATTTATCTACTAAATTTCGTGGCTGTTCATTAAATATATTTTATTACTTATTTAAAGATTCACTTCTTTAAAATTTTCAAATGTCAACACTTCCGGTTATCGATCGTTTAAATAAATATTCGTATATTTCCGTCACTAATTTTCTCCTAATGCAGTTTATATATAATATCGTCTTTTTTAATGTATCATGGATTATGTTACTGATTACATAAGACAGTGTAACACAGTCTTCGTTCAATTTCTGTGTATATTGTCAATTACGATTTTATTTGATCATATCTACATGCATATATACTTGCGTATAATATCAATATACACACTACACATGCTAGCAGATATATAATATCGTCTTTTTTAATGTATCATGGATTACGTTACTGATTACAAAAGAGAGTGTAACAGTCTTCGTTCAATTTCTGTGTATATTGTCAACTAGCAGTTTAGCCCGGCGTTGCTCGGGTCTGTTCATTTGCTATGAAAAGTTACATACAGGTAAACGTGGCTTGAAAGCGAATAAGCTAATCAATTAAGTGCATAAAGCAGTTGAACCGGTTATTAAAAATTACGAACCAATTAGCATTTTGGACAATCAGTGATGGGTTAATAATAGCGAATTTAGCAGACCAAAGTTGCTAGATGGTGGCCCTGATGCCGCTGGGTGTCAGATCTGTCCGCCATGGGTGACCCTACAAGAAATAGTTTTCCAGACGGCATAGCTCCAACACCTCCAACACCTGCACCAACATCTATAGCACCTCTTTGTAGACGATATTGCGTGTCATCCCTTGAGGAATGTAAGCAAAAAGTCCATTCCTGCTCCCTACGCGGGAACAGGAAACATAAAGTTGGCCATGGGAGAAGCATGCCAAATGGATGCCCGCCACCGACAATGTTTGCCCTTGTGACTTGTTAATGGACATGGCAAAACATGGTCTCACCGGGAATTGGGATCGCCGGAAATCGAACGGATATCTGACGCCGAGGGGAAAAGGTTCATCCTTGGCAGAATTGCCAGAAATACAACATTATGGGTGTTGTCATATGAATATTTAACCAAGGAAAGTTGTAAAAAATAAATAATTTAAACATTCCGATTTATATGTCTATAGCATTAATCTGTTATATGAAGTGTTATTTTGCGGGTTGTTATTTGCAATAAGCCGATTTAAAATACCCCAGAAAAGCCGTATGTCAATACGGAACTCCAATGACTCCACCAGCAGTTAAATTATAGAGAGGGGGAATAATCTATTATAGAGAGAGGGAAGAGCGATGGAGAGAGTAAAGCTAAGAAACTATAGGGATGTGTGTAAAACAGTGTTGTCATATAAAGAGTGAAGAGCGACAGAGAGAGTAAAGCAGTTAAATTATATAGAGGGGGAATAATCTATTATAGAGAGAAGGAAGAGCGACGGAGAGAGTAAAGCTAAGAAACTATAGGGAGGTGTGTTAAACCTCAAAGCATGAAGAGAGTAAAGCAGTTAAATTATAGAGAGGGGGAATGATCTATTATAGAGAGAGGGAAGAGCGACGGAGAGAGCGTTATGACTATGTTTGTTGTTGTATAAAATGATGTGTTGCTTAGTTTTCAAAGTTTATGTCGCGTTCCTGAACGAAGTTTTGTCGCTGTTGGGTAGTAGAGAGAGTGATTAAGCGTGTAATAGAGAGGGTTACAGTATGTATTTAGTTTTATCGATTTATTTTCGTAGAAGCAGGAAATGTTTGGCAAAGTTTATTACGCGTTGACCATCGTTGGTGAATTTGGAGCACATTGGGAAAAAAATCATCAAAATCGGTAGAGAAATGTGGAAATGCATAAAAATCATACACACAGAGAGACATCTTCCGTTTTATATATATAGAGATTACGATTTTATTTGACGTATCATATCAACATGCATATATACTTGCGTATAATATCAATCTCCACACTACACATGCTAACAGAAAACCACTCGAGGGGTGGTTTTTCTGCTAGTTGTTATAAAAGTTGTAACTCCTTTTAGCCTATACCAACTGAATCATGTATAAATATATGTGTATATATATATTGTTATACTTGGGGAGGATCATATTTGTGTAATATTGCCAGAATTAATAACAGAACACACTCACTGTTTGGTTGGTTTTCGCTTCTCGCTTCTGTGTCTTTTATATCGGTAATCTAACTTACTCGGTCCTCAATGTTGCCATTGACTGAGCGACGGTCAAAAATAATACAGATACAATATAGACACAAACACATATATATAGTTTATCATAAATCTTTCGTTGCACATCTGCAACATCGTCAGTGGTGCTATCTTTTCCTCCTGTTGTATTGTATGTCTACGCCATTTTTATTCAGTCTGTCTATATATTTATTTATTTATTTGCTTGTTTGTTTATTTTATTTTGTCTTCTTTGCGCATGCGTTAGCGTGTGTGTATAGTGTTTTGTTTGCTGTGTGATGGGTGACTAGTGTGTGTTTATGTGCTTGTTGTTATTGTGCTTGTGTATGTATGTATTTATTTATTTATTTATTTATTTATTTAATTTTATTTACTTATTTATACTTCTCTTAGGTCAGTGTTGTTTGTTTGGGTGTTGTTGTTATTCCATTCATTCTTTCTGTTTAGTCTTGGTCTTCTAAGTTCTATTTCACTGGCCTCTCTGATTTGCCTATCTGCTGGGTCATTTCTATGTTTAGATATTATTCTAATTTCTATGTTGTCTATGTTACCGTCATGTTGTTGTCTAGCATGTTCGTATAGTACTGACCCGTTTTTTAGTCCCTTTAGTTCCCCCCAGTGTTGGTCTATGCTTTCACCTATGTTACGAGCTGTCTCACCTATGTATGTTGTTGTCATGTTTCTGCAAGTACCCTCTGTACATCTTATGCTATAGACTACGTTTCTAGTTTTACAGTTTATCCGGGGGTTTACCTTACATATGATACATTTCCTATTGGTACAGTGGGTTTTCTTAAAAGGGTAGGTTTTGCTGATCAGGGATTTTATGGTGGTTCCTGGCTTTTCTACCACCTTAATTTTTAAGTGGGTCTTTCTCAGGGCCTTTCTACACTGGTTAGCTAATTTCCCTCCAGGGGTAGCGTCCACAAACATGACACTCTGGTATCTCTGGTTGTCGTACCATGAGGTGGCTTTCCCTATCTTATGTCTAGCCCTATCTAAGCTATTCCATGATTTGCTCCTGTATAATGGGCAAATTCCTTTCATGTCCAGTTCTATGAGGGTCTTATACTTCTCCATGGCTCCTTCGTATACTCTGACTCTGTCTCTTTGGTTGTAGCCAGAGAACTGCATGCGGTTGATGAAGTGTTGGATGTGTCTTTCCATTTCTGTTGGGTCGCACATGCGGGACACATTCTTCATCACTCGTACCAAATCTGCGATCAGAATATTAAACTTAGCACTACTGGACATTGCTGAGTTTTTGAGTATCAGGTATTTGGAGGCCATGGGTTTAGCATAGTGTGAGTGGAGAATTTGGGCTCTCTCGTCTATAGTGTTAATCCAGAGTTCTGTGACTAATACAGGTAGTCTATTGTTAGGGTGTTTGGAAGGAAAGTCGATAGTTACAGTTATACTCTGGTGTATAGAATTAGCTATCTGCTGGATGCTTTCCATCGTGCTACGTTCTAAATCAAACTTGTTAGTGCTCTCTAGTGGGTGTGTTCTTATAACTATATTGATATCGTCTACATAACGAGAGTACATGATGAGGTCTATGGAGCTTTCATTAAGGAGATCTTTAAGTCTCCTTTCCCACCATACCATGAAAAGGTTGGCAACATCACCAGCTATGCTGACGCCGATGGCTGCTCCTCATTTTGGGTGTAGATCTTCTCGTTGAACTTAAATATGTGGCACTTTAGGGTAGTTTTGATACTAGCCCCTATTGCATGTGCGACCATGTTTCTTACCTGATCATTGTTTTGGGGGGTTCGTATAGCTTTGGTCCACCCAATCCACCTTCCCATGGGAGTCTTTTTTGCCATTGAGGTTATGGTGGGGGGTATACCTCTTATAGGTCTACTAGGGCAGAAACGTCTAAGGTCATGGCTGTCTAGGTAGTCAGTGTCGTAGGTAAGTCTAAGTAGGAGGCCCAGTTCGTCTGTGTCGACGTCGCAGAACTCCACCTCACTCTCAATGATCATCTCCACACATCTTTTCACAGCAAAATCAATGTTAATGGATGGGTACAGTGACACCACATACATGCTGCCTATTATGCAGTCGGATAGGTTCCTGTTTTTGTTGCACTCACTGATTCTGCTGAGGAGGTCCTCTGTACTGTCACATACATCTGGGGACATCTTGATTATGGGGCGTATAACCATTGAGAGGAAGTAGGAGATCCTGTAGTTACTAGCTATATTAGCTCCGAATACGGGTCTTGTTGGTCGTCCTGTTGTCGGGTCGTCGACTGTCTTGTGATCTTTGCGGAGCCCATACAAGGGTGGTATGCCATTGTTAGACGCCTGGAAGTTGTTGGCAGTGCGTCTGCTTGGCTTTAGGATGTCAGTCCACATCATCATGTGAGCGTTGAGGATTTTCTCTCTCCCATCGTGTGTTTGTTGTGCAATTTCGCTCGTGTTGGTGATGTGGGGTTGCATAGCCTTGATGTAGTTCGGCATGCTATCTATTGACATCCTACCAGACTTATCCGTGGTAGACATATTACCTCACCATCCCGTGTGTGCTGCTTGAGGCTAACCAAGCCTTCTACAGGTTTCCTCCCAAGTTGTTGGGCCTCTGGTCTGCTCTGTCTTTTAGTATACCTATCTACTATTTGTCTAATCTTATTTCTAGCTATGGTGAACTGTGCCTCTGTCTCGTCATCTATTTGTTGTGGTATGCAAACTCTTGTATTAAAGGGTAACCTCGTAGGATAGATATTACCCATCTTATATGTTTTGTCAGCTGGGTTGAAAAATAGTTTCTCTAAGGGGTTGTCATTATATCTATCGTCATAGTTGTGTGTGTTGCTATTATTGTTATCATGGTGGTTGTTGTTGTTTCTATCATTAGCATTATTATTATTGTTATGATTGCTAGATGTATTGTTGTTTACTTCACCGTTATTGTTGTTGTTACTGTTATTTCTACCATTGTGGTTGTTACTTTTATTATGTTTCTTGTTTTTGTTGTGTCTATCATTGATGTTGCTACATGTACTATTTCCATTATTACCACTGTGGTTATTGTTGTTGTTGTTCGTATTGTTACCGTTATTACTACTGTGGTCGCTGCTGCTGTGTCTGTGGTTAATGTTTCTATTATTATTACTATTGTGGTTGTTGTTGTTCTGTCTATCATTAGTATTATTACCATTATTACTATTTCTCACTTTCCTGCTATTGTTATTGTTATGGCTGTTATTTCTATACTCAGAGTTATTGTTTATATTACTACTACCGTTATTATTGTTGTTGTTGTTGTTGTTTACCTTTGCATTCCAGCGTATTTTTGTGAAACACTTTTCCAGCTCCGTTTTGCACTCCATAGGGTTAATCTTTTTGTAGATGGCAAATTTTGGTGGTAGCCGCAGGATTTGTTGTTCTTGTTCACTGATTAAAGTGTTCCCATAAATATTTACTGTGTGGTCATTGGTAAATTCTTCCGGTAGTTTTACATCACTCATACGGATATTGTCGATGTTATCTGGGTATTTTTGAGAATATTCGATTTTCCTTTCTTGTAGTTTTTTCTTATTCATCCATTCTATATATATATATATGTATGTATATATATATATATATATATATATATATATATATATATATATGTGTGTGTGTGTGTGTGTGCATATATATATATGTGTATATATATATATATATATATATATATATATATATATATATATATATTAACAGCCAGATTATTCTAGTCATATTATATGATATTCATTCATTATTCATCTCTGCCTTCTAGGTACCAGAATATATATACATTCATATATATATATATATACTATGTGTGGGATGTGTGTGTGTGTGTGTGTAGGATGTGTGTGTGATGTCTACCTATATCATGCAAGATGGTTTGCTTCGTTGGTGTGATTCATTATGTAGTCTTTCACTGGTTAACGACCACTGCTCCACCCCCTTATTCCTGCTCCTCCATCTCCACGTTACCACCTCACCACCCTGCCATCACCTGAACATTCATCCACTCTCCCGTCGCACACATACAGTTCACAATTTATACCAGGTACGTCCATACCTAAGTATTTCTGACAACGACTAACAGCAACAACAATAACAAACACGAGAACAATGTCTAGAACCACCACCACCACCACCACCACCACCATCACGACTATCACGACTATCACAACCATCAACACTACACTACCCCCACCACCATTACCATTACTACCACCACCACCACAACCATCATCATCACAGCCATCACTAACACAATTAACACAACCACCACCGCTGCCGCCACCACCACCACCACCACCACCACCACCACTACCATCAACACTACTCCCCAAACCATCACCATTACTACCACCACCACCACAATCATCATCATAACAACCATCACAATTAACACAACCACCACAACCACCACCGCGACTATCACAACCATCAACACTACCCCACAACCATTACTACCACCACCACCACAACCACCACCACCATACAACCACCACAACCATCCTCATCACAGCCATCACTAACACAACAATTAACGCCACCACCACCACCACGACTATCACGACCATCAACACTGACGCGCCCCCACCCGCTACCACCGCCACCACCACAACTATCATCATCACAGCCACCACTAACATAACAATTAACACCACCACAACGATCATCACCCCCCCCCCCCCCAACCACCACCACCACCACCATACAACCACCACTACCATCATCATCACAGCCACCACTAGCACAACAATTAGCACCACTACCACCCCAATATAACCACCACCACTCCCACAACCACCAGCCTCTATTCACTCGTTGTCTAACCTCTTTCCAAACTCACCAGCCGCCGCCACCACGCCATTCGCACTCAGCCCTCCTATTGCTGTTTTATTTCATTCAAATCAACACCAATACCACCAACACAAACACCAATACCACCACTACTACCATTACTAGAGCTATTACCACCAATACTACCACCGTAAATACAACTATCACCATTACTACTACCACGATTACAACCACCAGCATCACAATCAGCCCTACAACTACTGTCTCCAACTCCATACACCCCACCACCCCCATCGCCCCCAACCTCCATACCACCACCACCATCAACCTCCATACCACCACCACTAACGCAATGAAGTGAAGACTATATAGCAGCTGCTCTCATCTCTTAAGCAGAGAAAATATATATGTAATGACACTGCATTGGTCACCTGCTTTTACTGAAACTATGTATGTATGTATGTACGTATGTATGTATGTATGTATGTATGTATGTATGTATGTATGTATGTATGTATGTATGTAAGTAAGTATGTATAGATGGATGAATGGATGGGTGTGTTGCTGCGTTTGTGTGTGTATATATATATATATATATATATATGCAAAAGTAAACGGAAACAATAATGCAAACAGCACAGTACTACGAAGAAATATATTAGTGTAATGCTTGATATAGAAGGAAAAGAGTGTTTACGTTTCGGACACTAGTTCTTTATCAGAAGATAGAAATGCTGAAATAGATATAGTGAGAAGAGGAAGAACGAAAAATAAAAATTTGAGACAAGGCACGTGTGTATTCAGTCAGCCATTTTGCATATATATATATATATATATATATATATATATTGTTATACTTGGGGAGGGTCATATTGTTGTAATAATATTGCCAGAATTAATAAAAAAACACACTCACTGTTTGGTTGGTTTTCGCTTCTGTATCTTTTATATCAGTTAATTCATTCGGTCCTCAATGTTTACCATTGACTGACCAAGGGTAAAAAATACAGATATAATATAGACATAATAGGAACATAATAGCACCACTGACAATGTTGCAAATGTGCAACGAAAGAACTTTGCTAGACTATATATATGTGTTTGTGTCTATATTATATCTGTATTTTTGACCGTTGGTCAGTCAATGGTAAACATTGAGGACCGAATGAATTAACTGATATAAAAGATACAGAAGCGAAAACCAACCAAACAGTGAGTGTGTTTTGTTATTAATTCTGGTAATATTATTACACAAATATGACCCTCGCCAAGTATAACAATATTTGTTTCGACACACGATTTCATATCAAAAACCTCGCAAAACAAATATATATATATATATATATATATATTGTTATACTTGGGGAGGGTCATATTTGTGTAATAATATTGCCAGAATTAATAACAGAACACACTCACTGTTTGATTGGTTTTCGCTTCTGTGTCTTTTATATCGGTTAATTTAATTTATTCGGTCCTCAATGTTACCATTGACTAACCAACGTTCAAAAATACAGATACAATATAGACACAAACACATATATATAGTCTATCAAAGTTCTTTCGTTGCACATCTGCAACATCGTCAGTGGTGCTATTATGTTTCCTCCCGTTGCATTGTATGGCTACGCCATCTTTATTTAGTCTGTTTATTTATTTATTTATTTGTTTATTTTTTTGTCTTCTCTGCGCATGCGTTTGCGTGTGTGTATAGTGTTTTGTTTGATGTGTGTTCTTGTTTGGGTGATTGTGTATTGGTTAATGTATTCTATCTTAGTTTACTAGTGTGTGTTTATATGTGTTTGTTGTTATTGTCCTTGTGTATGTATTTATTTATTTATTTATTTAATTATTTATACTTCTCTTAGGTGTTGTTATTCCATTCATTTTTTCTCTTTAGCCTTGGCCTTCTAAGTTCTATTTCGCTGGCCTCTCTGATTTGCCTATCTGCTGGGTCATTTCTATGTTTAGATATTATTCTAACTTCTATGTTGTCTATGTTACCGTTGTGTTGTTGTCTGGCATGTTCGTATAGTACTGAACCGTTTTTTCGTCCTTTTAGTTCCCCCCAGTGTTGGTCTATGCTTTCACCTATGTTACGAGCTGTCTCGCCTATGTATGTTGTTGTCATGTTTCTGCAAGTACCCTCTGTATTCTTATGCTATAGACTACGTTTCTAGTTTTACAGTTTATCCGGGGGTTTACTTTACATATGATACATTTCCTATTAGTACAGTGGGTTTTCTTAAAGAGGTAGGTTTTGCTAATCAGGGATTTTATGGTGGTTCCTGGCTTTTCTACCATATATATATATATATATATATATATATATATATATATATATATATATATATATATATATATATATATATGGGAACTTCTCTATGCTGACGATCTGGTACTTATAGCAGAATCAGTAAAGGAGGTAGAGAACAAATTCTGGCTGTGGAGACAGCAGTTGGAATCAAGGGGACTGAGAGTGAACCTAGCAAAGATTAAAGTGTTGATAAGTAGGAAAGAGGACAAGACACTGATTGCTTCAGGAAAATGACCATGCTCGATATGTAGAAAAGGAGTTGGCATAAACTCTATAGAATGTAGACAATGCAGATCTTGGGCACACAAGAGATAGTGAGATAGCTGGCAAACTAACAGGAAAGGAAAACTTCATATGTTCAGATGTTCAGGGACAATTGACAGTAGAAGTGTCAGTGATAGGCATATTTTCAAACGCAGGTAGGGTCCATTGAGGTGGTTGATAGCTTCCGATATCTAAGTGATCAGATTTACAAGAGAGGAGGATGCTTCGAGGCCATATTATGTAGAATAAGGACAGGATGGAAGAAGTTTAGGGAGCTGCTTCCTCTGTTGACAACGAAGGGTTTCTCCCCATGAACGAAAGGTCGGTTATATGATGCCTGTGTGAGATGCGTGATGTTGCATGGTAGTGAGACATGGGCAGCAACTGCGGAGGATATGCGAAGGCTGGAGAGAAATGAAGCAAGCATGCTCTGATAGATGTGCAATGTCAATGTGCGTGAACGACCAAGCATGGACGAGTTGAGAGTGAAACTGTGTGTAAAAGGTATAAACTGTAGAGTGGAGGAGAGAAGACTGCGTTGGTATGGCAATGTGATGCACATGGAAGATGACCACTGAGTGAAGAAGTGCCAAGAAATCCCGGTGGAAGGAAAATGCAGTAGAGGAAGACCACGAAAAACATAGGCAGAGGTGGTGAGAACTGATCTCAGATAGATGAAGCTCACAGAAGAGATGACGAAGGACCGTGACAAGTGGAGTGATGCTGTGCTGAAGAGAACCAGTCCCACCCTTGCAAGCAATATAAAGCAAACGTAATATGATGATGATGATATATATATATAGACAAAGCATGACCGAATGGATAAGAATTTCACACATTAATCAGGTCCCGGTCTGACCCGATTGTGTTCTCAGATCATCCCAAACCCTGTGAATAAAATTGGAGAGATGGAAAATGTATAGAAACCTGTCGAATAGAGCGTACATGTTAAGCAAAGGGCCAAACTTGTCACACTCAGTGTCACGCTGAATCACCAAGGAAAGCGAATGCACTTATCAATAGAATGCTCAGCTACTAACACGTTAATTTCATGAGCAGGCTGATGGAACAACTGAAGCACTTATTGTTGAAACCGATGGAACCATTCCACACACACACACACACACATATATATACATGCATATATGCATATAAACACACGCGCGCGCGCGCGGTCACACACATACACATACACACTCACACATATCCACACACACACACACACACACACACACACACACACACATATATATATATATATATATATATATATATATATATATATAATAAGGGTTGACGGACATATATATATATATATATATATATATATGTGTGTGTGTGTGTGTGTGTGTGTGTATCACACTGAAAACACCAGTTCTCGTCCGATCACCGAAGTTAAGAAACCTCAAGCCTAGTTAGTACTTAGATGGGTGACCGCTTGGGAAACCTAGGTGCTCTAAACATTTCCTTTCAAGCGTGGTGCTCCAGCATGGCCTCAGCCGGATGGCTGGCACAGGTAAAAGAATAAACTCAGGGGCGGTGGAAGCATTTCTTTATTGGTCAATTTAGTTGTAGTGATTAGTTAAGCTCTTTGCACTCTAAAATGGTCAGAAAACTTCCACATGCGGTAAACATAACATGTACATAAATTGTAGCGCATATCCAAATAGATGTGTGTTTTGGTAGTTTAGGAAGAAAAATATAATTATGGGGGTGGGGTGTCTCCTCCCAGTTCCACCGCCATTGTGTGTGTGTATACACACAGACACACTCACACACACATGATAACCACAAACCCTCCTTCTCAATTCTACTTTTGAAAAGCATAAGAACTGTGAAACCGGTAAAGGAAACAAATAAATATTCTTAAAAAGACTCCAGTTGCATTTTCGATTTCATCTTTTTTCCTTATATATATAATTGGAAAATAGTAAAATCGAATCTCTGGCGGTTTGCAAGTAAATTCGGCCTACTTATATGAAATGATGAGTTAGCAAAGCACTCGATAAGTTGGGGCCTTAGAGTAATAACATACGTTTAAATAGCTTGACAAATCGAACATTGTGGTAGGCGAATCTAACACACAATATATACCAAAGTAACGATAGAACTAATCAGGTTGAGAAAAATACACCTGGACAAATCAAACGATCAATCGTTTAAAGTGTTTCTTTGAATCCGAAATCAAATATCAGACTTACGTGACTGGCAAGCTCGTGGTATTCATGATCGACGGAGGATTCAGTTTTTCAACAGGTTTTTCGTTCTACCAAGGACCGAAGTGATAAGCTATATGTTGCTGCTATATATGCTGCGTACCGTATCTATAGCTGTCACGTGTTAATTCCGGCAAGGGAAATAACCCCGGTTTTTGGCGGGTCATTCAAACTGTTTTGGCGGGTCATTCAAAGAAATATTTTAATTTCCGCTAATCATCATGATAAGCTCTCAACTATATATCATCATTCATTCTCATCTCGGGAACAATTTTGAATAGCGCCAGTTCGTAATTTGAACTCGAGAATTTTATATTCTCCGAGTGAAAAGAACCTTCTGACGAGAGTTTATCTTTTCAATGGAAGACCGCAAGGACTGATTTATTTTTGATACTCGAAACCAATTCGGTAAAGGTAACCATAGTGAGTACGGTGAATTTTTTGAAATTTATTTTGAAACTTTTTCTTATTTGCTAAACCTTGATTAGATATGTTCTGGCTCGTTAATTTATTAACCTGCCATTGAACCACATTGGCATATGGTTGGACAATACATGTGTCCCTGAATGCTTTTTGCGTGTTGGGATATATACTTTATTATTATTAATCTCCTCTTGGTTGAGAAAAAATTTTGTCATTTTGACTGCTGCTATTTATAGTGGTAGTAGACTGACCTCCCTGCCTCTGCTTCTATCTTTACACACGGCACTGGACAGAATTGCTTCCACATCATTCATTCTCATCTCAGGAACAATTTTGAATAGCGCCAGTTCGTAATTTGAACTCGGGAATTTTATATTCTCCGAGTGAAAAGAACCTTCTGACGAGAGTTTATCTTTTCAATGGAAGGCCGCAAGGACTGTCCATTTATTTTTGAGACTCGAAACCGATTCGGTAAAGGTAACCATAGTGAGTACAGTGAATTTTTTGAAATTTATTTTGAAACATTTTCTTATTTGCTAAACCTTGATTATATATATATATATATCATTTTTTAAAATTAATCTCTGTACCCCCTCCTAAGGGGGTTGATGTATCGAACGTCTTCGCATTTGGTAAGAAACTGGTATTATACCAAATTTCTTCACCTGCTATATATATATATATATATATATATATATATGCATTCATTTATTATGACTATTGGTGAGATTTGTTACTCTAGGTGTCACCTGTGCACTCACAGTAACACCAGTCTTGTCTGATGATCTTGTGAGTACCCAGGTGAGGCTCCAGAGTAATAAGACTCATCACTTAGCCATAATAAATGAATATTTAAACTCTACTTCCCTCTATGTCTATCACAAAAAACTCTTTTTAATCCCCCTCTCTGTAAATACTAAAACCAAACTCTGCCCCTCTATATATCTACCATGACACCAACTCTCTTACCCCCTTCTCTATATCTAACACTAATACGCTCACCCTTCTCTATAAATATCTACACTTATCTCTCCCAACCGCCCTCACTATATCAATCACCCCTAAACTCTCCCCCTCTCTATATCTACTACATGGCACTTTCCCATTACCCCTCTCTATATATCTACAACCATCAAATTCTCCCCCTCGCTATATCTAACATACAGAACAATCTCCCAATCACCCTCTTTATACCAATCATCTCCAAACTCTCCCCCTCACCATCTCTACCAGACTCTTTTGTAATTGTTCTCTCTCTATCCATCACAAACTCCCCCTTTTATATCTTTAATGACAATATCTCATCCAGTCCCCCTCTATATATTTAGCGATATTTATCTCACCCAACTCCCTCATTATCTCCTATCAATTACCACCAAACTATTCCCCTCTCTACATCTACCATACAACACACTCTCTCTCTCTTTCCCTCTCACTCTATCACTGCCTAACTCTTCTCCTCTCTATATCTAACGATAGGTATCTCTATCAATCCTCTCACTCTATTCATTACAACCAAACTCTCCCCCTCTCTACATCAATCATACAACATTCTCTCCCAATGCCCCTTCTTTATCAATTAACATCAAACTCTCCTCCTCTCTATATCAATTAACACCAAACTCTCCCCCTCCCAATATCTACTACACAGAAGCCTCTTCGAATACCCCTCTCTATAACAACTAATGTCAAAATCTCCCCCTCTCTATATCTACCATACAACACTCATCCTCGCTCACTCAATCCATCACTACCAAACTCGCTCCCTCTCTATATTATGCAGCGGATGTTAACAGCAGACGGACCGCCTGACCATCGAAGCACGTCCATTCCACAAAGCGAAAGAGCAAACGCTCCAGTCCAGTGAAACGAGGCTTTGGACATGATATGACGGTCAGACTGCAGTAGATGACGGACGCGATGTACGCCTTCACCAACTCCACTCGACCTTTCAGGGATAGCTTCCTCTCAGCCCGTTTCTGGTTGAGAGTGGCCACCCTGCTCTTCACCTCGTCCCAGTTTTTGTCCGTCTGGAGATCCGGAACAAATCAGACCCCGAGAAATTTAACCGATCCGTCTAGTGCTCAACGACGCTATTGGACGATATGGACCTGCCTCACCAGGTGCTGAGCTGCAGGCCTACTGATTTTGGTTAATTTGTGCTCCTGTTATCACCTCGTTATCACCTCGTATTCTCTCAGAGCAGCGCCAGTCGCTTCGATGTGTTTGGCGCTCGATACCATTACAGTGACGTCATAGGCATAAATGACACGATTCTCCCGCATCCTAGTTCGTGCGGGATGCCCCTCAACGCGTCCCCAGTTTGTGTAATAATGGCTCGAGAGGGGACAACCATGGTGAACCTAGCGCATGATGTTGAAAGGTTTCGAAAGGTGACCGTTCACTCTCACTCCCCATTGCAGCGATCCACCCTCTGACAACGGGCCCAAAACCGGCTGATCAGAGGTATTTAATAGTATAGTGAAGGTGGATTATCTGCAGGTTCCTTATGTGTTCAGCTTAAATGTTCTCCTTTTCACTAATCTTTGTATTATCATCTGCAGCGCAGCTGATTTCCACTACTGTGCATGCCTTCTTTTCTCTCTTTCCATATCATTATGTCTGGTCTCTTATGTTTACTTTTTATTGGGGTTTTGACTGGAATATTCCACTAGTACTCTTTCATATTATATGTCCGTATACCATCCAGATCAAATGTTAATACTTTTATCTGCAACACTATCCTTTCTGTGGATTATATGTATGTATGTATGTATGTATGTGTTATGTCAGGTCAGCAGTTGGTGCTACTGGTAACATGTATCCCAGTACAACCTGTCTCATGGTCGGGTCGTTGGCGACTAAACTGGCAACCCCACCAAGGTTTCTTGGTGAGGAGGGTGACTTTGGACATCCTGCAGGACTAAAAAACAAAACCTGTCAAAGGGCAAAGGAGCTCTTAAGAGTCAATGGCCATCCA
Source organism: Eledone cirrhosa (assembly GCA_964016885.1). NCBI lineage: Eukaryota > Metazoa > Mollusca > Cephalopoda > Octopoda > Eledonidae > Eledone > Eledone cirrhosa. The sequence continues at coordinate 89,102,906 of OZ024741.1, forward strand.
AAATCACCGGGAGAGATGACCCCTTAGCCTTTGTCAAGGCAGAATTCTAGGAGAAGGAAAACTCTGATATAACACCTGCAACTCTGATAGTATCCAATGATGTTGACTTGTTCTTCTTTTTGGTAAATATCATCTTGGTTAAGAGAGTGGGACTGGCTTTGTGCAGTGCCTTTGCTCACTATAAAAGCTTCACGGCACAGGCATTGCTTTATATCTGGAGATCTATCTGCACTTGTCGTCACATGGTACCATGGGCCCAGCACTATATGTCAATAATTGTCACAAGTGTAGTGTTTGTACCAGAGTTTTCAAGTCGCTGGCTGGACTAAAAAGTCACACTCGTTCAGCGCATCGGTAGGGGTTCTCCTACATGGATATATAGTAGTGGCCGTACTCGAAAACGAGTTGGCAGCCACCATGTATATGTGTGTATGTGTGTATACATATGTATGTATGTGTGTGTGTGGATGGATGGATAGTTGAATGCATGCATGTATATATGTATGTATGTACGATGTATGTATATATGCTGTGTATCCATGCATATAAGTATGTATTATGTATGTATGCATGGATGTATGTATGTATATATATATATATGTGTGTATGTGTGTATACATACCTACATACAAAGTACATACACATACATACACACACACGCACACACACACACACGCGCGCACACACACACACACACTCACACAGACACACCCCCACCCACACCCCCACACCCACCCACACACCCACACACACACAAGTGCGTCCAGGAAGAACCCACCCACAAGCTGCCTCTAAGAAAACCAGCTGCTCAACCCGGATGTTTCTGTCCACCACAGCTCATCGGCCGCTTCCATACGACAATGTTGATGATACATACCACACAGCCATCCGTTACGACAGCTCACAATACTTTAATGATACAGATGGCTGCTCAGTGAGAGACAGAGAGAAAGGAGATAACGAGGGGCAAAAGGAAAGGAGCTAGAGGGAGCGGTCCAGAAAGATATCAGGTGAGGGTAGAAGAGGTAGGGGGAGGGCTCAGAAAAAGAGTGGGAAAGAGAGAAAGAGACAGGTGGTGGTGGTGGTGGTGGTGGTAGTGGTGGGTCATCTGTTACCGAACTGTTTTGTCAATGAGATGTTATATACTTTAATGAACCACTCAATAATTCATTTTGAAATAACGGTCGATGTGCGCGCGTAGATATATATCAATATACATACATACATACATACATACATACATACATATATACATACATACATACATACATACACATAAAGATGTCATCACGGTACTATCTACCTATGAGGCATGATGTAGTGGCCAAAAAACTGTACAATGCAATCCGTAGAAAAGATAGTCCCGACAATAAACACATTAAAAGCTACAGCAATGTGGAAGATATACACACATAATATGAAAGAGTACTGGTGGAATGCTTCAGTCAAAACCCCAATAAAATGCAGGCATAATAGACCAGGTATGATGATATGGGACAGGGGAAAAAGCAGTGGAAAAGAAAGTAGTGGAAGTTAGCTGCCCAGCAGATGCCAATATAATATTAAAGATTAGTGAAAAGGAGAATATCTATGCAGAACTAAAGAGAAATCTGCATATACTCCACCCTGACTATACCTTCAGATTTATACCTGTGATTGTTGGGGCATTGCGGTATGTTAGTAACTGCCTCAGTACAAATCTCGAGAAGCTAGGCTTCACAGAAACAGAAAGAACACAACTAGTTTGAAAATTAAAAGTACAATCCATTAATAGAACAGTAAAAATGTAAAACATTCCAAAAATTCTGCATGTAATAACTGCATATACACATGTACAGATACAAAACATATGCACAAGCACACATACAACTCAAAACAAAACATCCATACATACATTAACATCCATACCGGCACACACATGCATGCAGACATGCATACGTATCTACCTAGTTGATGTTGTGTAAATTCCAATGAGAGAGTCTTGTGTCTATGTTAGAAACCGACTCTCTATTGGTAAAAATTTGTGAAATTATAAAGCCAGAAGAACACACACACACATACACACACATATATGTATATATAATATATATATATTAATGAAGTAGAGACTCGACTGCGAGCGTTTTCCGCTTGTTACAATCACACACATGTTATACATATATATATATATATACATACATATATATACATATATACATATAATATGTATGTATGTGTCTTATGTCGGGTCGCTCTTCAACGTTACTGGTAACATGTAACCCAATACAACCTCTGCATGGTCGGATCGTCGGCGACTAAACCGGCAGCCCAAGCAAGCTTTCTTGGTGAGCAGGGTGATTTTGGACACCCGGTGGGATGAAAAACAAAACCCGTCATAGGGCGGAGGAACTCAGGAGAGTCAACGGCCATCCAATAAAGTATTTTTTGTTTGTTTGTTTGGAGCGAGAGACTTCTAGTGTTCATTAAGACATCTCTCAGGGAGAAGGTCACCCTAATATATAACCTGCGACTTCGTTTACATCCAATGATGGAGACCAGTTCTTCTTTTTGGACAAATGTATTCGATGTTCAGAGAGTGGGATTGGCGCCGTGCAACGCTTTTCCTCACTTAAAAAAGCTTCAAGTACAGACATAACTTGAAATGTGACATTTTTTGCGATGCATGGTATTGCTGGCCATAGGCAAGTCCCTAGCAGGACTAAAAAGCCACGAGGTTTAAATATCAACCGATAGCATTAATCAAAATCGAGTTGCACCCATCATCATGTATGTATGTATGTATGTATGTATGTATGTATGTATGAGGTGAGATGACCCCTTAGCCTTTGTCAAGACAGAATTCTAGGAGAAGGAAAACTCTGATATAACACCTGCAACCCTGATGGTATCCAATGATGTTGACTTGTTCTTCTTTTTGGTAAGTATCATCTTGGTTAAGAGAGTGGGACTGGCTTTGTGCAGTGCCTTTGCTCACTATAAAAGCTTCACGGCACAGGCATTGCTTTATATCTGGAGATCTCTCTGCACTTGTCGTCACATGGTGCCATGGGCCCAGCACTATGTGTCAATAACTGTCACAAGTGTAGTGTTTGTACCAGAGTTTTCAAGTCGCTGGCTGGACTAAAAAGTCACACTCGTTCAGCGCATCGGTAGGGGTTCTCCTACATGGATATAAAGTAGTGGCCGTACTCGAAAACGAGTTGGCAGCCACCATGTATGTATGTATGTATGTATGTATGTATGTATGTATGCATGGTCGGGTCGTCAGTGATATTTGGACACCCTGCGGGATCAAGTACAAGACCGGGCAAAGGGCGGAGGAACTCAGCTGAGTCAACGGCCATCCAAATAGTACTTTTCTTCCTCCTGAGAGTGAAAAGCCCCAGTTACTGTCACAACACCTTTCTAAGAGAGGGTAACTGAACCCCCCCCCCCCCCCCAAAAAAAAAAACCCCTGCATCTTCGGAAACAGCCGATGATGTTGACCAGTTCTCCTTTTCGGGCAGTGTTTTCGATGCTCAGAGAGTGGGATTGGTGGAGTGCAGGGCATTTCCCCACTTAAAAACCTTCAAAGCACAGGCATTGCTTGTTCAGGATCTGTTACAGGTTCGTGTGGCTGGCCGTAGCCTAAAGGTGCACCATTTTCTGTAATCTGTCAAGCGATTGTAATACTCTTAGCAGAGTTTGCAGCCACCATGTATGTATGTATGTCCGTGTGGTGTTGACGGACGCGAGAATGAGCACTCAATACCGATGTAGTGGTTAATAATATTCTTCATTATGGCAAGCCTTGTGATGATACAGGTATACAGGTGAAACTCCGGAGAAACAAGACTCATCACTTAGCAATAATAAAGAATACACACACACACATACACACACACATACACACACACATATATATATATACAGTCCACTTTGCTTCTCATTTCGGGGTCAATAAAGAAAATACCAGTCTAGTGCTAGTGTCGTCCTCTCTCCTTCCAGCTATTACATACTGGGCCAAGGACAGGGAGCGTCGAGAGAGTATCCATGTCTGCTTGCGATTGCAAGGGCACCTAAAACACTTAGAAAAGCATGGTGCATACTACCAAGTAATACTCGATTGCAAGTAACGGTTGTAGTTTTATTTACATTTTTTTACTACAGTATTCGGCATTATAAGTGAAAACATAACAATTCAAAGTGAGAATAACGATTTCTAAGTGACACATGTCAGATCTATGTGAGAACAGAAATTTTAAAATGAACATATAGCACTTCAAACATACACCTACTCTGACGAAACTTTTCTTTACTCACCAATAAACCTCTTACAAACAGAGTTAATCCTCTAGCATTTACATTACTCTATATATATTATTGTATTTTTGTGGTAAAGCTTTATCTTATATAATTATCTCACATAATAATGAATCTATGAGATTTTGATATTATTTATTTTGAGAACAATACCTTAAAGTCGGTACGAGTAGCCAGTTATCGCCGGTTTCAACCGAAAGAGGTGAGAGAATTCTGGCCGGATAGGGCCGGTTTAAATGCTAAAGGGTTAATCTATTAGCAACTTAGTCACCTCACATCAAACATTTATTTCTGACAAGTTACATTTTGAGGAAATTTAAAAACTGCACAAATCTTTGAAGTAGGTGTTATGTCCCAGTGTTTGATATTATCTGTGTCTGGGAAGCAAATGAAATGGCTATTTTAACCATTTTATGAGTGGTTTAAATCTCTTAACCATCATTTATCATGTAAGCGCATTTAGTATTTGACACAAAATGTAAATTTATTGTACAAAATCAGATTTAAAATTTTACAAACAGGTGTTAATTGCACATTAAAATAATCAGACTTCTTCCAGTCTACAAATTTAATTTACACCATGTCATGGCACCTGCCTCAAAGATCTGTTTTCCTTCAAATAAACCCTGAAAAAGGTGGACAGAGACGCCTGCGGGAATTGAAACACGCACTTGTTATATGTCAGACGGCTTCAATAACCACTACTTTTTATATACAATTTTAATTATTTCTAAAATGTGTGTCCTCAACGTGAAAAGTTTAAGAAACTGTGTATTAAGACCAGGCTTTATTTTAAGGAAATTTTAGAACTGCACAAATCTTTGAGGCAGGAGCTATGACCCAGTGTTTGTTATTCTCTGAGTCTGAGAAGTATTTGGTGGAACGTTGATTTTTTTAAATTTTATAATTTTGTCGTATGTATGGCTATACGAAACATTGTTTATTTTAATGAAATTTTAGAAGTTTACAAATCTTCGAGGCAGTTGTTTGATAATTTTTGAGTTTCAGAAACATTTATTATGGCTATTTTAAACATTTGATGGGTGTTTAAAGTCTTAATCATCTACGCGCTTCAAATAAAAAGTAAGCTTACTGCACAAAATTAGATTTAGAATAATACAAGCAAGGGTCCATTAAAAATAATCAGTGACTAAGTAAAATCTTACACGTATGGGAAGGAATATAGGGTGTCCCCAAAAAATGTATGCATACTTTGATTACCTGTATAGGCAATATTTATTAGAATGCTGTTGAAGTGTGTATACATTTACGGGGGCCACCCTGTATATATTAAGTGGTAAAAGCTTGGTTGTTCGACCATAGCTAAGCCGGGGCTGAGCGATAATAACTATGATACTAAAAGCCAGGGGAGAAAAGGAGGCCTTTACGGAACCACTAGAAATGCTAGAAATAGTAATTAGGGCTTCTTTAATCCATACTTTGTAAAAAATGGAAACACATTGTATGTCTGAACAAAAAGAAAAACAATCCCAAAAATAAATAAATATATAATTTGAAAATATATTCTAAAATGGTTGATAATTAACTAAATTAAATCGCGTACCCTTGGAGATGGAGAAAAGTGGAGAGAGCCGCCTGAGGGGAATATATGAATTAAAATAAGTGATGGTCACAGCTAGAACCCCTTTGACCATAATATCTGTTGGATTAGAACTGTGCTGAGCTAAACAACAACTAAGAGCAATACACACACACACACACACACACACATACACACACACACACATATATATATATATATATATATATATATATATATATATATATATATATATATATATATATATATATATATATATATATATATTGTTATGCTTTGGGAGGGTCATGTTGCCAATAAGAAACACACGCACCAGTTTCTTTCACTCCAATTTATTATAAATTAAATTTATAAATTTAAGAATTTATAAATTTCCGGTTGGTTGGTTGGTTCCATAACCGGACGGTTGTTCATATATTGTCAAAGTTCTTTCGTCACACATTCTGTGACCTCTTCAGTGACTGAGGATTCTTTTCTTTGTTTTGTGCCTCTCCTTTGTTCTGTCCTACGCCAAACACAAAAACAATATTTAAAAGCCGATAATCATATACAGTGTTCTCCCGACATTCGCGAACCCGGTTATTCGCGGAATTTACCTTAGAACCTAACTAATACTAGAAATAAAACCCTTTTTTGTACAGTCGACTGTACAAAAAAGGGTTTTATTTCTAGTATTAACAATTGTTTCATTGATCAGGTGAGTCTAAAGGCCGCTAATCACTCGAAGTTGCGACACTCGACCTTAAATACAGTGTTTGCCTCTGATCAAATCATTGTATTCCGAAGGGTCGTCCAATAGGCCGGCAAAAACGGTATATTGTTATTAATAATTTAGAGTAAAACATATATACATATTGCCACGAAAAAGCCATTAAAAAAATTGTGGAAGATATTTACGATTCCACGAATATTCGGTGGTTTCCACGGACAATTATTAGTTAGGTTCTAAGGAAAATTCCGCGAATAACCGGGTCCGCGAATGTCGGGAGAACACTGTTATTATTTCTTTTAAATATTTCGCTATAGTCCTTAGCTGCCAAGAAATAAGGGGGCGGGAGGATAAAAGCCAAAGTATAAAAAAATATAGAATAATATAAATAAATAAAAGATCGACAAAAGCAACAACGAAAACACAATAATAACGAAAACAACAACAACAACCAGGAGTTACTGAGTATACAAAAATGTGTGATGTTTTGTGTTTTGAGTTCATTTTATTTGACTATAGTATTCAAGTCATTCAATTTAGGAGTTAATGAAGTGGAAAGATGAAAAAGGTGTAACAAATCTGTTCACTTCGTTCTGTTTTCACTCATAAAATACGCAACAACAGCAGTATATTATAAAAGAGAGTTATATAACAATTTTTAACCATCCCATACACACAATGATCTATGTACCTAATCTATCTATCTTTGTATTTAGCATTTGTTCACCTCTCTCTCTCTCTCTCTCTCTCTCTCTCTCTCTCTCTCTCTCTCTCTCTCTCTCTCTCTCTCTCTCTCTATCTATCTATCTATCTATCTATCTATTTATCTATCTATCTATATTTGTCTAGCTATCTATCTCTTTGTATCTAACAATTTCCTGATTTAAATACATATCTATCTATCTATCTAAGATCTGTTCGAGATGCGTGCGAGACGAAGAAACCGTCGCGCACGCATTCGTACACTGCCCGGGCGTTACCGACCTGTGGGGCTATGTAGAACGACTATTGTCGCGGGTGGGACCAATCCAGTTGACCACCGAGTCCATTGTCATGATCAAACCGCCACCCTCCTTCAAAAACGAAGGAGAGGCGGTTTTCCTTTGTGTGATAGCTATGGCGAAAGAGGTTGTATGGTGGACGAGGTTAAAACGCCTGAGGTCAGACACCTTTCTCTCCGGCGAACAACTGATTCTTTTTTTCAAATACCACTTTGGAAGAAGAATCAGGATGAAGAGAGAGGTGCTAACCCAGCAAGTTTTATGAAAGGTGGGTGAAAGTGGCGAGAATGGCCCGAGTGAATGGGCCTTCTCTCTATATCAGCTTGTAGGTTGAGGAAAAAGAGGAGGAGAGGAAAGGAGTACAAACTCTTCGTACTCCTGGAGATGAGGGTTGCACATTTTTTTTTCGGGGGTATGTGTTACCCATATAAACTGTCTCTCCCTATTGGGGAAAATCGACTAATTTTTAAATTGCATTTGTGATAATATTTTACACGTTTTTATTGTATGTAAACTTCCCCCTTTGTATTTGTCCCCTTCTTTTGTGCCCCTGTGGCTAATAAAGAAATATATCTATCTATCTATCTATCTATCTATCTATCTATCTATCTATCTATCTATCTATCTACCTATCTATCTACCTATCTATCTAAATATCTATCTAAATATCTATCTATCTCTTTATCTATCTATCTATCTGTTTACCTATCTACCTATCTATCAATGTATCACTCTGTCTATCCCTATCAATGTAACTATTCTATTCTATATCCTATCTATAACTAGTTTCCTCTTTGTGTCAACTAACCGGCTGTCCCAGTTATTGCTTCCATTTATACGTGTCTAACTTTAAAAGACGGACACGAAATGCAAAAAGGAGTCTATCAAATTTCTTAACTTTTTTACTGTGACTCATAACAACGCAGCTATCCATTCATTTATCCATTCATTCATCCATTCATTCACAGATTTATAATATATTTGAATCATCTACGATTCATTGGCTGGACTATTTCTTAAATCAATTGAATGCATGTACATTTATATAAGGGTTGGGGTTGTGTATTTAATGTATTTAATGTATATACACCCTTCTGCATCAAAAACGTTTTTATGTATATATTTTTTTCTTTACGCTGTATGGTTTAACTAATAGCTGGGTTTGTCATTCAGCCATTCCGATCAGCAGATCCTGATGTAATCGTAAAAAGCACCTAACGTTTCGTGTATTTCCATTATAGATGTGGTATCTCGTGGATGGTTCAATGAAAAACATAAGAAGGCCGGATTTCAATAACTTCCATTATTATTACATAATACATATTTCCGTGGCCGATTAATTTAGGTCATCAGACCATGACACAAAACAATCGGTAACGTCATCAGATAGTATGAACATTACAGATTTAGTTAAGTAATCTTTACTGGGGCACAGAAAAATATTAACTAAGAATTAATGATGCAAAGGCAGTCAAGATTACCATATTCTCGTTAACAAAGTATTGCCTTCCGGAGACATAATTTAATCATACTTTTAGTTTTCAACATAAGTCTGATTGGCAGTATCGGTAAAGAGTTGGACGCCATGCTTTCTAGCGTAGTTACGTCCTTTTACGGTCTGAGTTCAAATCCCGTCGAGGTTAACTTTGCCTTTCATCCTTACGGGGTCGATAAAATAAAGTACCAGTAATGTACTGGGTAAATTGCTGGCTTTGTGCCAAAAGTAGAAACAATTATCTATTAATAAATTTAATAAATCACTTAGTAAATCATACAGTAAGTACTTTATAAACATGCAAGTATCTTTAGAGTGATGGCCCAAACCCTGAAACATTATTTTTATCTCTACTTGGATCTAGAGTAGGTATTGTAAATATCTATATCCTTATACAGAGGCGGCAAATTGGTAGAGTTGTTAGAACGCCGAATAGAAGGCTTTGTGGTATTCATTTCGGATCTCGGAGGTCAACTTTGCTTTTCATCCATTGAAAGTCGATAAAAAAAAGTACCAGTCTAGTACTGGTGTCGATTCTTTCTCTGTGTTTCTTTCTCACTTCCATTCTCTCACTCTCTATCCTTCTCTGGAAGAAATATGCTGTATTCAGACCTGGAAAGGAGACTGGGGGCGCCATCAGGTTTTAAAATGCTTTAGAAATGCCGTTTGTCAATGTGGTGCCTCTACGACTCCAACAGGAGTTACGTGACCATGAAATACATGCATATCCTTATAATTTTTATACTTTTTGGCTGTAGAGTAGGTATTGTATACATCTATATCTTTATATATTTATAATTTTAGTCGATTATCTTTCTGTCTTCAAGTGATAATATCTATGTCCAACAGTATGTACACTCACATCAGTAGGGAACGTTTATCTATATATCTTTATGTCTTTTATAATAACGGTTTTTGATTTAGGCACAAGGCCAGCAATTTGGGGGAGGGGGAAAGTCGATTAAATTGACTCGTTTGTTACCGGTACTTTATTTATGTAGGGATGAAAGGCAAAGCTAACATCGGCGGGATTTGAACTCAAAACGCAAGGGGGGGGGGGGGGCAACACTATGCTGCGAGCATGGTGTCCAACGCTCTAACAATACTGCCAATGCACCGCTCTTTCGTCTTTTATAATAAGGAAAGGGTAACTACGTGTTTATGAACACTTTACCAATATTGGTATACTTCGGAAAAATTAATGTGTGCATTTGTGTATTGAATGCTTCGCTGACATTATTGTTGTGTTTATACAATTTCCTGCACTTGATATGTTGTGTTTATACACACACACACACACACACACACACACACACACACACATACATATACATATATATATATATATATATAATATTATAATGAAATGACAGGAGGCTGGATTTGTGTAAATCCTTGAAAGGTTTATTGTACTATGATCATTTCAATGACCGGGTTCCGTATGAATCCGGTGATATCATCAGGTATTCGAAATATAATACGTGAATGTAATAGATAAAATCCATGGGGCTGAAAATCGAGGACCCGTGGGCGACCACTATCCAGCACCTTCTACCTTAGCCGGTCACCCTCGAGAATAGACCAGTTCTATCCAGTGGTGAACCTCAAACCTGAATAAATATATATATATATATATATATATATATATATATATATATATATATATATATATATATGCGCGTATGGGCGTGTCTTAAATATCAGGGTTTTCACGTTTGTGTGTCTATTGCTTAAGGAAATCTTTTAAACAGCTAAATGATATCGTCTGTACCCAGTATGTTTTTTTTTATCTTGGCGTATGTTTCTTTTACTTCAACAATGGCAGAATTAGTAAATGCACACCACTATTTGCCAACACTGAATTGGTAAACGTGTATTTTATATTTTATACTTTGTAAATTACTAGTACAATTTACTCCCATATGAGTAATTTGTTTGCATTTATTTACTACATTCAATGAAATAAACTGTGTATTATTTATCAGTAATTCTTAAACAAAACCTCGAAGTCATTGAGCTCACCAAGGTTTTTTTTATACTTAGCAATTATTTGTCTAGCCCTAAGTTGTATTTCCTCGAAGTAGTCCCTCCTACAAATTCTCGTCGTCACTTTCTGCGAGTGCAAAGTTCTTGGGGGAGTAGATTGATGCCCTGCCTGTGGTCAACATTGGCTTGTCAGTCAGGACGAACTCCGCATCTCCATTGCACTTCGAGTGGGAAAAGATGTCTGTGGGGGTCTTAGATGTCACTATGGAAGGTCCATATATGGTTTGTCCTGCCGCCTGAGTGATGGTCGTTTCGCCCGCCGAATCGAGCTGACCTAGCACGGGTAAATATCCCCTCAGTTCTGGAGATGGATGGCTTATCCAGAAGTGATGGAAAGAGACCAGACAGCCTTACCTTTTGTCTCTGGGTAAGAGGTAGGTGTCTCATCCGGAACTCCACAGTCAGTAATTCTTTCGCTCCCTCCCAGATCATGGATGCCGCGGTAAATGTGGGGGTCACTGCTTCCGTTGCCGAATGGAATAAAATTCGGAAACACCTGGATTTATCTAATAATTATTTTCTCTAGCCTGTGGCGTTCGAGACATTTTGTGGAGTTGGGCCGCTGACAGGGAAGTGCTTGTCATCGCTGGCGGCTCGCCTTACTGAGGTGTCAGATGATACCCGTGAGGGTGCCTGGCTGTTTCTGAACTTTAGCCTCGCCATCACCCGTGGGGGTGTCTGGCTGTTTCTGCGCCTTAGTCTCACCATCACCCGTGGTAATGCTGCGAGCGTATTGGCTTGCCTCAAAATATTCTGTTAACCTTTCTGATGTGCGGCCGATTGTCGCACTTGGTGGCAAATTGATGGTTGTTTTCGTTTTTGTTTTTGCTTCCCCCCCTTATTTTTGTTTTTTGTTTTTTGTTTTTTTTCTTTCTCACGCTCTGGTTATATATTTTGGTGCGTTGTTTTTATGAGGTTTCTGCAATAGTTAATTGTATTAGTTATATGTGTTTATATTTCTGTTTACCAACAACCTTATATTTGTAATGTTATTCTGAAAGAACTGTGAGTAGTTTATTTAGATGTCGGTTGATTAAACAGTTACGTATATATATTTACATCATAGTAGATAGGAATAAAACTACATACTAAGATATGAAGATAAAACCAATTAGTTTACCGTAACAGCCAATTTCATACCACTCTTGTATCTTCAGCGACATTATAAAGTACAAAACTGTTATGAGTTTTCATAGTGTTGCTGTGATGTTCCGATATTTTTCTCCCGATCTAAATGTTTGTATATTATAATATCTCTGAAAATACAAGTGTGATGTAAAATTGGTGGGTAAGGTAAATTAATCGATGTTATGCTAAGATCTTATATATTACTAGCTGAGGTACCCGGCTTCGCCCGGGAGAACAGTTAAGAGAAGACGGATAACAGAGAAAACGACTGTATTGGATGTGGTGTCTGCTTAAGGTGCGACCGTAATGTGTGAGTGTGTATGAAAAAGACAAAAAAAAAAAAACAATCATAAAACTTCTTTATTAGGCTGGAGTAGTAAACTGCTGATTAAATGGTTGCATTGGCCTTGGATTCTAAATGTTGTGAAATAACTATAGTCAGTATGATCTTTTTCAGCTCCAACATCTGAAACACAGGAATATACCGCATAACATTGCTTCTGAAGTGTTGCTTCGTTAATATGGTCTGTAAGTAGTATATGGATAAAAGCTGGAGGGTAAATTAATTTCTAATAGTATTAATTTTTCTTTGTTCTATAAAATCAAAGACTGTAAAACGAATTTATAAAAGCTAACGCAATATTGTTAAACCTTCCTATAGATCAAAGGATATATAATTTAAGCCGTTTCTGAACTTTCGTGGGACGTTACTCTCTCTCTCTTTCTCTCTCTCTCTCTGAATATCTAACACTTTAATTGTATCTCTCTCTGTATAACTGCCTCTCTCTATGTGTCTCTCTCTTTAGATGTGTGTGTGTGTGTGTAAAGCTGGGAATGTTGAACCCCTGATTACGGAGTCACCAGATGAAACGAAAAAGGAAAGTATATATATATATAGAGAGAGAGAGAGGGGGGGGGCTATAGATATGTATGTAGCTGAGCATTACACAGACACGTGCACGCTTAACGTAGTTCCCGTGGAGATTCAGTGTGATACAGTAACAAGTTTGGTAACTTTAATTACAGGTACAACTCATTTTTGCCAGCTGCGTGTACGGGAGCAAAGTAAAATAAAGTGTCTCACTAAAGGACATAAAGCGCCGGCCGGTCCGAGAGTCGAACTCATGGCCTTTCAATTTAAAGCTCAGTACGCAAACCACTAAATCACGCGCCTTCACCATATGTATATTTGTACAGCAAAACATGTTAAATACATACACACACATATATATATATATTTAATATAAATCTTTAGTTATATAAATATATGAGCGGTGTGTGTGTGTATACGTGAGTATATATATATATATATATATATATATATATATATATATATATGTATATATATATATATATGTATATGTATGTATGTATGTATGTGGGTGCATATAATATATATATATACATACATGTACGGATACATCTATTTTATTCACAATGATTATGTATTCACGCCCGTTCTTTCATTCTCTGTATTTAGCTGTAGTGACCGCGATACATATAGAATTTATCTCTATTGTCATTTTAAAAGGAGCAAGAACCAATGTAATATCGTACCATCTCAAATCCCACTAACTACCCACCACCCATAATTGAATGTCATCGAGTATATAGGCCGAGGATTTCCACTGATTGTGTGTGCACACACACTCACACACAAGGACTTACACACTGACGCAAACATATATACACAGACTTACAAATATATATCTATATATATGTATGTATGTGTGTGTGTATATATATATATATATAATTATTCATTTGATCAAATAATTTTCCGACTTTTTCGTAAACAGATGTAAATCACTCAACGATTTGTATTCCTTAGGTTTTTCTCTCTAAGGTATCAGCCGGAGTTTTAATATAATAAATAAGAGAGATGGTTTTATACGTACATCCTCATTTTATTATCTAATTCCATGATACGTATTTCAAAGGTTCAAGGGTGGTTATATAATAACCCCCTAGCATGTTTTCTTCAGATGGATTGAGAGCTGTTTTCCTATACATTGATATGTTTCTGGTTTAACGCGGACAGCGATGTTAACACCACGTTAAACCAGAAACATATCAATGTATAGGAAAACAGCTCTCAATCCATCTGAAGAAAACATGCTAGGGGTTTAATATATAACCTCACTTGCACCTTTGAAATACGTATAATGGAATTAGTTAATAAAATGAGGATGTACGTATAAAACCGTCTCTCTTATTTTATATATATATATAATATAAAACGAAAAATCAGTGATGCATCTGGACTCTGTTTATTGTGTGGAAGCATCATAGCTACCATTAAACACACACACACACACACACACACACACACACACACACACACACACACACACACACACACACACACACACACACACACACACACATATATATATATGTTTATTCCGGGTTCAATTGGGAGTAACCACAGAAAGGGCTTTCCTGATGATTTCCTTCGAATGAAACAGTTCTAGTCCTGTAGAAGCCATTTCTCTCTCTCTATTATATATATATATATATATATATATATATATATATATTCACACACACGCGCACATTTATATATTCTTCTACACATCAGTTACCGGCACTAAAACAAAGTTCCTCCCTCAGCTCACCCTGTCCAACATTGTCATGTGAACTTCTCTTGCCTTAAGCACAGTGTCATCTCCGAGGTCTTTCTTCGGTGTGATGTTTAATCTCCAACCTTGGCTGCATACATCAGGTTTCCAGTGAAGAATGCCGCCAGCAGATTCATTGTAACGTGTCACATGTACGGCAAATGCAAGCCCCCGTCGATTTATGATGTCAGCAAGGTGATGATGTGAACCATAGGGCGATTTATTTGTTACATGTGCTTTCCAAGAGATGCTCGACCTTTCTCAGCATTTGCGTGAATGTGCTATTAATCCTCTATTTGTGTATTTTTGGTAATGTTCATGACTTAAACCCGTTGAGGAAAATAGACTCAATCTATGCCGTATCTCACGACGCCGCCCCCCCCTACACCATACTCAGGTGTTACGGGTTCATTTATACATATTCAGATAAAATATTCAATAGTATCTGTATTACGTTCAGCATCCGCATTCTGTACATTGACATGTTAATCTGACAAAAATCCGTTATTAGCCGTTGCTAACTATTATATTACCGTGAAGTGTTGGGTTTAGATTACTCCAGAATCGAAAAGGAAGAAGTTTGATTGGTCGATCTATAAGGAGCCGGTTATATGTTAGATTTATAACTATAGTAGTAGTGGGAGGGACTATAGCAACAGCAGAGGCGAATGTAATATATATATATATATATAATAATGAAATGACAGGAGGCTGGATTTGTGTAAATCCTTGAAAGGTTTATTATACTATGATCATTTCAATGACCGGGTTCCGTATGAATCCGGTGATATCATCAGGTATTCGAAATATAATACGTGAATGTAATAGATAAAAACCATGGGGCTGAAAATCGAGAACCCGAGGGCGACCGCTATTCTGTTCCTTCAACCTCAGCCGGTCGCCCTGGAGTGACGTGGCTAAAGTTTATAGTATGCTACTACCGGTCAGATAAACGAAAACAGAAAGGGGTGGGAACATAAGTCAACGTCAATCTCATGACACAAGGTAAAAGAAAGAAAGAAAGGAAAGAGAGAGAAGAAGGGGGAAGAAAGAAGAAGAGAAGCCAGGGTTAATGTCAGCTAAAAGAAGAAAGGCAACTACTACCGGTCAGATATAGGCAAGCAAGAGGGGGAAGGAAGATAAGTCTGCGGGAGGAAGACAGGAAGAGGGGAGAAGAGAAGGAAGAGAAGAGAGAAGTAGAAAAGTAAGGGTTGATGGCTACAAGAAGGAAGATAGAAAGAAAGAGGAAGAAAGGTCGATATTAATGTCAGACCACAGTCAGGCCAGGAGTGGCGCGAGAAAATTTTCACAGGGACCCGCATCTTAGCAGAGGTGAATATATTGGGAGTCAGTGTGTTACAGTGTTTAGACTTCTAGGATGAAGTTTAAAAAATTAATAATCAATATTCAATATTAAAGAGGTTAGAAAATTTAAAGTTCAACAGTTTAACTTTTATTATATAATAGTTCCGATTTCTTCTGTAATTTAAAGGTACTATGTGGCGGTTAAAACATCGGCCGCGCCCCGGGCCCCATGGCGAATTAAGCTACGCCGAGTATTTTCATTTACCGAAAGAAGGAGAAATTTATTTTTCCAAGCACTCCAGGTGAGCTCGTTCGCCAGGGAGCTGGTCGCGCCGCCATTAAAACCCACCCAACAGTCCGACAGAAAGTTGGAACTTTAAAACTTTGCTTAGAGAAGTAGAAGACTAATGGTTGATGGCTACAAGAAGGAAGATAGAAAGAGAGAGGAAGGAAGGTCGATATCAATGTCACACCACAGTCGGGCCAGGAGTGGCGCGAGAAAATGTTCACAGGGACCCGCATCTTAGCAGAGGTGAATATATTGGGAGTCAGTGTGTTACAGTGTTTAGACTTCTAGGATGAAGTTTAAAAAATTAATAATCAATATTCAATATTAAAGAGGTTAGAAAATTTAAAGTTCAACAGTTTAACATTTTATTATATAATAGTTCCGATTTGTTCTGTAATTTAAAGGTACTATGTGGCGGTTAAAACACCGGCCGCGCCCCGGGCCCCATGGCGAATTAAGCTACGCCGAGTATTTTCATTTACCGAAAGAAGGGGAAATTTATTTTTCCAAGCACTCCAGGTCAGCTCGTGCGCCAGGGAGCTAGTCGCGCCGCCATTAAAACCCACCCAACAGTCCGACAGGAAATTGGAACTTTGGAACCTTTAAATTACAGAACAAATCGGAACTATTAGATATATCAACCTGAAAGTGTTAAACTGTTGAACTTTAAATTTTCTAACCTCTTCAATATGGAATGTTGATTATTAATTTTTTAACTTCATCCTATAAGTCTAAACATTGTAACACACTGACCCCCAATATATTCACCTCTGCTAAGATGCGGGTCCCTGTGAACATTTTCTCGCGCCACTCCTGGCCCGACTGTGGTGTGACATTGATATCGACCTTCCTTCCTCTCTCTTTCTATCTTCCTTCTTGTAGCCATCAACCATTACTCTTCTACTTCTCTAAGCAAAGTTTTAAAGTTCCAACTTTCTGTCGGACTGTTGGGTGGGTTTTAATGGCGGCGCGACCAGCTCCCTGGCGAACGAGCTCACCTGGAGTGCTTGGAAAAATAAATTTCCCCTTCTTTCGGTAAATGAAAATACTCGGCGTAGCTTAATTCGCCATGGGGCCCGGGGCGCGGCCGGTGTTTAACCGCCACATAGTACCTTTAAATTACAGAAGAAATCGGAACTATTATATAATAAAATGTTAAACTGTTGAACTTTAAATTTTCTAACCTCTTTAATATTGAATATTGATTATTAATTTTTTAAACTTCATCCTAGAAGTCTAAACACTGTAACACACTGACTCCCAATATATTCACCTCTGCTAAGATGCGGGTCCCTGTGAAAATTTTCTCGCGCCACTCCTGGCCTAACTGTGGTCTGACATTAATATCGACCTTTCTTCCTCTTTCTTTCTATCTTCCTTCTTGTAGCCATCAGCCCTTACTTTTCTACTTCTCTCTTCTCTTCCTTCTCTTCTCCCCTCTACCTGTCTTCCTCCCACAGACTTATCTTCCTTCCCCCTCTTGCTTGCCTATATCTGACCGGTAGTAGTTGCCTTTCTTCTTTTAGCTGACATTAACCCTGGTTTCTCTTCTTCTTTCTTCCCCCTTCTTCTCTCTCCTTCCTTTCTTTCTTTCTTTTACCTTGTGTCATGAGATTGACGTTAACTTATGTTCCCATCCCTTTCTGTTTTCGTTTATCTGACCGGTAGTAGCATACTATAAACTTTAGCCACGTCACTCCAGGGCGACCGGCTGAGGTTGAAGGAACAGAATATCGGTCGCGCTTGGGTCGTCGATTTTTAGCCCCATGGATTTTATCTATTACATTCACGTATTATATTTCGAATACCTGATGATATCACCGGATTCATACGGAACCCGGTCATTGAAATGATCATAGTATAATAAACCTTTCAAGGATCTACACAAATCCAGCCTCCTGTCATTTCATTATAATATTTAACCCCGTAATAGCACCACCAACTACAAAAACAAAGACGGTTGAACTGCCTTACGTTGAGTACTCTCTATATTATTGCATTACGATTGACCATACGGAATAGACCAGCTCTATACAGTGGTGAACCTCAAACCTGAATATATATATATATATATATATATATATATATGAAAGAATCGGGCCCTCGACGGCTGAGTTCTTGCTGTTTCAACAACTATTTCCGAACTAGTTGTTGAAACGGCAAGAGCTCAGCCGTCGGGGTTGACTCTTTCATATTACCACACTCTACTACCCAAAGTATCGAGTACTCTGGTGAACAATGGTCTAACACGTTTTTACTGCATCCATTTTGATGGTGTGTGTATATATACGTGAATGTGTGTGTGTGTATACGTGAATGTGTATGTATGTGTCTAGTATCAACAAAGGAGACAGACAGGGCGGCCAAGACAACACGATAGACAGATAGAAAATTCTGTACGAGATTATGAAGGTCTTCCCAGTGCACAGAACAATTCGTTGTTGTTATACCTGATAGAAAGCTTTATGTTCGGTTTCCGAGTGACAGGTTTCGTTTCTAGGCTCACATATAATATATCTACTTAGTACTCTTCTTCAGGAATTTAATGTCGGTTTGCATATGTGTGTGTGTGTGTAAAATATATACGTACACACACACATATATATACAATATATATATATATATACGTATCCAGCGAATTTTATAGATTAACACACACGTACGCACGCGTTTGTTTGGGGCGAAGTATGTGTGTGTATGTGTGAATTGATGGCTGTGACTATGTTTAAAAGTGTGTACGCAAAAATGTACATATACGTAAGTGCATGTATGTGTGTTTATACGCATATATGTGAAGGCGCGTGGTTAGCGGTTAGGATGTTAGGGCCATAATCGAAAGGTTATGATTTCAATTGCCGCAGGTGCATTGTCTTTGAGCAAAACAGTTTATTTAATGTTGTTCCAACCCATTCAACTGGAAAGAAGCCAGCCTTATCACACATTGTTTCACGCTAAACCTTCATGAGAACTACATAAAGGATACACGTGTCTGTGGAATGCTCAGCTGCATGCATGTTAACATCACAAGCAAGCTGTTTCCTTTTTCGAACAATTGGAACATTCGTCGTTCGAAGGGACATTGTCGTTAAATCAAACCTTGTTTTCGGATTTTGTAATATCCACTAGTTCATTTGAAATTTAGTAAACCGAGTTTTTAAGATGATACAGTTAGCAGTGTAGGGTAAAAAAGGAAATGGAGTTGTTATGAATATGTTGAGAGTTGAGGGTGAGTTGTAGCGTACTTGAATGTTGTTGAGTTTGTTGTGGCAGAGTTTGTAGTAGAAAAGTTGTTGGCTTGCTGGGTGATGATGCATCAGGTAAAAATTGTTCCATATATAAACGCTGTGTAAAAATGCCGTGTAAAATTAGCTTGCCAAGTCATGCTGTCAGCATGACTTGGCAAGCTAATTAGAACACTGGATTAACCCCTTTACTTCTCTCCGAAGAAGAGATATTATCTTGAAAATTAAGGATATTCAAATAAATTGAAGGTGAAAGACTAATTGGCAACAATATCTTTTGCATTTGTATTTATATTCTATATCCATACCTGCATTGTTTTGGCCTTCCAACTCCAAACGTTTATACCTCATTACGCAATGCTTCAAGTAAACTACAATTTCCTCCTTAAAATATATATATATATAAAGATATGTATATATATATACATATATAAACTGATAACTTTACGAAAATATCGAGCTGGTTTGAAAGTTTGAACATTATACTCAAACACACACGCGCGCGCGCGCGTGCACGCAGACACGCACAAACATTTCAACAGAACCAATGAAAGGATTGAAATTACATTTATTTCTTGATTCTGACAATTCATTCTAAATAGATATTATTTTATACTTTATAAAGATCTACATTTTTCTACATAACACATCTTAATTCATCGAAACATGAAACCAAAGTAATTTTTTTAATAATGTATCATAATATAATGTATAATCCCATACAGTCGAACTCCTCCGCAAGATCGGAACGGCGACGGCCCGTCTGCGGAAGTAGCTCCGCGAGGTGAGGTGGCTGTTGCAGTGTCGCTGGCCATTGTCCGCGGGGCGGAGCCCCTCTACCCCCGCGGCCTAGGCCCAGAACACAATCATTCTCCTCTTCCCCTCCCCATTTATTTGGGACTCTAGAATTCTTGCCATTCTCTCCCCTTCCCGTTTGTTCTTTCTTTTTCTCTCTTTTCTTTATATTTTTCTATTTTACATTCCATTCTTCTCAATCTAAATAACTTTCTTTTTCTTTTTCTATTAAACTGTATTTACATAATATATTCCATAAATAAAATTTCAGTATATAAATTAGATGTATTTCAGAATTATTATTAATGACCGAGTGACAGAAATGGAATCGAAACTGTGAAAGCCAGTGCTACGATATACGAAGCTTTAGTTCTAATAATAGTTTCTGATTTTGGCATAAGGCCAACGTTTTGGGGGGATGGGAAAGTCGATTAAATCGACCCCAGTTCGTTAATGATACTTTATTTTATTAACCCGGTAAGGATGAAAGGCAAAGCTAACCTCGGCGGAATTTGAACTCAGAACGTAAAGGGACGTAAATCTATGTCACAAAGCATGTTTTCCGGCGGTCAATTGATACTGCCAATTCACTGCCCTGAAAAAAAGTTTCTTATTTTAGGCAAAAGGCCAGCAATTTGTGCAGAGGAGGAAAGTCAATTTATCGACTCTAGTGCGTTACTGGTACTTTATTTTATCGAACCCGTAAGGATGAAAGGCAAAGCTAACCTTGGCTGGTTTTGAACTCAGAACATAAAGGGGCGTATCAACATGTCACAAATAATTTTATCCGATGCTCTACCGATATTACGAAAATAATATTTGTGTGTGTATCTGTGTGTTGATAATAGACACGTGTGTAAATGTGTGCCTGCATATTTGCGAGTGCAAATAAATCTAGATAAACAAAGGTTGATTGGAAGTGGGCGGTTTATTCGTTAGTTTGGTAGGGTAGTTGAAGGCTGAATGGATGAGTGATTAGATGACTGGGTTGTTGGAGGGATAGGTATGAAGTTGACAGGGAGGGGTAAGAAATCAATTGCTAGATAAGACGGACAGTGGGGTTAGGTGGAGAGACATGTAGGTAGCTTACAGAAACACAGGTAAGTAGTGCGTATTAAAAGTAGGTAAATATACATTAGGGGTGGGACACAAGTATGTGTATGTATATTGAGAAGCAGGGGTTCTAAGGGTGGGTCCAAGTAGGTAGGTGAATAGGTGGGTTGGTGGTTCGATCAGTAGGTGAGATGGATGCGTATGGTGGCTGGTCGGTGGGTTTGTGAGTAGGTAGATAGGTGTGCGTTGTAACATTTGATAAATGTCTAATCTACGAGAAGTTTGGCCTAGGTGAGTGTCAGGTCAGTTCTGTTTCCTGACGTTTATTTCTTAGGTCTCACCTAAAATGTTTTATCTATACAAACGAACACACAACACATGCACGCACACTAGTAGTAGGTGAAAAGGTTTGCACACATACGTACACAATCACTAAATGCAGTCTTGTCATTTTTATATAATAGATATGCTTACTCTCTACTAACGAAGAAAAGTTGGCGACATTGGTGACCTGGCTGGAAGGGTTGATGATTTGGTCAACTCTATCAGCCACCAAGGTCCATCAAATTAGAAACGGAAGTCTATGCTGAAAAAAAAAAAATAATAAACTCATGACAAATGCCAATAGTTTCATTACAACAGATATCTCTGCCTAAAGAGAGAAACCGGAGACAGTGCTGCCCTGGGGAACATCATTAATGATAAAATACCAAGAGCAGAAATCGTTCAAGAAACGTACGGAAAATTGCTGTCCAAACGATGCTCAAGTTAATATAGAGAGATAGAAATGTCATCATGAAGAACAAGATCAGACTTCTGTGTGCACTGTATGCATGTGTGACATGGACTCTCACTGTAGAAATATAGCAAACTATACAGGCACTGGAAATGAGATACTACCGTAACATCTTAAACATCTCGTACTTTGGGATCACATCTTAAAATAGCAAAACATCCAGAACACAATGCTCCGCATAGAAACCTTCTCACAATGCTGAAGAAAAGAAAACTGAGATGTTAAGAAGACTTGGGTCTGGCATTACAGTAACCATTCTTCAAAGAAATATGGCAGGAATAAGGAGAAACGATCAGTGGAAAATATGAAAAGGAACGAACATTCTGTAGCCTGTGTTGTACTTACACACACATACACAGAGAGAGAGACACACACACACACATATATATATATATATAGAGAGAGAGTGAGAGTGAGAGAGAAAGTGAGAAAGGGAGAGAGAGAGAGAGAGAGAGATAGTGTGTGTGCGTGAGAAAGAATGAGCGTGTGTGTGCGTGTTTGTATATGCGCGCATGAATATGCGTGTACATATGCTTCTTGTTAAAACTAACAAGAATCAACACAACTTCAAGCACACACACACACACACACACACACACACACACACACACACACACACACACACACACACACACACACACACACACACACCTGTTTAAACACACAGTTACATCAATGTTCCCGCAACTCAAGTTTCCCACACCTGTGTGATCTTGTCGTTGCCTTTTATTTCTGTTTTTTTTTTTGTTTGTCTTTTTTTTTAATCGGGTTTTAATCAGTGATCCTCGTTACGGATTTAAGCAGTTGTCACCTTCTGAACGACACGACAATCTCTCACTGCTGGTTTCTTCTGCTCTGCTCATACATACAACACATACATTGCACTAACATTCCAACCAGATTAATTAAGAGATAATCCATCTTTGTTTGTTGGAGAAGTGTGTGAGATGTAGGCGAAGTGGGTGGAAACTATATATATATATTTATATATATATATATATATATATATATATATATATATATATATATATATATATGAGTATATATGAGTATATATGTTTATATATATATATATATATATATATATATATATATATATATATATATATATATATATATATATATATATATATTTAAAAGAATAGAGGTGTAACACACGAGTGATATATTGGTAAAAGGAAAAGAAAATGCTGACAAATTGTTCCCAGTGAAAAATACTTTAATTAGGAATAAGTAAAAATTAGTAATAAGTATTGGTTAGTATTCAGTTTTAGTGATGTTTGCTCTAATCGATTAGAGCAATCGATTAAAACCGGTAAAAACTTAAAACTAAAACTGAATACTAACCAATACTTATTACTAATTTTTACTTATTCCTAATTAAACTATTTTTCACTGGGAACAATTTGTCAGCATTTTCTTTTCCTTTTACCTATATATATATATATATATATATATATATATATATATATATATATATATATATATATATATATATTATATATATGAGTATATATGAGTATATATGTGTGTGTATATATATATATATATATATATATATATATATATATATATATATATATATACATACATATATATATATATATATACACACACACATATATATATATATATATCACCTTAATCACTTTCACCGACCAGTCTGTCGGGCGTCCATTCAGCGCCGCTGGTCACAGCACGCCGTCCATTCCCCTCTGGATCGTGCTTTCTTCATCCATGTAGTCCCAATCATATTCCTAAAATCGTAACTCCCCCTTCGTGGAGGCCTTCCGAGTGGTCGTTTCCGCTCGCGCGGGTACCACTCGGCAACTGCGCGAGTCCACCGATTATCGGTGAACCGGGCGACGTGTCCAGCCTATCTGAACTTGCTGCGCATATATTCTGTGATGACGTCCCTCACGCCGGACTTCTGTCTGATGACTTCGCTCCTGATGTGTTCTCTCAACGAGATTTCTAGCATTGATCTCTCCATGGCTCTTTGAGCCGTTACCAGCCTCTGCTCCTCTCTCTTCGTTGTAGCCCAAGTTTCACTGCCATATAACATTGCAGGTAAAACTGTGCTATTAAAGAGGTCGGCGCGGGTGGTCTTGTCCAACCTCCCCTTGAGCACATCCCTTATGTCGTTGAACGCCTTCCATCCGACCCTTATTCTCCGCGAGATCTCCCTCTCAAATCAACGCAGTGCTGAACTCGCTGCAGAGAGAAGGAGTCGAGGCGTAATACGTTCAACTGCTCAAGGAGGTGAATTCCGGATGCACCACCGACATAGCTCTGCTGTCATCACTCGTACGAGTGCCGGTCGAGAAGGGAGTGAAGCAAGGAGATACGATCTCTCCAAAACTTTTCACTGCGTGTCTCGAGCAGATCATCAGAGGCATTGACTGGCAAAGCGGTGTCAACATCGACGGCGAGATATTTGCCCACCTCCGTTTCGCTGATGACATCGTACTCATCGCTGAAACCACGGGTCAGCTTCAGACCATGCTGACGGAGTTCGACATCAAAAGCTCTGCAGTAGGCCTCAAGATGAACCGCATGAAAACGAAGTTCATGCGGTCTGACAACGTACCAACAGGTCGAATGGTGGTTGGCGGTGAGGAAATAGAGAAGGTGGAGGAATACGTCTACCTGGGACAAGAAGTGAACATGCACCGAGACATTGAGAGGGAAATCTCACGAAGAATATATATATATAATACATTCACACACACATACACACACATATATATATATATAGTAAAGTAGTTCCGTTATAACGAAATTCACGGAGTATTAAAAAATTCGCTGTAACGAAAGATTCGTTGTAACGAGAACGACCCAACACATTGACCGTGTGGCTGGGGCTTGGAAAAAATATTCGTTATAATGGTATTCGTTATAACGGAATTTTACCTGTATATATGAGTATGTATATATATATAAACGGAAAAATTGAAACGAAATTTCATTTCCCACTCTTAGTACGGCTGTTACTTAAATATAAGTATGTACACGTACATACATATATGTATACAGACATACAGTAGTATGTATATATACATACATGCACACATATATATGTGTACGTATGGATTCACCGAACATTTATTATAATGCTCGGTGTTTGTAAACAAACATCCCGTATTAAGCCGTAGTGTCCAGCAACCATCGTTGCTCGTTTGTTCAACACTGATAAAGGAACGCTGTACTAGTTTCAAGCTTATTACCTATCGTCAGCAACGTATACCTTCCTGCCAGATTGTGAACGTATATACTTACCTTGTGCATATTAACGGCTGAGTAGCCCAATTTGCATATCGAGTGGGTTAATCGGCCGGGTGCACCGAAAACGATAAACGGAAAAAATGAAACGAAATATCATTTCCCACTCTTAGTACGGCTGTTACTTAAATATAAGTATGTACACGTACATACATATATGTATACAGACGTACAGTAGTATGTATATATATATACATACATGCACACACATATATATATGTACGTATGGATTCACCGGCCGATTAACCCACTCGATATGCAAATTGGGCTACTCAGCCGTTAATATGCATTAGGTAAGTATATACGTTCACAATCTGGCAGGAAAGTATATGTTGCTGACGATAGCTAATAAGCTTGAAACTAGTACAGCGTTCCTTTGTCAGTGTTGAACAAACGAGCAACGATGGTTGCTGGACACTACGGCTTAATACGGGATGTTTGTTTACAAACACACCGAGCATTATAATAAATGTTCGGTGAATCCATACGTACATATATATATGTGTGCATGTATGTATATATATATATACATACTACTGTACGTCTGTATTCATATATGTATGTACGTGTACATACTTATATATATATATATATATATATATATATATACTCATATACACAGGTAAAATTCCGTTGTGTGTGTGTGTGTTTTATTTTGTTCTTTTGGTTTTCTTAAGACGACACCCTACGTGATTTCCGAAGAATAACATGAGGGAGTTTCGAAGTGGACTTCATCTAAGTCGGACGATGTCTTGAAACCGAAACAAATACATTACGAATGCACCATTTTAAACATTTCAAAAGTTTATGTAAGAGATTTTGTGTTTTTCAATGACTAAAATGACTCTTTCACTATGTATCTACTCGTAGATGAGTGAATATTACGGTGTTCTGCTTGTAATTGTTGTTGTTTAGTCCCAGGTTAAACTCTAATGGAAGAGGTATTCCGTTTATGAACATGCAGTCTTTTAAGGCATATGTAGAACTACATAATCTAATGTATCACGCCTTTATATGAGACAGTGTGATTTGGGAGCGATATGACTGCTATTTCTAAAAGATCAAGTGGGCACGAAGAAGCTACCTCCTTGTTGTTGTTGGTGTTGTTAATGTCGTTACTTAACCCCACGTCTGCCTTGATCAAGCAGACTTTAGATCAAAAGTATTCTATTCCGTCTTTTTCCTATGTACAGGAAATCCATAATCATATTATCAAACGCGTCCTTCTATAAGACTGTAGATTCAGATTTGAGATAGATTTAGCTGCTATTTTTAGCAAGTTAAGCGATTGTTAGAAGCTCCCGCCTGGTTCTTGACATTGATGCTGCTATTGTTTTATGGTCTTGTATCGGTAGAACGTCGGATGCCATGCTTTGCAGCATAGAGTTACGTCCCTTTATGATCTGAGCTCAAATCCAGCCGAGGTTAACTTTGCCTTTCATCCTTACGGGGTCGATAAAATAAAGTACCAGTAATGCACTGGGTGATTGCTGGCCTTGTGCCTAAAGTAGAAACAATTATTTCATAGCGATTGATTTTCTGGTGTGTTACTGCCTCAACTTAACACGTCGTCCTCTTCTTCTTGCGAGGGTCTTGGAGACAAAGTCCTCAAGTATTCCTTCCAGCGGGTCCTGTCAGAAGCAACCGTCTCCAGCTCATGGATATTATCCATCCATCTTGTCCGGGGGTGTACCCGTTGGTCTCCTACTCAGGCCTTGAAATGTTAATGGATTGTATAGATACTACTGTTCCGAACTAAGCATAAAAGATTAATGGGGAAATATGAAACACCAAACTAAAAAAAAAAAATTAAACATGAACATAGTCGTCCTTTAATATAACACACATACACAGACCCCACCTCAAACACATTTATACACACACACACGCGCACACACACACACATATATATATATATATTATATACATATATAAATTATATATATATATATGTGTGTGTGTGTGTGTGTGTGTGTGTGTATATAAACACACACACACACACACACACACACACACACACACATATATATATATATATATATATATATATATATAGAGAGAGAGAGAGAGAGAGAAAGAGAAACCCATGCACACAAGTATACTTACATACATTCTTGTGCTCGCTCGCATGCCAACATACCAACATACGCTATTAGACGATAGTAAGATGTGCAGATGTACATCGGACAGCATGGATCTACACACACACACACACACACACACACACACACACACACACACACACACACACACACACACACACACACACACACACACTCTCTCTAATGCACCATTAAGAAACAAACATAGACATCATCTACGTTTGGGATGAACGCCAGCTGGTCTATGGCTTTAGTGCTGTACGTTTGTTATCTATGACGGTTCGTAGAAAGGCGAGTGGCTTACTGGTTAGGGTGTTCGAATCCCGGTGGTGCGTTGTGTCTTTGAGTAAGGTACTTTGTTTGTATGGTAAAAAAAATTAAAATACTCATAAAATGTAAAAAATGTCCATTACAAATGCTTTTTAGACTCGGAGATTATCGAACAAAAGGTTATACATTTTGTAAAAGATAAACTCTGGTTGTATCTTGATATTAATAATGTAATATTTTAACATCTAGGCCCATGTGATGATAACTGAAAAACATGGCTGCAATGATATCTTAGTTGTTAAGCTATGATATTACTACAGCCAGTGCCAGATTTACTATTCTGCTTAGGTATGTTTAAACACAGGTCCCCGTTGGCCAGAGATTTTTTTACCGGGTCTACCTCCTTCTGGGCCCAAGTTAGGGGCCCCATAACTTAACTAGCACAGGGCCTCATTTGTCCTAAATCCGGTACTGACTACAGCCGTCACTTGCAATCGTGTATGACTTGATAGTATTGGTAGTGTCTACCATGCTTCCACAAACACCCTCTCGACACTCCCTCCTTTGATGTATCTGAACAATCTGAACAGCTGTAAGGATAAAGGCCTCTGCCAGTACTGGGCTGGTACTTTATTTTATCGATCCCGAAAGGAAGAAAGGTAAAGTGAACCTCGGTGGGATTTAAACTCAGAAAGCAGAAGCCCGGAACAAATACGCAACGCTCTAATGATTCGGCCAAATTAACCGCCTTAAAAAATTAGCGATAAGTATATGAAAATACAAATATTTCTGTTGTAGCTTTTCTTTGCGTATTTTGTTCATAAAGTATAAACAGATGTAACGCATCGAAATATATGACGATTTAATATATTTTTATTTAGATTGATTGAAAATGCAGCAGGACGAGCTGCCACCGAAGTTTGTCTAACAAGGACGAGCTGCTACTGAGTTTTGTCTGAAGGGCCTTTGTCTAGCGAGGACGAGCAGCCACCAGTGTCTGTCTCGTTACGGTGAATCAATCTTGCAACCCAGGCACTATTCTCAATTAGAAATACTTCATATGACTTGCGTCGTTAATATCTCTGACAGATCATGAACACTACTCTTCTTTCTTTTCCCTCCTTCCTCTCTAAAATCAATTACTTAAATTATATATTAGTCAGCTTATCGTATCTTAAAGCTTATCATTATGCAACAAAGAGAAACGTACGTAACTCCGTTGCATTCACAAAACACACACGCAGACACAGACACAGACACACACACAAAACACACACAGACACAGACACACACATATATACCCCCACCCCACACACACAGATGAGATGTTACTTGTTAAGACATGTTATATGGTTAAGCGTTTACCGTTTCGATAGCAAACAGTAAAAATTTAACCGCAGGGCAAAGAATCTTTATAATAATAATAATAATAATTGTTTCTACTTTTGGCACAAGGCCAGCAATTATCCCAGTGCATTACTGGTACTTTATTTTATCAACCCCGTAAGGATGAAAGGCAAAGTTAACCTCGGCGAGATTTGAACTCTGAACATAGGGGTAATTAACCTGGTTTTGAACTCAGAATGGAAAGGGCCGTAACTCCTTGCTGCAAAGCATGGCGTCTGACCTTCTACCGATACTGCCAATAATGATTTCTAGCATAGGCACAAGGCCATCAATTTTGGGGGAGGGGGAAGTAGATTAAATCGACCCCAGTGCGTGACTGGTACTTTATTTTATCGACCTCGTAAGGATGAAAGGCAAAGTTAACCTCGGCGGGATTAAATCATTTACATATATACCTCTATAGATAGATAGATGGATATATATATATATATATATATATATATATATATATATATATATATATAGAGAGAGAGAGAGAGAGAGAGAGAGAGAGAGAGAGAGGTAGGAAGAAGAACATACAAGAAAAATAATAACGAGAGAAATGATAAAGAAATACAAGAGAGAAGAAAAAAGAAAGAAAGAAAAAAAGAAAGAAGAAAGGAAGAAAGAAAGAAGGAAAAAAGCCAGAACTGTGCCACAGCGAGAATCAACTGTAATTAGCCTCGTCTAAGATGTGTAATTATAGTAACTTAATACAGAAAGCATCTATGTTTGATGTGGAATGCAGCAGACCATACAAAACCCAAACAGTCCTGATTCGGGTACACACACGCAATTGCTCGCACATACACATGTACGCACACATGCGTACAACACACATCCATATTCATTTAAGAATGTCACTCTTTTTGGTACACTTCCCCGTACACGTGCATGCACACACATACAAGACAAGCACACACTCACACATTCATATACACATACACTCACATGCACTCATACACACACACACACACAAACATTTTCTAGTTTCTCGATTCTCGATGTCGCTAAAGAAATGCAATCTTGCTCCTTGTAAAGCAGTCATGAAATACGTGTGTCAAATATTTTGGAATTTGAAGTGTCTGTATGTGTACGTGTCTGTGTAGGTGTGTGTATTTGTGCAGGTGTGTGTGTCTGTGTATGTCTGTGTGTATATATGTATGTGTCTGTATGTGTGCGTGTGTGTGTGTGTCACTGAGTCTGTGTGAATCTGTGTGCGCGTGTATATGTGTGTGTGTCAGTGTATGTATGTTGTGTGTGCGTGCGCATGTGTCTGTGTGTGTCAGTGTGCATGTCAGTGTATGTGTGTGTATATACATGTGTGTGTGTGTGTGTCAGTGTATATGTGTGTGTGTACGTTCGCGTATGAAAGGACTTGACTTGGGAGTTAGAATGTTCGGCTCTCGTGAGTTTGATTTCCAGCGGTGCGTTGTGTCTTTGAGTAAGACACTTTACTTCACGTTGTTCCAATCTACTTAACCGGCAAATATGAACTATAATTTTAAGTTTAAAGGACAAGCTTTGTCACGCTGAATCTCCCTGAGAATTGTGTAAGAAGGCTTTACGTTTGTGGATTGCTCAGCTACGTGCATGTTAAATTCACGAGCAGGCTGTTTTCTGGATCAAACAAGTGGAGCTCCTACACAGGCGCGTGATTGTTGCTTTTTCGGTATGTCTTCTTATTATCAGTGTATGCGGCAAATCTCTCCATATGTTTGTTAGTGTGTTTATATGCATGCATGGCTATATATACACGTGTATGTGTATGTGTCGCGGTATTTGTGCCTTCGTGTTTCGTAGAAAGGGGAGGTGAGCAACACGTAATCATATAAATAAATATATATATATATATACATATATGAATTATTGTGTCTGTCTGCCGAATTCTGACTTGGCATATGTTCATTCTGTATATGTATGTATGTATGTATGTATGTATGTATGTATGTATGTATGTATGTATGTATGTATGTATGTATGTATGTATGTATGTATGTATGTATGTATGCATGCATGCATGTATGTATGTATGTATGTATGTATGTATGTATGTATGTATGTATGTATGTATGTGTGTGTATGTATGTATGTATGTGTGTGTATGTATGTATGTATGTATGTATGTATGTATGTATGTATGTATGTATGTATGTATGTATGTATGCATGCATGCATGTATGTATGTATGTATGCATGTATGTATGTGTGAGTGTACGCGTGAATGTGTGAGTGTGCGAATGTGTTCGTACGTACGCGTTTGATGTTTACATTAATATTATCTATTCTTCTCTACGTATAAGTATCAGTTCTCTCTATATATAAGTACATGTGTCTCTGCCGCCTGTCTATCTATTTCTCACTGACAGCCTCTCTCTCTCTCTCTCTCAATAAATCTGTCTTTCTGTCCATAAATTTCTTTGTCTTGTTTTCTGTTTGTCTATTACTTTGCTTCTTAGTCTATTACTCTGCCTATCACTTTGCTTCTGTATCTACCGATATATCCCCAATATAGCATCAATTCTTTCCTAACAGTAAATTGTGATGAACAGTTATTAACATTATTGTAGCCCAATTACAGACCTGTCAACTCACCCCGTCCGACGGGGAGATCTCCCACCCACTTTGGGATGGCTGAGAGGCGTCTACTCTTGTGAACATGGGCATAGCTTTCATTATGTAAAATTTCCCCATTTTGCCTCATTTCTCCCCGTTTTGGGGCACTTTTTTTCATGGTACTCCTCGTTTAGGTTTTTAGAGGTTGACAGGTCTGCAATTACGTAAATTATCAAAAGAAGAAATAAAACAAGCAAAAAAAATGGCGGGTGTAGATATGCGACAACAGGAGGTATTGGAATTTCCCTATAATAATTGTTTCTACTTTTGGCACAAGGCCAGCAGTTACCCAGTACATTACTGGTACTTTATTTTATCGACCCCGTAAGGATGAAAGGCAAAGTTGACCTCGGCGGGATTTGAACTCAGAATGGAAAGGGCCGTAACTCTATGCGTCAAAGCATGATGTCCGACCCTCTACCGATACTGCCAATCCACCGCCTATAATAATGTTTGATGATAGCGAAGCTACGGTCCTGGAATAACCAAGCGCTGCCAATAATGACAAAAACCTCGTTGTCAGCGGCTTAGCTCCACCAAAAGTCAAGAACTTGACAGGCTTAAAAAGAATAGTTTGCCAATACCTTCTGGTATTTTAAACTTTATTCCGCTCGGCTATGGGTGCAGTGATCCCCACCTTCACCGTAGCATCCAAGATAGTGGGAAAGAGCAAAAGTGTAAGACCATATAGCTTTTTCCTATCAACCATGGACAATTCGGTTGGCTCAAGAACTGAGGGGATGTTGATTCGAACCAGGACCTGCTTTCATTCTTGTTATCCTTGTAAACAAACATCAGGTTAATACCCTAAAGCTATATATTCTATCAAGGTACATCATAATCTCGTCAACACCATTGTCTCCTCATTCTATTCTAGTTTCAACATCGATTTTTTTTCTCTCTTCTAAAATGAAACACTGAATCGACAGGAGCAGCTATTTGAAAAATAAAAAAAGGGACACAGTCTCTATATAACTTGATGAATTTACCAATAGCTTGCTGTGTGACTGCGTTTCCGATTACACTACACAGCGCCTATCATTCCCCTTTTTTCACATTAGTAAACTATTTAAGCAAAAATGCAAGCGCACGCACGCACGCACACACACAGACACGCACAGACACACACACAGACACACACACAGACACACACACACGCACGCACGTACACACACACACACACACACACACACACACACACACACACCTAGCAAGCTTCTCTATCTACTACAGATAGCAGCCAAATCTCATTCAAATCAGTGATTGTTTTAACGTGCAGTTGACCCATGCTGGTGCAGTTTAAAATCTAATTCTGAACATTAAGTATACATTTTTTATGTCAAGTACTAGATGTGCTTACATAGTAAATTATGGTTAAAAGATTTAAAGCACTTACAAAATGTTAAAAATAGTCATTACAAATACTTCTCAGATTCGGAGAATATCAAACACTGGGTCATGGCATTTGCCTCAAAGATTTGTGCAATTCGAAAATTTCCTTAAAATAAACCATATCCTCAAATCACACCCTATCTTCTTCAAAAAGAAAGAACACATTTGATAATGTAGTTCGAGATAAGGTATGTTAATATATATATATATATATATAAAGAATCGACGTCAGTATGGACTGGTACTTTTTTCTTTGTCGATCTTGAAAGGATGAAAGGCGAAGTTGACGTAGGCACGAATTGAACTCAAAGCGCAGAGAGTCTAAGCGAAAACAGCAAAGCATTCTATTCAACGTTCTAACGACTCTTCTTCTTCTTCTTCTTCTTCTTAAAAATATTTTATGTTGGTTGTTGGAAGTTTTATTTTGCATTTTATATATTCTTCTATCGATCCTATCTACTTTTTTTTCAATTATTACCTGTTAATATTAGCTGCCAATAACTAAACTGAATTATTTCATAGTGATTGATTTTCAGGTGTGTTACTGCCTCAACTTGACACAGTGAAGGTGCGAGGGTTTGTTGTTAGGACGTTTGGTTCACGATCATAAAGTAGAAAGTTCCATATCCGGCGGCGTGTTGTGTCCTCGAGCAAGTCACTTTAATTCACGTTGCTCCAGTTCACTCAGCTGCCAAAGATGAGTTGTACCTGTAATTCAAAGGGTCAGCATTATCATGCACTGTGTCACACTGAACCTCCAGAGAATTACGTTAAGAGTGCGCGTGTCTGTGGAATGCTCAGCCGCACCCACGTCAATTTCATCAACCGACTTCTGTTGTTGGAATAAGTGGGATATTCATCGCCAGTACCGATTGAGGTTCAGCATTTAACACAATCATTTGCTAAGGAACCTTACTCTTATAAAAACAATATACGTTGCGGAATATACCCAATACTATGTTGATTTTGATTGCATCTATCTTAGTTAAAGCATGTTGTTTAGTCCCAGGTCAAGCTTGATAGATCATATCTTTGGCCAGGCCCAAGCAAAGCCGACAATAAGCTCAGGACAAATATATAATCTAACCCAGATTCCCACCACACCACTCAGAAAAATCTATAACATATTGTTTTATTCTTATACTGGTTTTAATTAATTAGACTGCGACCTTGCTGGGCTATCGCGTTGATGCGATTCAGTCTATCATATCGACCCTAGTACTAATTTTTTAATCCTTGTTTTACTGAGCTCTTTTTGCCGAACTGCTGTGTAACGGGACATAAACACAGGCAAATGCACACACTCGCACACACACAAATAAAATTTTATGAAAGGGTTATGCTCAGCTCAAGTGATATTGATGAGTTAGAGTTGTCACTGATATATTATATATATGCATGAAGGTCGTCTGCTCCATACAAACTTGACCACTATATATATATATATATATGTGTGTGTTATATATATGTGTGTGTGTGTGTGTGTGTGTGTGTGTGTGTGTGTGTGTGTGTGTGTGTGTGTGTGTGTGTGTGTGTGTGTGTGTGTGTGTGTGTGTGTGTGTGTGTGTGTGTGTGTTTAACCAACGGATGTCTGTAGTTTCCATCTATCAAATTATACTTATAAGGCATTGGTGAATCTGAGTTTATGATAGAAGACACTTGCCGTACGTACATCAATCTCCAGAGCTTTACACTGCTGAATATATAAACATAGTCAAAGATTCATACATATCCACATACAAACACACAAATTAAATTTGGGCCTCACCAGTCTGACGGAACATGAAAAGTACCCTTACCCCAATCATATTTGCTTTCTGACTTTTCAGGACTGTGTAAGAAATCAGTTGAGAGCTATTGTTGCTATGTTGTCTCATTAGGACTGGCGACAGTTTTCACCTGACCGAATTGTCGCCACCGATAACAGGATGTCGTTGATATATTTAAAATGACGCCGAATATTGACGTCACCAAGTGAATTGAAACAGTTGAGACTCGATAACGGCCGGCATTAGCCTAGAAAGAAATGATCCAATATGTGAATACAGAAATGAATATCGAGGTGTGCATATGATTATGTGTATATGTGATTATGCATGCATGTATATATATATGTTAGTTAGGGTGTGTATTTTCTGTAAAGACAGGCTACATTTTGCTGTAAAGACAACTACACAAGGAAGCTTTAAAATGAAATGAAATGGGTTCCGAGAATTTGTGACACCTCTTCAGATAACGTTGATAGGAAGGGGAGGGGTCATTTGAAGAGGTGTGAGTTCAAGTTCAAGTGAGATGTCAAGTGGTTGTTAATAAATTGGGACGTAGGCATAGCTATGTAGTTAAGATGTTCACTTAGTAATTATGTGATTTCTTGTTTGATCCCAGAATGCAGTATCTTGGGTAAATGCCTTCTACCTTGGGTAGTAGACCAAAACCTATGGGAGTGGAATTTAGTAAGCTGGCAGAAACTATATGGAATCCCGCCGGAAGGCACGTTCCTTGTGTGGTTGACTTAACGTGGCGCCCGGTTTAATAACACCATCTGGACTTAGGGTACCTTTATCGGAGTCCAATACATTGCAAACATTCGGGCCAGACCTTCAGTCTGAGGATAAAGTCTTTCCTTCTCCCTACCTCCCACAAGCTTGGAGACCCTGAAAAGGGACACGGGGCTGTCACTCCTCTGATTGAACCATTTAAAAAATAAATATCGTTGTTTAAACTAGAATATTTCATTCAACTTATACCTGTATTTGTATGAATTAGAATTCAAAATAATCAAAGTTGTTTAAAAACAAATTTTAGAAATATATTGTAATTTCACTGCTACACTTTACAGATTAGAATATTTACAGTTAGCCGTGTTAAGTTATTCATATACTGGTTGAAGGAGTGAGAAAGACATATTCCATCTGGAAATAGTCAAAATAAGGCACAAACATTTTACGATCCTGTCTACCTAGCTGAAAATAGTTTCCGTGGAATGTATTATTGTTTTGCGTCATGTAAGCCCTCACCATGCCTAGAATCAAAGTTGCACCAGCTGAGAATATCCCATCTCTTCACCCATCCGGATATAGTACGGGGACTATGTTGTAAGAGAGTGAGTTACGATTTGAAGGAGATTTTGTTGTTATTTCTAGCAGGCTGTACGAGTTCGTTGGTTGGTACAGCTGGTGATTGGAAAATTTTCCTCCAGAAAATTCAAGCTCGAACATGAAATTTTCACCCTCGATAATTTAACCCCATAAAAATTCCTTCCCACGAAAATTATTTCACCCAACAAAAACTAAATGACTGTCTGTCTGTATGTATGTATGTATGTACGTATGAACCCGTAACTCCTAATGGAGTCGTGTGGCACCGTAATGACATATAGCGTGTCTTGGGCATTTTTAAAACATGGCGGAGTATATATATATATATATAGATATAGATATATATGGTATGCGTATGGTCTTCTAAATGTTTTTAATTAAACATACGGTATATTGCCAAATATACTATACATATATATATATGTGTGTATATATATATATATATATATATATATATATATATATATATATATATATATATATATATAGAGAGAGAGAGAGAGAGAGAGAGAGAGAGAGAGAAACGATCCCAGTAACCAATTGGTACTTTTTTATCCTCCAAAGGATGAAAAACAAAGCTGATTTCGGTGGGATTTGAACTCAGAGAGCCGGAACGAACACCTCAAAGCATTCTATCCGACATTCTAACGACTCTGATAATACACTGCATTCTCTTTGTAAGACCAAACTCAAATTTCACCTACAGGAACCTGGAGAAGGGTAGGGAAAGATAACCCAAGTGAATTTTTTGTAGAAGAAAGATATCTTGTTGTTTGATGTTAACTGGGCCAATTATCATTGAAAGATAACTGTGATTAAGGAAACTCAAGCAGTTGACTTTATTTGTTATATGATAAATCAAATAGTAAAAAAAGAAATAATAATAAGCTAGTTGTGAGAAAACTGGAATTTGAATACATACTTCGATGAAGTATCAGTAAACATTTAAAACAATATATATTGTTGATCTTGTTGTTGGATCTCTGTCGGCTCTTTGAATTACAGATACAACATATCAGCTGAGTGAACTGAATCAACATGAAATAAGGTGTCATACACAAGAATACAATGCGCTCAGGGGAATCGAACTCACAACCTATAACCACTAAGGCACTGCCTTCACTAAATTACACACACACACATATATATATGTGTTGATTGCTTCATTTTGCAGATGATTGCTGTCTCCCTGTGCATCTCCATCCACCGTGACCAACTACAAACGTCCGTTCATGATCTCTTAGGTGGCTTTTAAGTCCAGTTGCAGATTTTGCACGGTCTGTAGCAAATGTAACAGACAAAATATGTGGCCTCTAATGGGTTGATTGGGTCAGTTTGTGGGATGTCATCTTTATGTACCCTCATATGCCTTTTAATATATATATATATATAACACTACTGCCATCATTATTAACAGCATATATATATATATATATATATATATATATTAAAAGTGAATTTTTTTTTACAAAATGAAAAATAACCGAGGTGTCCTACACGAGTGAAAGTATAAAGAAAAAGAGATGAAATCGAAAATGCAACTGGGGTCTTATTTAAAAAAAAATATATATATTTATTTGGTTCCTTTACCGGTATCGCAGTTCTTCTGCTTTTCAAAAGGTGAGTTGAGATGGAGGGTCTGTGGTTTTACACACACACACACACACACACACACACACACACACACACACACACACACACACACACACACACACACACACACACACACACACACACACACACACACACACACAGATATAAATAATTTGCCAAACCGTTGCAGAGAAAAATATCAGTGAGAAAAACCACAGATGTGAGAAAAACCACAGACCCTCCATCTCAACTCACCTTTTGAAAAGCAGAAGAACTGCGAAACCGGTAAAGGAACCAAATAAATATATATATTTAAAAAAAAAATAAGACTCCAGTTGCATTTTCGATTTCATCTCTTTTTCTTTCTTTTTCTTTATATATATATATATATATATATATATATATATATATATATATATATATATATATATTTATACACGCGGCGCGCACACACACACACACACACAGATATAAATAATTTGCCAAACCGTTGCAGAGAAAAATCTCAGGTTTCGATGTTATGAAACTGTAACGAGATTTGCATTCTCAATTGAAGCTACTTGAGGAAGATATGGATATAATAACATCAATACTTGAGGAAGATATGGATATAATAACATCTAATTCTCCTCTCTATGTCAAATAAGGAAGCCGTTATGTGCAACACTGTAGGAAAGTGTTGGCCATCATAGCTTCGAGTTTCCCCAAGCTCTGTGAATGAAATCGGAGTGACGGTAACTGTACAGAAGTCTGTGGAATGGATTTTACTTTCTATTGAAGGTTTAATGCCACCATCTGACACATAGACGACTTTAATGGAGTTCACTGTATTGCCACCATCTTGATCCGGACTAGAATCTGGCTCAAACTATTGGTGCGCTGCTATCTTCTGTAGCAACGCAGGAGTCATGGTTAATTCACTTTTTCCTTCATCAATCTTGGAGACCCTGCACATAGACTACATAAACTGTCCTTTCTCTCCCGACTGTATATATGAACCAGTAACTCCTGCTGCAGTCGTAGGGGCGCCGTAGTGACAAACGGTGTTTCTTGAGCATTTTAAAACTAACAGAGCCCATAGTCTCTCCGGGTCTGAACACATAGAGGGAAAGAGTGTGATATAGAAGAAGTGAGGAAGAGATATAGGGAAAGAGTTGACCCTTGTACTGGACATGTACTTTATTTATCGACTGCTAAAAATGAATCTGTCAATTCGTTATCTTTTCCTTCATTATGACAAAACCAAAAAATATGGTGTTTTTTTTTCAAATCAAAGAAGTTAAAATAGATGAATTGTGAAGAGAATCAATGTACAATGCTGCCAGTAGTGAGTGTAATACCATCGAATCTAAAAACATAGTCTTCGGTGACATGTCACGATTAATGCTTCTAAGTACTAAACAATTACATGTAATGCTAAAAGTAGCAGCTATATTTTTATCTCGCCTATTACTTTAAAGCGGGAAGGATGCATTGGATAGTGTAGTCCTTGATACGTTGTCTAAATAAAAGTCGAGATAGGTAGGCTGGGGGCGCTTTTAATCATTTGACTAAGTAAACCAGACATGTCTTGCAGCTGAACAATGACGAAGTTTCGGTGGTCACGTGACATGCTAAAAATAGACGACAGATATTATTCAACTCATCTTGTGGTGATGGTAAGCGCCCAGATGTTGTCATTTCGGCCTCAAGCCCAGGCACTGTTGTCCGTAACATGTAGAGGACGAAGATAGCCATATACCGAACTTGACCGACTGCTTCCGTTTCGTGCTGGTCGCCGTTGAGACTCAGGTGCCTTCCATCCTCGGACTGCCGTTTTCCTCCAATAAATCGTGAAGAGTGAATCCCACCTGAGTATGGAAACTCGTGAGGTAGTCACCAATGCAGCAGGTGTCGTTGATTATTCTCCACGGCAATGCTTTCACAATGTCACAATCTGTGGAGCACAGATGAGATATACTACCTAAACTGGAGTGTAGAGTCTGCCGCCCCTTCTCCCTTTCCCTTATTTTTGCTATTTAATGTTTTCTTTCTCTTTCGCTTTTTATAAATATGCAAACGCCGATAAATTGTAAATATAATTCATTACTAACTTTAAAAAAAAAGGAAACGGCACATTTGGATAATGTAATCCTAGATACACTATATTTGAATAAAATCAAGATGGTCATGCCTGGAACTTTTTTGATCGAATGTCTGTTGGATCAGGATTGTTCAGCGGCTAAACCAACAACTCACCAAAAACAATTGTTTATGATTAATTGTTTCTACTTTTGGCACAAGGCCACAATTACCCAATGCATTACTGGTACTTTATTTCATCGACCCCATGATTAATGATTAATCAACAGTTTGGCTAACGGCAATTTATTTCTGTAAAATTGTGTAGAAGTACAACGGTACAAAGTAAAATAGAAATGGAACCAATTTTATCAACTTTTTAGATAAGGGTTGAAAATTAACCCTTTAGCATTTAAACCGGCTGTATCCGGCCAAAATTCTTTCACCTGTTTCTGTTCAAACCAACCACAACCGGCCACGTATAGCAATATTAAGGTATTGTTCTCAAAATAAATAATCTCAAATTCTCATAGATTAGATATTATGTGAGATAATTATGTGAGGTAAAGCCTTTACTACAAAAATAAAATAGTAAATATAGAGTAATGCAAATGCATTAATGGGTTAAGATAAGATTTTTATTTTTAATGATTATATAATTAATTTATATAATTAATTTGTGTAATCGTTTTTATTAATTTATTTAAGACCCCAAAGTTGTTATCTATACTCTAAACACTTTCATTAACTAGCTGAGAAAAGTCTACTTATTACTACAATCATCACATCTAGCAACCGATGTTTTTTTTTTGTGTGGCTTAGTCAAGTGAAGCTGGCAGGGAATTGGCAAAACCGCTAGAACGTTGGATAGAATGATTTGCGGTATTCGTTCCGGCTCTCTGCACTCCACGTTTAAATCCCACAGAGGTTAACTTTGCCTTTCATCTTTTCGAGGCCGGTAATTACTAGGCCAGTTCCTTTGGAATAAATCGGCTGTATTCAGACGTGGAGAAAGATGGGCCCCGCTAGTTTTAAAATGCCCAAGATGGGTTGTTTCTCAGGACGGTGCCTCTATGATCCATTAGGAGTTAAGGGTCCTTCAGGTTTTCCAGTGCCGGATTTACCGTGATATAAGCAAATGCTATACATATTTAAAAAAATAGTAAATTAGTATTAAAAATGTGCATTCTTATCCTTGTTGCCCTAGTTTAGAAACTATGGTATGAATACCAGCTGTTTTACAACGCTCGATTTAGGGTAACTCTTTAAATGTTATTTTATTAATCCAGTTTTTGTAAGTATATTTCGAAATTTCACGTTACATTTGATCAAATCTCCTAGTTTTATAAACATATTAGAAAAATTGACCGTTTTACAATAGATTTCAGTGCACCAAACTAGTTTAAAATAAATAATTTGTTTATATTGTTGGCTGATATTTAGTATGAAATAAAATTAAAACAAAAGTTATATTTAATATAGTTGTGAAGTCTTGTCTAGGGAATACCGTGGGAGAAAACTGAATTTTTAATGTATCGTTTCAGATTTAGTACGTATGGTTTAATGTCGAGCGGGCACTGTGTGCTGTGCCTAGAATATCAGTAGGCCGTAATCTGGCCCGGATGGTACGGCATGATTTAAGGGAAATTTAGTTGTTATTTTTAGTCATTGACGGTGGATTGGCAACATTGGTAGACAGTTGGATAAAATGCCAGTGCAGTATTTGTTCTGGCTCTTTATATTCTGAGTTCAAATTTCACTGAGGTCAACTTTGAATTTATAAAGTACAAGTAAAGTACTGGGATCAAAATTATCAGTTTCCCCTCCCCCAAATTCACAGCCTTGTGCCTAAATTAGAAATCAATATTTCCAGTCACCCCAGTGATCGCATAGAAGTTCCTTTGTTGGTTCATTTACAACTACACTAAATACTAATTTATTAATAACTACAATATCAATAGAACATGTGTTATGAATAAATATGTACACGCAGTTTTATACACATGTTTGATAAATATATCATTTGTATCACTATGAAATTAGGCCCTACTTAAAATACTGCGATTTCGGCAGCTGGGAATGAAGATCGAACTGACTAGTTTCCTTTTTTTTTTTTTTGAAGACTCATAAGGGATCGCTTTTTAAAATTTATTTGGGGTTTGTTCTGGCGGAAGAAGCTGTGACCACGACTTTCAAGCATCTGCTTGTCCTTGCTTTCTAAACTTCCGAAATAGAGAGGCATAAAATTAATAATTAACCATGAAAACAAAATTGTGAATAGCACAATTCATTAAAGATGTGTATGACACATCTCTTCAGAACAAGAATTTGCAAGTATTAGGTAATAAAATTTCTCATTATTAAGATGATGCTTGGTGCATGACTTAACAAAGATTCTTATATAAAATTACTAGCAGTGGTATCCGGCGTTGCACGGGATAAGGTATTTTGGAACGCGGGCCGCCAACAGACCTAATCATGGAAAAACTGCATGCCTGGACAATATGTAAAGAAAATAAACCGAATACCCTGATGGCTGGATAATCTTTAACATTTTCCTCGATGAAGCAGGAAAAATGCAGGTTTTCACCTAATGCGGGCCCTAGGGGATCAAGAAAATGAATTTTTTTTTTATGTGCATAATATACCTTTAAATTTCTGGAAAATCGACTAGACGTAACGCCTCTAAAAAGCCCCAAGAAGCTGAAAAGATGAAGTTTTTCACCTAATGTGGGCCCTAGGCCATAAGAAAGTTGGATTTTCTTTGCTTACGGTATGAAGAAGAGACTGACTAATACATAGTTACAATTTCAAGGACATCGGTCTGACGTAACGCCTAAAAAAAAAAACCTAAAAATTAAAAAAAAACCCAGTTTTTCACCTAATGCGGGCCTTAGGAGATAAAAAAAAGTTGAATTTTTTAATGTGCTGAAACATAAGTAATACACATGTAAAGTTTTATGTCCCTGAAACATAAGTAATACACATGTAAAGTTTTATGTCCCTGAAACATAAGTAATACACATGTAAAGTTTTATGTCCCTGAAACATAAGTAATACACATGTAAAGTTTTATGTCCCTGAAACATAAGTAATACACATGTAAAGTTTTATGTCCCTGAAACATAAGTAATACACATGTAAAGTTTGAAAAAAATCAGTTGGGTACTTCTCGAGTTTTAGGGATTCAAACTCACAAACT
This sequence comes from Eledone cirrhosa, assembly GCA_964016885.1. Taxonomy (NCBI): domain Eukaryota; kingdom Metazoa; phylum Mollusca; class Cephalopoda; order Octopoda; family Eledonidae; genus Eledone; species Eledone cirrhosa. Next base: position 89,146,251 of record OZ024741.1, read on the forward strand.
CACAGACACACACAGACAGACATCCTCAGGGAAGTGACGTAATGCAGACAGCCAGACATACCGACAGATATTATAAGGGCGCGGCGTTATATGTATGTATCTATCTAAAAAGAGAAAGACTAAGAATTATAGAGCGAGATCGCTAAATCTCAGTTTTATATATATAGATGATGGAAAGTATATAGATAGATATCAATATTTTAAAACAGTTTTGTATCATAGAACCAAAGGTCTTTGCAAGGGGTTTAGGTAACAAAAGAGCTCACTAAGGGACAAATTATCACAGTGAGAAAGAATATATGCTTATAAAACATATTCTTTTATTGTTTTACCCGCTTCGGTCATTAGACCGCAGCCATGCAGGACCATCGCGTTGGATGAATATAACTGTATCTAGATTTATTCCTAGCCACACTGTACTATAGGTATTAACATTTAACAACATGATTTAATAGAAAATATGTAACAATTGATTTGTTAATTCAAATGTTTATAGTATGTTTCTTTATAGATGTTTATATTATCATTATGAAAATGTACAATAAAGACTTTAATTGTGTATGTGATGTAGTCATAGTCCTGTTTTGTACTTCTCTAGAATGTCTTGTTGCTGCTGCCGCCACCACCACCACCGCCGCCGCCACTACTACTACTACTACTGCTGCTGCTGCTGCTGCTACTACTACTACGACGACGACGGCGACGGCGGCGGCGACGACGACGACGACTGGTACAGCCGTTGCTTCTTCATTTGTCTTTGTGTTGACTCAATAAAAAAACAAAACTAGCGCATTTATTGATCAATGCTTGGGTTAACAGTATTAATAACTCATATGAACAGTCAGTCACCTGAAAGGAGTTTGACATAATCGCTTTAAATAACTGATTCCTGGGAAATTCTACGGTTTATAGTTAGAAAAATCTACCAAATATTAAATATCAATATGGCATTTTAAGTATTTTATTTATAAGTTACATACACACATACATACACACATATATAGATATGTATGGAATAGTAACAGCCTGCAACTTAACGACTGAAGTCAGAATAGTGGGGGTGGAGTGGGGCACAAGCAGTGAAAGATACAAACCTACACATACACATAAAATACACATAGAGATGATAAACATAAAGACAAACACCAGACCTGCCAACTTCTAAAAACCCAAACGATGAGTACCATGAAAAAAAGTGCCCGAAAACGAAGAGAAATGAGGCAAAATGGGGAGATTTTACATAATGAAAGCTATACCCATTTTCACAAGAGAAGACATCTCTTACCCATCCTAAAGATGGGGAGAGTGGACAGGTCTGAAACACATACAAAATGAAAATCATATAGTGCATGTGTTTCTTTTTTATTGGCAATACTGGCAACATGACCATCCCCAAATATAACAATATATATATATATATATATATATATATATATATATATATATATATATATATATATATATATGAAAAATTCGGGACCCCGATGGCTGATCTAGTTCGGATCTAGCTGTTGAAACGGCAGGAGCTCAGCCGTCGGGGTCCCTAATTTTTCCTTTTCCCCACTCTACTACCCCAAGTATCGAGTACTCTGTTGAGTATTTTTCTAACTGGCTTTTACCGCTTCCATTCTGATATATATATATATATATATATATATATATATATATATATATATATATATATATGAAAATAGGGAGAAAAAGACGATTACTAGGAAGAAAAGTATATATTTTTCCCTTTTATTTTTTTCTCTTATATATATATATATTGGGGTCGATTAGAAAAGCTCAAACTTTATTCTCTTCAACGTCGCCGTGAGAGCTACATTATCTGTATGATGTGGAAAATATTCCATCAGCTTAACCCAAATGATGTTGGCATCATCTTTAGTGTACACCCAAGGCTTGGGCCCCGTGCTATCCGCCCAAGACAAAAATCCCACTCGCATCACATAACAACAATGCGGCACAATTATTTTACCTCAATTGGCCCTGCACTCTTTAACATTACACCAAAACACATTAAAGCAGAGACAGACTCCATCAATTTCAAGAAGTCTTTGGATAAATTCCTTCAAGAAATCCCGGATATGCCTCCTACACCCGGATATGCCTCCGTAAACAAAAACTCTCTGCTCGAGTGGGCCATGGTGCCCAAACACAGATTTGTAAGACTTAACCAGGTGGTGCTATTAAGTTAGACATGGCCTGGGCCAATACTGGCCGAAACCTATCAAAGTTATATATATATATATATATATATATATATATATATATATATATATATATATATATATATATATATATATATATATATATATATATATATATAAATATATATATATATACAATATATTAACAAATGGAAACTATATTTATAAAACCATATTTATTTCATTATACATATTTCAAGGACACCAAGTCAAATTATGGTGCGCTTTCATCAGATAAAATATAATTGTTTCTACTTCTGGCACAAGGCCAGCAATTATCCCAGTGTATTACTGGTACTTTATTTTGTCGACCCCTTAAGGATGAAAGGCAAAGTTAACCTCGACGGGTTTTGAACTCAGTCCGTAAAGGGACGTAACTGTGCTGCAAAGCATGGCGTCCGACCCTCTACTGATACTGCCAATCCAAAATATAATATAGATCAGTTTTATAAATAAATATTGGCATACCCTTAAAGAATGCGACCATTTCTGTTGGAAGCTCCCGGATAGTGGTGTTATTAAATTTATTTAGTCTATTATGCAAATTAGTGTCGGATATGTTTAAATAACAGTAGATTTAAAATAGGCCGTTGGACTATGGAAAAGAAAAAAGGAAAATAGTAAGAAAAAGAGAAAAGAAAGAGCAAACTCTAAGAGGAAAATAAGAAAACAAAAGAAAGAGAAAGAGAAAGAGAAAGAGAAAAAAGAAAGAGAAAGAGAAAGAGAAAGAGAAAGAGAAAGCCCTAAGTGATAGGTTGTTGTATTAACGTAAATTTTAAGATAAAGCGAAAAAATAAATATTTATTGGATGAGTTAGGCAGAGTAAATAAGCGTGAATAGAAAATAAATAAATAATAATAACTGTGAATTAAATAAGAAAAGAAAAGAAATTATACAATTTTTTAATTACCTTAATCTAAAAGTAGAAATAGAGAATAACCATAAAATAGTTAATTTTCTAGATGAAACCTTAAACCTTAACACATGTCTTCATTATCTATTTCACAAACTAAACGAGAACTTAAACTACGTTAATTTTAACTCTAATCACCCCAGATCCGTTAAAAATAATATAGTGAATTCTGTACAGCAACGCATTTCTAGAATTTCAGCTAATATTTGATGATAAAGCACATTATTACAACGAAGCGTTAGGTAGAGCTGGATATAGAAATAAAATTAAATACATTGATAAGAATAAGAATATAACAACTAACCATAATCTTAACAATTTTAACAACTATAATAGAAAACCTTACAATATTTCGGAAAACAAAAAAAGAAATAGAACTAGGAATATATTATGGTTCGCTCCTCTTTTCTCATTAAATATTAAAACTCCTATTGCTAAACTATTCTTTAAAGCTCTTGACAAATGCTTCCCTAGAACACATAGATATTACTCAATATTTAATAGACATACTATAAAATTAAATAATTCAACCACCAATAATTTAGCGCAGAATATTAATAGAATTAATAATAGAAACTTAAAACCTAACCAAAATACCACTAACAACCCCAGCAATATCCAATTTAATAATACAGCTCAATTTAATAATACATCTAGTAACTTGAATTTTGATAAATGTAACTGTAGAAATAAATCTAACTGTCCGTTAAATAACAATTGTTTAGCTAAAAATATAGTATATAATTGTAATGTAAAAACTAATTTAAATTCATTTAATTATGTAGGATCTACTTCCACAGATTTTAAATCTCGTTTTAATAACCATAAATGCTCTTTTACGAATTTAAACAAAAAATCTTCAACTTCTCTATCTAGCTTATTATGGGACCTTAAATCAAAGAACATTAAATATTCTTTACTTTGGAATATTATTTCAAAAGCTCTTCCGAAAATTGTGATCTTTGTATAGAGGAAATATTCTTTATATTAAAAAACAAAAATTCCGTGAACGTAAGAAACAATCTTTTCAGTTGCTGCAAATATAGATTGAATTCAACGTTTAAATATAAATTTAAAATGTAATATATAACTCATTCTATTAAATCTATTGAACCTATCGATAAATCATTAGATTCCTTCATTTGACTGCTTAAAACTCTCCTTAAAAGTTTTTTCCTTGAAAATGTTTCTAGATCCCAGCATGACCTCAGCCGGATGGCTGAAACAGGTAAAAGAGTAAAAGAGAGATAAACATACTAAAAGCTTTTAAATGAAAGAGATTTTTGGAAAATATTTTTTTTGAAAGTTTCTCCTATTTTTGAAAACTTCTCTTTTTTGAAAATTTCTCTTTCTTTGAAAATTTCTCGTATGGTTATAAAAGATTAAGTTAAGCATACTGAGAGTTAAATATTATATAAAAAAAATTAAAATTCCTTTTTATACTGAATTTTTTATATATATTCTTGTATATTTTTTAAAATTATATCTTAAAATATTTTTAAAAATTATATTGTTTTAAAGTTATATTGCTTAAAATGATATGAATATATTTCCAAATTGTAATTTCTCTTAAAATTATAATCCTTTTAAAATTATAACTCATTTTTATTTTATATTATGTACTTTATATTTAACTATATATATATATGATGTATGTCTATCTATATGTGTATATATATGTGTATGCATCTATATATGGGTTGTGTATCTCTGTGTATATATATGTGTGGGTACATGTGTCTATGTCTCTATATATGTATATATACAATTCGAATACACTTTGTTATAAAGGGTTTCTTACGGTTTATGCTAAACAAACTTATATTATAACAGTCATAACTATATAACAGGTGGATTTCTGAGATATATAAAATTTATAAAATTTATAAAATTTATAAAATTATAACTTACTATTAAATAATATAAGGTTTTTATAATCTTAACTTTCTTTTATCATCTTAACATTTATAACATTTAATATAAGTAAATAACTTAATTTCCTTCACGCTGTATTGCTATTACATAGAAACGATTTTTCTCCGATTTCTCCGAAAAATCTATGAATTTCCATAAGTTTAAAAAAATTCCTATATCTTAAACATAAAAAATCTTTTATTGTATATATATGTATATATATGTATGTATATACCCATCAATTAAATTAATTTTATATTCTTTTCATAGATGTATATTTTTTTCACTAACTTTCTTATCTTAAAACTTTGGTCACCTTAGATATTTGTATTGGCATTACTATTTTATAACAGCAACTGCTTGTATACCTTTTACTGACCACCTGACCTAGTTTCACCCCTAAAATAAGCTTCAATTACTACTATTTTACCATTTGGCCAATTATTAACTTTCTATTGGTTAATTCTAAACCTCTTACCAAACAGACAGAATATATTAGATCTTTGTTGGTTTTATTCAATGAACAAATAAAATTATTTCTGAGGTCAGCATAAGACCTATTTCTTCCCTAAAATAATCCTTCATTCATAATATTCTTTTCCATCCAAAACTGAAATCTACCTTCCTCTACCCATAATTTAAGGTTCTTCTACTACTATATTACTATCTTGACCCTCACTATCTCCTGATTGGTCAATTCAAAACCTGTTCCCAAACAGACCTATTGTATTGAATCTTTGTTTTTTCAATAAACGAATATCATTATTTCTGAAGACAGCATATATATGTGTAGGCATGTATATTCCCTCTGATAGTTTGTATAAATATTGTACATAGATCTATAGAATATGCATACCAACTCTAACACATATATATCCTAGAAACGATCGTAAAATGATGAATTTTTTTTAATATAAGGAACTGTTTCTTTGTTTATTCATTATTTTATTAATTTATGTATGTATATATATATATATATATATATATATATATATATATATATATATGTATGTGTGTATATGTATATATATATGAATATATTCCTTTTAATAATATATAGATTTTTTAATAATATATAGTTTTTAATAATATATAGATTTTAATAATATATAGATCTCAATTTTAATGTATAGATCTCAATAATTTAATTGATAATTTAATTGATAAACTAAACATTTAATCAAATTTAAACATTAGATAAAATTCTCCGGTTATTATTATTTATTTATTTTCTATTCATGCTTATTTACTTTGCCTAACTCATCCAATAAATATTTACGTTAATACAACAAATTTACGTTAATACAACAACCTATCACTTCGGGCTTTCTTTTTCTCTTTCTCTTTCTCTTTCTCTTTCTCTTTCTCTTTCTTTTTTCTCTTTCTCTTTCTCTTTCTCTTTCTTTTGTTTTCTTCTTTTCCTCTTAGAGTTTGCTCTTTCTTTTCTCTTTTTCTTACTATTTTCCTTTTTTCTTTTCCATACTCCAACGGCCTATTTTAAATCTACTGTTATTTAAACATATCCGACACTAATTTGCATAATAGACTAAATAAATTTAATAACCCCACTATCCGGGAGCTTCCAACAGAAATGGTCGCATTCTTTAAGGGTATGTCAATATTTATTTATAAAACTGATCTATATTATATTTTATCTGATGAAAGCGCACCATAATTTGACTTGGTGTCCTTGAAATATGTATAATGAAATAAATATGGTTTTATAAATATAGTTTCCATTTGTTAATATATCGTATTTTTACTCCAATAATTTGTTGAGTGCTTTATATCAGTTATAAAAATATTTGCTTGTTGTATCACAACAATTTATATATAACTTCTACACACACACACACACACACACACACACACACACACACACACACACACACACACACACACATATATATATATATATATTTATATATATATATATATATATATATATATATATATATATATATATATATATATATATATATATATAGTAATAATAATAAATTTGAAGACTAAAATCCAAAGAGAGCTCGATAAGGATAAATATATATCAAATATATAAGAACCGTAGAGCAAATATTTATTAAAATAACAGATTAAAGTTTAAGCAAAGAATCGCTGCTTTCACTCTTAACGGGATCTTCTGAAACTAACAAAGTCAATCTGTAAACGCAGAACTGGATATTTCAAAAAACGTTGCAACCAGAGGAAGACATATAACTTTGATAACTTTGATAGGTTTCGGCCAGTATTGGCCCAGGCCATCTCTAACTTAATAGCACCACCTGGCGAAGTCTTACAAATCAGTGTTTGGGCACCATGGCCCACTTGAGCCGAGAGTTATTGTTTACGGAGGCATATCCGGGTGTAGGAGGCATATCCGGGATTTCTTGAAGGAATTTATCCAAAGACTTCTCGAACTTGATGGGATCTGTCTCTGCTTTGATGTGTTTTGGTGTAATGTTAAAGAGTGCAGGGCCAATTGAGGTAAAATAATTGTGCCGCATTGTTGTTATGTGATGCTAGTGGGATTTTTGTCGTGGGCGGATAGCACGGGGCCCAAGCCTTTGGTGTACACTAAAGATGATGCCAACATCATTTGGGCTAAGCTGATGGAATATTTTCCACATCATACAGATAATGTAGCTCTCACGGCGACGTTGAAGAGAATAAAGTTTGAGCTTTTCTAATCGACCCCAATATATATATATATATATATATATATATATATATATATATATATATACATTACTTAAACTAACAAAAGGGAGTATACTATTCATTTGTGCTTCGAAGATAAAATATATCTTTCGTAAAAGTAACCCCCCCCCCCCCCAACACGCACACACAACTACTATTATTATCATTAGCATTGTCACCTATTAATCCTTTTCCGAGTCATCCTTTAATTATAGTTTGGCTTTGTAAGCCTGTTTTTATTAATCTTAAATCCAGATTATGAAGAACAATACCAGCGTATCCCAACGAAGTAGACTCAGCAGTTACCAAGTTCACTTCGCATTTACCAGGTCCCAGCTTGGATCCAATTGCATGATAACTTGAGCAAATGTTATTTATCATAGCCTCGAGTCGACAGATACCTCCTGAGGGAAATCGAGTGAACGGAAACTGTTTGGAGGTCCGTTGGATGGACTGTACTTGTGGTTTAATGGGCCAGCAATATCACAATGTGTAACGTTCAATCTCCCCAAGAATTACTCTCAAAGTACCATCTCTGAGAATGTTCAGCTATTTACACGTTGGATTTACTAGCAGGCTATTCGGTGGTGAATTAGTAGAAGATTTAGAACGTTGGGCAAAATGCGTTGAGATATGTTTTCTCTCTCTTTGCCTTCTGGTTTTACGTTTGTCTTTAATTCTTCCGGGGTCGATAAAGTTCACGTCTATGGCACTGTACTTGATGCAATCTTTAGAGAATATTTGTTCCCGCCCTTGCATTCTGAGTTCAAATGATAGCGAGACCTACTTGGTTTGCAAACTTCATCTATCAAACTGTTTACTATGGTCCTCTCTGATATAAACGTTTGGGCTAACATGATCTTTGGTTAGAGGATACTTTTCTATCTCCATCCCCTCGGTCCATTGTTAACTCGTATAGATGGGGAGGGTTGGTTTAGTTTTATGGAAGAAAAAACCAGGCTTTGATTTTTATGCATTGCCTAAGGTGAAACACACTAAAAGTGACAGGAAGAAGAACAGAGACGATTGTCGAGGATGGACATGGATGGAAAGGTTATTACTGTTTAATACCAGATCAGCATTTCAATCACAATCAACTCATCGTTTTGTAATTTTAAAACTGCATTAGACAATTTGTGTTTCTTTTCTTTTTGAAGATTTGCGGGTATAATTTGAGGAAATTTGGCTGCTATGCTTAGAAAATTGTGCAACAGTGTAGAGGTCCCTATTGCTATGTAACTAGCCTATTTGTTCCGTTTATAATTCTTTAAATTCGTTTAATTAAAACCACGATGAGATTGTGTGAAAGTTTCGCCTTTAAATATGGCTTCTGTAGTTAGAAGGAACTTGGCTGCTATGCTTAGAAAATTGTGCAACCGTGTAGAGGGTCCTGTTGTTATGTAACTAGCCTATTTGTTCTGTTTATAGTTCTTAAAATTCTTTTAATTAAAACCTCGACGAAATTGTGTGGCAATTTCACCTTCAATTATGGGTTCTGTTATTAATTAGTAATCTACTTGGTTTAAAGAGATTGAAGTATGTTACAGAATGGGAATGTAAACAATATTCGTTTGTTTGTTTGTTTTTGAGATGTTGTTTATTGCCTATATATCCTATACAGAATGTCTACTTAGTTATGTTGCGGTGAGTGTGTGTGTGTGTGTGTGTGTGTGTTTGTCTTGTTGTTGTTGTTATTGCAGCTGTTGTTGTTGTTGTTGTTGTTGTTGTTGTTCTTCTTCTTCTTCTTCTTCTTCTTCTTCTTCTTCTTCTTCTTCTTCTTCTTCTTCTTCACATTACACACGCAAACACACGCACACATGCACACACGCACACACACACACACACACACACACACACACACACACACACACACACACACACACACACACACACACACACACACACACACACACACACACACACACACACACACACACACACACACGTGTGTATGTATGTATAGTGTGTATGTATGGGCGCACGCGTATCACGCGAAAAACATTTTACAGCACATCTGCCTTCCGCTCAGCTGTGTCGTCTTCCGTTTGGTTTTAATTGGCACATCAGCAGACGATCCTCCTCTGTTTGTGTCTTCTATTTATTATGAAAACTTCTGATACCCCAAACCCCATTTTTGCTGATGGCGGCGACATTAGTCCACAAAACTTAATAACTTTTAATGTTATATGACTGTTGACTGCCACAAAAATACGGAAATTTCTCTGTCTGTCTGTCTGTCTGTCTGTCTGTATCTATCTATCTATCTATCTATCTATCTATCTATCTATCTATCTATATGGCTGGCTGTCTGTCTGTCTGTCTGTTTGTCTGTATCTATCTATTGTGTGATAGCTATGGCGAAAAAGGTTGTATGGTGGACAAGGTTGAAAGGGCTGAGGTCAGACACCTTTCTCTCCGGCCAACAACTGATTCTTTTTTTCAAATACCACTTTGGAAGAAGAATCAGGGTGGAGAGAGAGGTGCTGTACCCCTGCAAGTTTTATGAAAGGTGGGTGAAAGTGGCGAGAATGGCCCGAGTTAATGGGCCTTCTCTCTATATCAGCCTGTAGGTTGAGGAAAAGGAGGAGGAGAGGAAAGGAGTACAAGCTCTTCGTACTCCTGGAGATGAGGGTTGCACATTTTTTTCGGGGGTATGTGTTACCCATATGTAATGTCTCCCCTATTGGGGAAAATCGACTAACTTTTTAAATTCCATTTGTGATAACATTTTACACGTTTTTATTGTATGTAAACTTCCCCCTTTGTATTTGTCCCCTTCTTTTGTGCCCCTGTGGCTAATAAAGAAACATATCTATCTTTCTATCTATCTATCTATCTGGCTGGCTGTCTGTCTGTCTGTCTGTTTGTCTCTATCTATCTATCTATCTATCTATCTATCTATCTATCTATCTATCTATCTATCTATCTATCTATCTGGCTGTCTGTCTGTCTGTTTGTCTGTATCTATATATCTATCTATCTATCAATCTGGTTGTCTGTCTGTTTGTCTGTCTGTCAATCAGCTCATCTATTTATCTATCTGTCTCTCTGTTTGCTTTCATTCTATCTCTAAATATACACATATACACGTGTATCCATGACCATGCATAGATATAAAGGTACAAGAAAAGTGGGAAAGTAAGCAATGAACATACATCAAGATGGTAAATACCTGATTCCTAAAACCTTATTTCGCCTCCTAATATTTCTAATTTAGTAGAGCTCATTTATGAACCTAACGAGGAGCTATTTTTAGCATTCCTTTTGGCATGTGTGATTGCCGTCAACACGATCGATATTTCGTGCATTGACCAACATTTTTATTTTGTATATCTGCTCCTAACATTTGTCGAGCTGAGTTACGGAGCTAAGGAGGAACTATTTTTTATATTCCTGTTGACCCGCCCGTATCCTTCTGCTTGAGTGGTATTTACATGTGCTTTCACAATTTGTGTTTTGACTGCATGGCCGATGACAAAGCTATGTATATGTAGTAAGATGTTGGCCACTGATGATGAGCTAAACATCTTAATGATGCCTGTTATCTAATAATGGTAACTGCCATGATTTCTTGTCAGCTCGAAACAGCTGCATAGGCCTTAGGAGTCGGTATTTACCATCATCATGTAAGTTCATTGCACGGGTCAACAAAAATTCTAAAAATAACTCATCGTTATGTTTATGGATCAGCTTTATTAGGCTAAAAATAAATATACGTATGCATATCTACATCTACATCTAAGGTCCCCTTCGGTCAGGTCTGACAATGTGTTGTATCCCAGTTGCTGTCTGCTCAGATCTATGTGTGAGTGTCAGTCTCCGTCACATAGGTCACATCTATTTATGGTCTCTGGTCCGTTGGAGTTACTGCGCACCTTTCGCCGGGCTCGTTTGTCTGCTGCTGCAGTCATCAACTTCTCCTCCCCTGCTTGAGACGTTGATTCAGGATGCTCCTCCATCTTGTCCGGTCAGCTGCGACATCCTCTCAGGATTCCGTGTTGATGTCAAGGGCCTTCAGGTCTCTTTTTACAATATCCTTGTATCGCAGTCGAGGTCGACCGGTGGCTCTGCTTCCAGATGCCAGCTCTTCGTAAGGATGTCTTGTGGGATGCGTTCATCCTTCATGTGTGACAGTTTGGTCAGGTCATTTTCTGTCATTCTCCAGCATCATGTACTATACATAAGGGCGGAAATAACACAGCTCTGATATATTCTCAATTCGTCTATATTGATATACAAACATCAATTTTGTCGACTTCGAGAAGGCGTTCGACAGCCTCCACGGCGTCAGCTTATGGCAAATTCTATGAATCCTCAGCACATTGTTTCCTCATCAAGATTTTCTACAACTTCACATGCAGTGTGGAGAACAGTGACTCCAGCTATGAAGTGAAAACAAGAGTGAGCCAAAGATGTGTGATGTCAGCACTTCTTTTCAGCCTTGCCATCGATTGGGTGATGCGGTGAACAACTGAAGATCAAGCTAGAAGCATACACTGGACTCTCTTTTTAACATTGAAGGATCTTGACTTTGCCGATGATCTGGCTTTATTGTCTCATATGCATCAACAGATTCAGGAGAAAACCTCTTGCCTCAGCCACTAATATAACTAGTCGTAATTGGCGAAGGTCTTTGACTGAATTGCATTGCTCATTGCGAGAAAAAGGGTGATAGTCTGTAGGCACGAGGTCTGGCGAATACAGCGGATGGGACAGAACCTCTCAAGTAAGCTCCACCAGCTTCTCACGGTTCATCATTGATGTATGCGGCCGAGCATTATTATGAAGGAATCTAATAGGGTTATGGAGTGGCTGTATCTGTCAAGTTGTTAGTAATAGACGTCAGAGGTTATACTGGTGCTTGGTGAGAGCAACTCGTAGTGGATGACACCTTTCCATTCACACCAGACGCTCAGTAGGGCCTTGGGAGGGTGGAAGCCAGACTTAGATTGCCGTTGTGGCACACTCACTTTATCAACCCACAATCGCTTGCGTTTGACATTAATGTAGAGACACAATATTTCATCACCAGTGACAATAGAACATAACCGGTTGATTTTGCAATGGTAGGAGAGCCTGGCATTCACGATTACGGTAAATCAGTCAGTTGGTGAGGCCCCCATTGCTCCAGCTTGGATACCTTCCCGATTGCATGCAAGTGATTGGGGGTGGTTGTTATCGATTCCCAAACATTTTGGAGAATTGATATGATGTTTAGCGTAGGTCAGCTTCCACCAGCTCACGAGGCTGCTCGTCATTGAAGTCGGATGGATGTCATGCGCGAGGTCGGTCTTCCAGGCTTTAATCACCGGAACAGAAGCGTACGAACCTGTCGCTGGTACTGCGGTCAGATATGGTGTGTGACCCAAGTGCATACTTAATACGATGAGTCGATGCTGCTGCGCTTAGGCCAACGACACTTCTTATATATGTGCGCATGTGCAACCTTCAACATTTCCTGAAAATTCTACCAAAATGTCTCCTTTTGAAAAACGGCGAGAACCTTTTGTCCAACCCAATATTTTCTATGTATCGTTTAAACTTAAATTTATTATATATATATATATATATATATATATATATATATATATATATTGCATCACCTACCACACACACACGTACACACACGCGCGCACATACACTCACACCATACACACACAAACACACACACACACACACACACAAGCACACATTCTTGAATCAATAGGGTAGTAGAAAGTTATGCGAATAATTCCAAGACAAAATACTTGAAAAAGACTTAAGTAATTCAAATAAATAATATTTCGAGTAAGATATATGATGGTGGGTGTTGTAGTTTTGTGGGATGGGTGCCCTAGTTTCACGGATGGTGTCAAAATCGCGACAAACGAACACCCATCCCACAAGAGACATAGTGGAGTTTTAGTAAAAGACGAAACACACACACACACACACACACACACACACACACACACACACACACATATATATAGGACGAAACAACGTAAAAATGTATCATATGCCACTAAATGCTGGATTAACAAGATATTACACAGTGACAGGTGAGATAAGTTATGGTATAAAAGTGCAGTTGCGAGTCTTTTTGAAGAATAAAGAAAAAATAAATATATATAATAGAATTAGGATTTAGCTTCGAGCATAGCTGTATACAGATATGCATTGGAATTTCGTATTTCTAAAGAAATACGGTATGTTTATAGATAAACATTTAGAAAGCCGTAGCTATGCAAAAACATCTCCCCCCCCCCTCTCTCTCTATATATATATATATATATATATATATATATATGTAGAAGAGATATTTAATTTGTTGGAAATCCAACAAATATAGATGTTTACAACTGATTCAAAGCACTCGACAGATTTCTGGAGTAAGTATTCAATGATATTAAATAAATGGAAACTATATTTATAAAACCATATTTATTCTATTATATATATTTCAAAGGTACCAAAAATTTTGGTCCGCTATCATCAGATAAAATACAAAATGTTTTATAAATATTTGACATGACCAAGGATGATATACCTTAACGGTTCAAGTTATCCCTGGAAAGTCAAAATTCCAGGGATAACTTGAACCGTTAAGGTATATTATCATTGGTCATGTCAAATATTTATAAAACATTTTGTATTTTATCTGATGATAGCGGACCAAAACTTTTGGTACCCTTGAAATATATATAATAGAATAAATATGGTTTTATAAATATAGTTTCCATTTATTTAATATCATTGTGTGTGTATATATATATATATATATATATATATATATATATATATATATATAGCAAAAAGCCTACATGCTTTAATTTGATCGCATGGCTAGAGTGTTCGGCTCGCGATTGCAAAGTCACCACTTTGATTCCAGGCAGCGCCTTCTAACTTTGGGGAAGACATTTTATTTTGCGTACTCCAGTCCCCTCAGCTGACAAAAATTAGTTTTACCTGTAATTCAAAGGCCTAGATTTGTCACACTCTGTGTCACGTATAATTTCCCTTTGAACTACAATATGAGTGTACGCGTGCCTATGCAACTTGGACGGTCATTCCACCAACAACTAGAACTCTCGACGTCGGAAGCGCCGGATGTCCAATAGTACTCTACATGGTTTACATGCTTGTATGGGATCGTCTCTCTATCCATTTATTCAAACTTGTAGAAATAGCTACTAAATATCTCTCTCTGTACGGTTTTAATAAACAATGGATACATTTGATGATGTACGAAAAAAGACGGAATCGTGAAAGATGAACGTATTTATTTTCAATCAGAGATAATGGAATGGACTGCTGTCAACAATGAGTCTTCCAGTTGTTCGGTCAATCAACAGATGGCTCTTCAAATTAACGTGTAAGGGCTGATAATTCCACAGATACGTTTACCTTTAACGTAATTCCGTATGACACAAGATGTGACAAGGTTGGTCTCGTGACTGACCTATCCGACGAGCTTCCAAACAGCTCCCTTCTACCAAATTTCACACACAAGGCATGAGTCGACAAGAGGCTTATGGTAAATGATTCTGGCTCAAAATGCAAACTAGTGGGATCGAACTCATTAACTATGATATGCCCACCATTTATATTGTGTTAATAAAATAGAAATGCCCCCAAAAATATATATTCTATATCAGTTTCACGAGAGAAAGAAGGAGAGAGAAAGAAAGAAAGAAAGAAAGAAAGAAAGAAAGAAAGAGAGAGGGGTAAAAAGGGAGATGAGAGAAAGAGTGAGAGAGAGGAAGAGGGAGAGAGAGAAGGAGAGATAAAGTCAGAGAAGTAGATGGTGAAAGATGAGCGAGAAAGAGAGAAGAGAAAGAATATACGATTTCGATAATTTGGGATTAGCGGATCCTAATAAGAATTTCCAATGCTTAAAACAATTTCTACCTTAACATAATAAATGTTTCTACGTTAGGCACAATGCCAGCAATTACTCCAGTGTATTACTGGTACTTTATTTTATCGACCCCGTAAGGGTGAAAGGCAAAGCTAACCTCAGCAGGATTCGAACTCATAACGTAAAGGGCCATAACTCTATGCTGCGAAGCATGGTGTCTGACGCTCTACCGATACTGCAAATCCATGAAGCCGAGTGCATTACTACTGCAGCTGCTAAAGTTGAATAAAAAAACAACAACATAATTACGGTTTTGAATTTAGGTAGAAGGACAGCAATTTAGGGGAGGAGAAACTCCATTAAATCCACCTCAGTACTTAACTGGAAATTATTTTATGGATCCCGGAAAATGAAAGCCAAAGTTGACCTCGGTGAAATTTAATCTCAGAATGTAAAGAGCCGTAACAGATGCTGCGATGTACTGTGCTCGACGCTCTATCGATTCTGCCAACCCACCACCCCTATGCTGCTGCTGTTGGTGCTGCCATTGCTGCTGATGATGATGGTGGTGAGGATAATGATGATGATGACGACGACGGCGACGACAACAACAACAATAATAATTGTTTCTACTATTGGCACAAGGCCAGCAATTACACAGTG
>OZ024741.1:89167490-89179990 GCA_964016885.1 Eledone cirrhosa
GGAATCCGACGACCCGCATTCTATGAATTCCAGTGTAGCCCACGGTTCGATAATATTTCGCACAATACCCATTCTGTGCTTTAATATCCAATGGCGGTCGTTAGAACGAAGGATATTTGTTCAAGGTTTCTGCATTCTAAGTTCAAATCCTGTCGAGGTCCACTTTGCCTTTCATCCTTTTGAGGTCGATAAAGAAAGTACCAGCTCAGTCCTCTCTCCTTCGAGCCGACACATCCTAGATGCAACGCTGGATTAAGGGAAATAGTGTAGAGAAAGTATCTGTGTCTGTTCGATAAATAAAGTACCGTGTCCAGAGTTGAATTGTTATAGTATCGACTGTGATATCTTGCAGTAACACTTCCGGCATTTGTGTTCCGGGTTCACACGCGACGTCACCGACGCCACACTGTATCGATCCTTACTTTTGATTTGGACAACATCAGTGGCCTGGAGCAGGGAGACTGGAATCCATACACATCAGATGGTTTTCCATAAGAATCGTTCTCAGTGTAGAGATCATTCATCTTATAAGATCTACGAACGCCCTAAATGAACACACACACACACACACACACACACACACACACACACACACACACACACACACACACACACACACACACACACACACACAACGGTTAAGATTTCTATGATAAAATCAAACGATGCATTTTAATACACGCGAAATATGATTAAAAGATGTTACTGCGGGAATTATAGCTCGCATCTTCTATACGTATGCTAAGATAACCCAACAATTTTTAAACCTTAAATTTAGCGTATTTAAATTCAATGTTATTCCTACTACCATATCACGATAATCAATGGAATGGGAGCAATCACTTAACCACTTCGGAATTCGTTCTGTTGCTAAAATCGTCAAGTAGCTATCGTACCTTCTTCGTTTGTTGAACTTTCATGAGATAAATTATCTATAACAGGCCTCCTCGGTCATGTATGATTTATTTCTTCCTGTGTAGAGCGAGAACCTTGACGAATTTCAAACTGCTCTGATGTGATGGCATGAGACTTTCACGCGACTCACGCTCTACAATGGAAAAGTATGCTGTACGCTCTGCAGGCCCTTAAAAATATGTTCATATTATAAATAGGGCAGTTTGGCTAATATACAGACATTGTTGCCGTGCGTGAGCTGGCTCCCTGACTGTCATTTTCTGAGGAGAGGACCAAAGTGTGTCAGATGTATATTCACTCTCTCGGTTGCTTGGATAATTGCAGTAGTTGTTCTGTCGTTAAAGTGCAGCAGTTTCAATAATCACGTGCTGTGGTCGGAGTTGTAAATTTTGTTGGGGATATATCTGGGATATTGTAGTGGATATATATACTCATGTGACGAGTAAATAGAAAACCATTAGCAGCAGAAACAACATCAAATTAAATGTATTCTAATGAACGGTTGATTCGTGCTGGTGTCGTCCTAAATCCAATTTTGTGTAGTTCTAAATTTAATTTTTTGCAGTAAGTTTATATTTTCTGTCAAATATTACATGCGCTTACATCGCAAATGATGATTAAAAGACTGAAAACACCCATAACATGCTTTTCAGACCCAAAGACTATTAAATACTGGGTCATGGTTCCTGTCTTAAAGATTTGTACAGTTCTAAAATAAACCGTGCTCCGCAACAAATCTTTACAATAAATTATAAAAACCACGGAAATAAAATAGCTGTATTCGCACCAACACAGATTCTATTATCACGAAGCCAAATTCTTAACCGTTCTGCCATAGCCACGCATAATTATAATAAAAACATCGAAAGTAATACTGTAAGTTCAGAAAACATTTATAGCAACAACAACAGTAGAAGTAACAGGAACAACAACACCAACAACAACAAGGAAAGCCACTAACAACGATAGAAATAACAAAAATAAAAGTGAACAGCATCAAATGTCAGCAACGCTAAAAATAACTGTTTGCATACGTTCAAATATGTATGTGTGTGTATGTATGTGCGTGTGTGTGCACGTGTGTGTGTGTGTGTGTGTGTGTGTGTGTGTGTGTGTGTGTGTGTGTGTGTGTGTGTGTGTGTGTGTGTGTGTGTGTGTGTGTGTGAGAGAGAGACAGAGAGAGAGAGAGAGAGGGAGAGAGAGAGAGAACGTGCGTGTGTTCTCATGGGTGTATACACACACCTTCATATAATAGAAATGTGCAATGACGTATAGTGTGTGCAAGTAGCAGCAGGTTTCTAGTCGTCACTGCGATGTGCACTCGAATACACTGGAAAATACCAACAAACATCTTTATCTCTCTATTGACAGAAAGAAAGTATTGGGATTGCCCAGACCGTTTTAGATTCGAGTTGGGTTTTCTCCATCAGAGACCATGCATCCGCCTTTGTTCACAAAGAGGTGTAGCCTACAGATATAAATACACACACGCACACATACACACACGCGCGCACACACACACACACACACGCACGCACACTCATAGAGAGAGAGAGAGAGAAAGAGTGATTTAGTGAATTCCTTATTCGTAGTGACAATATTACATACACACAGACACAGACACAGATACATACACACATATATATATGTGTGTATGTATGAGTGTGTGTGTGTGTGGTAAGTACCATCCCAGTGATGAGGGTACAGCTCTTTCATCTTTCAGTTATCACATTGTAGATGTTGGGCTTGCAATCATGAGGTTGTGAGTTCGATACTCAGATCGGGTCATGTGTTGTGTCCTTGAGCAAGACACTTTATTTCAGGTGTACTCAGCTGTAGCAATGAATTGGGACGTCATTAGTGCCAAACTCTATCGGCCATTGCCTTTCGCTTGGACAACATCGGTGGCGTGGAGAGGGGAGACTGATATTTATGCTGGTCTTCCACAAACATGTTCCTCGAAGGGGAACTTTCTAGGTGCAAACCCCATGGTCATTCATAACCAAAGTGGGCCTTCACCCTTTACCACAGAGGCGGTGGGAGCATTTTTTAATGGGGGGGAAAATTTGGTCAATTTAGTTTTAGTGATTAGTTTAGCTCTTTGCACTCTAAAATGGTCAGAAAACTTAACATGTACATAAAGTGTACCGCATATCCAAATAGATGTGTGTTTAGGCAGTTTGGGAAGAAAAATATAATTATTAGGGGTAGGGGACATCTCCCCCTCCCGCCCAGTTATATATATACATAATTTCAAAAATAATTATGCTCTGTACCCTTTCCTAAGGAGTTAATATATCGATCTTCTTCGCATTTGGTAATAAACTGGTATTATACCCAATTTATTCATCTCCTATGTGTGTGTATATATATATATATATATATATAAGTATGTACACGTACATACATATATGTATACAGACGTACAGTAGTATGTATATATATATACATACATGCACACATATATATATGTACGTATGGATTCACCGAACATTTATTATAATGCTCGGTGTGTTTGTAAATAAATATCTCGTATTAAGCCGTAGTGTCTAGCAACCATCGTTGCTCGTTTGTTCAACACTGACAAAGGAACGCCGTACTAGTTTCAAGCTTATTAGCTATCGTCAGCAACGTATACCTTCCTGCCAGATTGTTGAACGTATATACTTACCTTATGCATATTAACGGCTGAGTAGCCCAATTTGCATATCGAGGTATACGTATATGGCAGGAAGGTATACGTTGCTGACGATAGCTAATAAGCTTGAAACTAGTACAGCGTTCCTTTGTCAGTGTTGAACAAACGAGCAACGATGGTTGCTAGACACTACGGCTTAATACGGGATGTTTGTTTACAAACACACCGAGCATTATAATAAATGTTCGGTGAATCCATACGTACATATATATGTGTGCATGTATGTATATATATATATGTGCATGTATATATATATATATATATATATATATGTATATATAATATAAATACATTCATTTATTATGGCTATTGGTGAGTTTTGTTGCTCTAAAGTTTCACCAGAGCACTCACAGGAACACCAGTCTTGTCTGATGATCCACCAAACTCGTCTCCTCTTTATGTCTATCACACAAAACTTTCTTTTAATCCACCTTTCTGTATCTACTAAAACAAAACTTTCTCTCTCTATATCCATCACGACACGACCTCTTTTATCCCCCTCGCTATATTTAACATACAGAACAATCTCCCAATTACCCTCTTTATACCAATCATCTCCAAACTCTCCCCCTCACCATCTCTATCACACTCTTTTGTAATCGTTCTCTCTCTATCCATCACAAACTTTCTCCTGTATATCTTTTACGACAATATCTCATCCAGTCCCACTATATATTTAGCAATATTTATCTCTCCCAAGCCCCTCATTACATCTACCCTTCTCTATATCTACTACACGACACTCTCTGTCCCAATCCCCCTCTCTATATTAATTACCACCAAACTATACCCCTCTCCATATCAACCATACAACACTCTCTCTCATTTCCTCTCACTCTATCCATCACTACAAAATTCTCCCCATGTCAATACTTATCTCTATCAATACTTATCTCTATCAATCCTCTCACTCTATTCATTAGCACCAAACTCTCCCCCTCTGTATATCTACTACACGGAACTTTCTCCTCTCCCCCTCTATATCGATTATCACCAAACTCTCCTCCTCTCTATATTTACCATGCAAAACTCTCTCATTTCCTCTCACGCTAACCATCACTACTAAACTCTCCCCCTCTCTATATCTATCAATATTTATCTCTATTAATCCTTTCACTCTATTCATTACCACCAAATTCTCCTACTCTCTACATCAACCATACAACATCCTCTCCCAACCCCCTCTCTATATCAATTAACATCAAACTCTCACCCCCTCTATATCTACTACACCGAACTCTCTCCCAACCCTTCTTTCTATATCAATTACCACCAAACTACCTCCCTCTCTATATCTACCATGCAACACTCACTCGCATTCCCTTTCACTCTATTCATTACCACCAAACTCTACATCAGCAATGCAACATTCTCTCCCAATCCCCCTCTCTATATCAATTAAGGCCAAACTCTCCCTCTCTATATCTATTACACGGAACTCTCTTTCAATTCCCCTCTCTATATCAATTACCACTTGATATAGACGTGATTTACTTCGTTCCGGATTTTTACGGATTATTGTCAAAAAAACTGTGAGTTTATTGCTCAGTTTAATAACATTGTGTAGTTTAACCCCTTGCCTGGGCCGTCAGACGTTGAGTCAACTAATTTTCGCCCCTTTCTGGGGCGAAATTTTCAATTTTCATCTCAAAACTGTAGACTTGGTGGCAATGGATGCCATTTCCACCTCGCACACTGTCGTGAGTGCCACGCCCACTAAGAAAAGTGGTGGAGGGAAGGTAGGAGTACAAAGCTTGCAGCCTTCCCCCCTCGCATCATCGAAAAACGTTAAAAAAAATATTGAAACCACGAAACCAAACCCGGTAAATAATACCAGCACCAACAACAAGAACAATGACAATAACACCACAACCAACAACTGCAACAATAGCAACGCCAAGGAAAACATGAACAATATTACCAACAGTGACAGCAACAAAAAAGACAACAACACCAAAACAACATTCGCACAGACTATTAAAAAAAACGAACTATACACGCCAATAGACATAACAAATGCTAAACAACTATTACAATACGCAAAACAATTCGTGACTTTTGGCGAAAACGGTGCTTTTAGCATCAATTCTCCACAGGAATTACGTAGAGAGGCTGTCCTGAAAACTGGTTTTCAGGACAATATCGAACGAAACAAGAAAACCAGCTCAATTATCACAAAATGAAATTGAACCATCAATTTATATAGAAATATATATCAATTACCACTAACGTCTCCCCCTCTCCATATCTACTACACGGAACTTTCTTCTAATCCCCCTCTCTATATCTATATGTACATAAATTCTAGCGCATCTACATATAGATGTGTGTTTTGGTAGTTTGGGGAGAAAAATATAATTATTGGTGGGAGACCATGGTCCCCCCTTTGGTCCACCAGTTCCACCGCCTCTGACACACACACACACACACACACACACACACACACACACACACACACACACACACACACACATCGTTTTTTTTGGCTATGCGAATGATTGTTTAACCATCGTCTCAGTGTGTTTGGCCTTTAACGTTTGTTATAGCTCTGGTTCTTCTGAATCATTGAGCACTTGCTGCACATCTCGGAGGTTGTTTTTCGTTATTTCGTGGGCCGAAATGCGAATCTCGATAATTTATGTTTATATATATATATATATATATATATATATATATATATATATATATATATATATATATATATATATATATATATATAAATTATTAGCTCAGATTAAAAGTTGAAGCAAACAGTCTCTGCTTTATATATACATATATACAAAAATCACGAACAAGTGTGCGCACTCACACACTTACACAAACAATAGACATACACGTCTTTTCAAACAAACATACTGAAATAGAGAGACAATAAAATTCACATATGCATAGACATACAGACGCACAAACACACACACACACACACAGTGGCATACGGGCGCGCATACAAGATTAAGCCCTACACGCACAAAAACAAACACGCACGCACACGCACACACCCGCACACGCACACATACACACATGCACACACGCGCGCACACACACACACACACACACACACACAAACAAACACACACACACACACACAAACACACACACACACACACACACACATATACACTCGTACACAAACATACACACAAAAGGCACACATACGTACACAAACATACACACACACACACACACACGTGCACAAATATACACACAAAAGGCACACACACTTATCTATATCCACATATGTATTCACACAAGCACGCAACATACATACGCACGCACGTACACACATATATACATATTCATACAGCTGCATGCTAAAAGCTGTTTGGTCGTTATGTAATATAACCCCAGAGAAAGATAAGATAAAGAACGATTGGCTGTTTGTACGACACGTGTCTCCTGCCCTTAGACCTTTTCTTCTGGGTTGAGTCTGATATGAAGAGAAACCATTCCAATGTCTTTTAAATGAATTACTAGTCTCTTAGAAGTTAATAAGCCACTCTGTCTCCCCTCTCTCTTTCCCCTTGTCTCTCTGTCTTTCTGTCTCTCTTCGTTTGTCTCTTTCCGTCTGTCCCTTTGTCTGTCTGCCTCTCTCCCCCTCTCTCTTTCTCTCTCTTCCACACACATATATACACACAAACACGTTTATACATAAACATATTCATACATATATGCTTACAGGCATACATTCACGTTTCAATATATAAATATATAAATATATAAAGATTAAAGGAACCAGCTGGCTATGTTAGTAAACAGCACTAACAAGAACAACGGAAGCAGATCACTGGCAAGACCTTTTCAATTCAATAACACAGTTAACTCAGGCAGTTAACGCTCTGCACAACTCACACATCACATACTCTACACAATTGCAATCCAATAAAATAATATAACACATAGTCATACACAACTGACAACCAACACCCGACAGAACATCACAAACAAATATTCCATGTAACTGCAACTCAATAATGGAATACTTCCGTCGGTTTGGAATTTAAGTTTCAAGTTTAAACGAACTTTAGGCTTCAGATATCTAAAGTCTGTCTTAAGCTAGAAGGCTCATTTGGCTGGTGCTTATCCCGGTTTCATGGCGTGAAGCGACTGAGAGTACAAGACTACCCCCTGGACAGGACGCCAGTCCATCGCAGGGTTAAACCTCCAGCTATTGCTGGTACTCATTTTCAGCTGAGTAAACTGGAGCAACGTGAAATAAAGTGTCTTGCTCAAGGAAACAACACGTCACCCGGTCCGAGAATTGAACTCACAACCTTTCGATTGCAAGCCTATCTAACCATTAAGCCATGCGCCTTCACTAGGCTTCAGATATACATATGAATAATACACCCAACCTCCAAGGCGGCGTCAGGACGTCGATATAAGATTGCTTCGGTATTTGATCCGGCTCCCTAACAGAGTCGTTAGAACGTCAGATAGAATGTTTTGCAGTGTTCGTTTCGGTTTTCTGCTCAATGAGTTCAAAACCCACCGAGACCAATTTTGCATTTCATTCTTTCGAATTGATAAATAAAGTACTACTCGAGTACTGGAGTCGATTCTTCCTCTTTATCTCTTTCTATCCCTCTCCTTCTCTGGAAGAAATCGACTGTGTTCAGAGCAGGAAAGAGGGGTTGGGCTCCCCCAGGTTTTAAATTCGTCCTTGTATGGAATACTGTTGTCTTATTTGGGCAGGTGCACCATCTTGTCACTTGGATCTCCTTGACCGAGTTCAGAAGCGAGTCACTAATTTGATTGCAACCTTTGTCACAACTCTGCAACCTTTGTCACATCAACGTGGCATCTCCAGTCTTAGTCTTTTCTATTGTTATTACCACAGGAAGTGCGCTGCTAAACTTTCTCTTTAGGTCCCAGATCACTTTATGCCATTTCGTCTAATTCTAAACTCACTGAGTCTTCATCCAGATGTTTGTTGTGGTTCCACAAATAAAGAAGTCTTTCTATAGTCGTACGTGCCAGACTTTGTAACTCTTTTCCATCTTATTGTTTTCCTTCTCGTTCAAGTTTAAATAAATTCATTCTTTTCGCCTTAATTTCTCCTTCATAATCCCTTATATTAAGTAGCTTCACGCCTTATTTGGGACTTTCATGAAAAAAAAACAAAAATGCCCAAGACGGCGCCCCTACAACTCACCAAGAGCTAAAGGACCTTTATTTACACAAAGGCCTGTAAAGTCCTAGATTACTACAATAAACTAACTAGTATTTATGAATAATTTTATTATTTTGCTACAACTCCATAAAGGTATTTCAACTCCAAAATCTATACCTTTCATAGAATGCTTTATGTATAAATGCCTGCAAACTCTGTAGGTTGCTCATTTTACTCACACACACATTATATATATACTGTATATATATATATATATATATATATATATATATATATATATATATATATATATATATATATATATATAGTAATAATAATAAAATTGAAGACTAAAATCCAAAGAGGGCTCGATAAGGAAAATATATATCAAATATATAAGAACCGTAGAGCAAATATTTATTAAAATAACAGATTAAAGTTTAAGCAAAGAATCGCTGCTTTCACCCTTAACGGGATCTTCTGAAACTAACAAAGTCAATCTGTAAACGCAGAACTGGATATTTCAAAAAACGTTGCAACCGGAGGAAGACAGGAAGACGATACTTTGGTTCATGGTAGCGTTCGCTGGCAAAGAACGGGGAAAAAACGAATAATACGTCATTAATAGGAGCGGTGAAAAACAATTACGCGCAAAGACAAAACCACGTTTATGGTATAAAAGAGGTCGTAGACTAATGTTCTCTTAGGTGGTGCATAGAGACGTTCTCTGGCAATGAACGAAAAAACGAAGATAATAAGTCATATGTGGAGCGTGGAGAACAATAGCACGCAAAGACAAAACCACGTAAATGGTATAGCAGAAATCGTAGACTAAAATTCTAACTAGGAGACCAAATGAATCTCCGCTACAGAGTTAAGAACAAAGTAAATAAATACAATACAGAAGTAATAGAAACAAATAAATACATACACGCAAACAGATACGTACATACACAAGCATACGCAAAACCTTACCATG
The DNA here is from genome assembly GCA_964016885.1 of Eledone cirrhosa. NCBI lineage: Eukaryota > Metazoa > Mollusca > Cephalopoda > Octopoda > Eledonidae > Eledone > Eledone cirrhosa. Next base: position 89,177,193 of record OZ024741.1, read on the forward strand.
GGTATACAAAACCACGCACATATAAATATGTGTGTATGCTTGTGTACAAATAAATAAATAATTATATAAACGTATATAAGTAAATAAATACGTATATAACAAGCGCACACGCATACCTACATATAAATACACGAATGTTCGGAGACGTAAGTCAACTAAAACAAAAAGTACACATATACACACACCCACCATACGTACGAACCTGCACACTCACGCGGACGCAAAACTCCCGTATACACATAGCCAAACCCTAAATACCAGAACATGTAAAAATTATACGCTATAACAGTAAAATATACGTACGAGAAGGTATACATACCTTCACAAAACATACGGGTAATATATACTTACCTATGCAAATAAGTAAAGGAATAAACAAAACATATACTTAGCTCCCACATCAAGACGTAAGTTATCCACGTATAGATCGTGCTATCCGTTAGGGTATAACGTGGGGCTGTAATACAGGAAAGTTTTGTGCAATTTATGTTTACAAGCCGAAATTGCCTCAGATTTTTTGTTTAAGATGTGGTCTGTAGCGTAGAGTATTTCCAGGGCCTCAGCCCTGAGGTCACATGGTCTTTTATTTCCGTTATACGATCTAGCCCTAGCTAGGATCTCCCAGTGTAACTTATATTGGGTGTGGTTGTCTTTTAGACTCCAGATATAAGCTGAAAGTGACGTCATATTCCTTCTTAGAGGGTAACGAAAAGAATGGGTATGCATGTAAAGACGCTGCTTGAAACTATTGGCGGTTAACCCTATGTAGGCCCTACGGGACGTGGGTGTTACAACCTTACATTTGTAGACAATGTTACTAGAGCGGCATTTCCCGGATAGGGGCAATCAGCCCGATTCCTACAATTACAGTTAGTACTAACTACAGGGTTGCACGTGTTCCTACGGCTAGGTAGTTTAGCTAAATTTGAAGCTGTGATGTTATGTGCATGGTTAGGAGTCGTAGAGTAAGAAATTTTAATAGTATTTCTATTAAAAATTTTACTATATTTATGTGTAGGGGGAAAATGCTTCGTAATAAGGGAAAGAAAGATCTTAGCTAATGGTGTGGCCACCTCCATATTATATGGTGGGTTAAACCAACAAATGCGACGGGATCTATTACTTCTAGGTCTATTTTCGTACTCTGTATATGCTACCTTATCGACAAATCCACTTCGAGCAAGAGCTTCATTGTAATAAGTGGAATGGTCATTGAAAATGCGCTCGTTGGTGGAAAGACGGGAAAGCCTCAACGAAACGTTTCTTACCAGGTTCTTGGTTATGCTGGCAGGATGGTTGGAATGCTTACTTATGTAATTAAGCGTATCATTCGGCTTTCTATACGGGTAATACAACCCATTCAATAAATTGAGGGTAACGTCGAGGTAATTAACGACCGAGAGATTGGCCTCAACCTGTATAGAGAGGTTGAAGCCTTTAAAGAAGGCTGTGAGTTCTTTTCTGAACCTGTCGCAAGCACGAGGTCCGCACTTAGTCATGGTCAAAAGACCATCGTCACGGTACAAACCACCGCCCGCGTTGGGGAATTCGTCCTTGATAGAGAAAAGAAGGAAAAGGCCAATAAGATCAGTAACCTCCGCAGAGTCACTGGCGCCCATACTCACGTCGAATGGGGTACTATTGGATTTTTTAATCCAAATAGAGTCGTCGAAATTAATCACCGACTTTCGGGCATTAAGGATGACATCAACTTCAAAATCCTTAACCACTGTGAGTGTTTTAGCGAAATTGATAGCTCTAAGGAGAAGTGGTAAAGTGATGGAGGAGTAGTAATTGTTGATGTCGAATTGGATAAAACGGCAATGTTCCTTGTTACATATGCCGTTGAACCAATCAATCACCGCGAAAGAATTGTTCCACAGTGCGAGAGGGGCCAAACTTCTAATTTCAGGTATAATTCTATCAAGAATCGTTTTACTAAGTCTACCTAAATCGGACTTCGTAGGGTTAATAAGCCGAATAGAGGGGTTGTTCGGAAAATTGGATTTGTGATCCTTCAGGGTAAAGTGGGGAGAGATAGGGTCCAGAGGTTCGGTCCGGTCCAGGATGTTGAGATCAGATGTGATTTTAAACCCAGCATCGTTGATTTCATTGATGACGCACCGATTAGTTTCACGGTAATCCTTAGTTACAGCAATATGTAGTAGTTGATGGTAAGTACTGCGCTCCACTTGATATAGGTTGCCAGTTTTGTCGGAATGGACGTGCACGGCGTTAGAATCCTTAATAGAACGAATTCTATTCTTCAGGTCTTGCTGGAAGGAATTGCTCCTATTCCGAAATTTGATATTCCGAATGAGTTCCAAGACATCATTTTCGAAGGGTAGGTATGCGTGTGCGCTTGTTATATACGTATTTATTTACTTATATACGTTTATATAATTATTTATTTATTTGTACACAAGCATACACACACACACATATTTATATGTGCGTGGTTTTGTATACCCATGGTAAGGTTTTGCGTATGCTTGTGTATGTACGTATCTGTTTGCGTGTATGTATTTATTTGTTTCTATTACTTCTGTATTGTATTTATTTACTTTGTTCTTAACTCTGTAGCGGAGATTCATTTGGTCTCCTAGTTAGAATTTTAGTCTACGATTTCTGCTATACCATTTACGTGGTTTTGTCTTTGCGTGCTATTGTTCTCCACGCTCCACATATGACTTATTATCTTCGTTTTTTCGTTCATTGCCAGAGAACGTCTCTATGCACCACCTAAGAGAACATTAGTCTACGACCTCTTTTATACCATAAACGTGGTTTTGTCTTTG
>OZ024741.1:89184990-89189990 GCA_964016885.1 Eledone cirrhosa
AAAGCGCAAAGATGCAGAAAGAATACTGCAAAGCATTCAATCCGACCTTCTAACGACTCAGTCAATTCGCCACCTTTCCATGTCTTGATTAATCAACCTTTTCGAGTTCATCATGGTTTATTCAACACTGGATACCTTGGGATTTGGACTTAGAATGTAAAGGGCAGAAACAAATGCCGCACAGCATTTTATCCAACGTTCTAACGATTCTGCCAAATCCACCGCCCTTACTATACGAAAATAATTGTTTCTACTTTTGGCACAAGTCTAGCTATTTTGGGGAAGGGAAATTCGATTAAATCGGCCCCAGTGCATTACTGGTGTTTTATTTTTTGACCCCGTAAGGATGAAAGGCAAAGCTAACAACGGCGGGATTTGAACTCAGAACGTAAAAGGCCGTAACTCTCTGCCGCACAACATTTTATCCAACACTCTAACGATTCTGCCAATCCACCGCCCTTACTATATGAAAATAATGGTTTCTTATATAGGCACAAGGCCAGCAATTTTGGGGGAGGGGAAAGTCGATTAAATCGACCACAGTGCGTGACTGGTACTTTATTTTATCGATTACGTTAAGATGAAAGGCAAAGTTAACCTCGGAGGGATTTGAACACAGATCATAACGAGCCGCAACTCTATACTGCAAAGCATGGCGTCCGACCCTCTACCGATACTGCCAATCCATCGCCCCCTATATGAAAATAATACCACTTCATAATGCATTTTGAAGTAGTCTTAACAGCAATAGTTTTAGTACCTTATATATATACGCATTTGTAGTTTTATTACTTGGAACAAAGTTCCAAGTAATAAAAGGAATATCATCCTTAATTGTTATTTGATACAATTCAAAAAGAGCTTTTTCCTCTTAACTCTACAACATATTGGTGAAGAGTACAAATTTTCCTCTCTAACTCCGTCGGCATTTTTGTTTTAGCTATTTTCGTTTTAGTTCTCATTACTAGAAGGTGGTGAATTAGGATCATTAAGGGCTTAGATTAATAATAGTTTCTACTTTTGGCACAAGGCCAGCAACTACCCAGTGTATTACTGGTACTTTATTTTATCGACCCCGTAAGGATGAAAGGCAAAGTTAACCTTGGCGGGATTTGAACTCAGAATGGCAAGGGCAGTAACTGTATGCGTCAAAGCATGGCGTCCGACCCTTAGATTAATAATGCGGTCTGGTTTCAAATAGCACCGAAGCCAACTATACCTTTCATCCTTTCGATGTTGATAAATAAAGCACTACTTCAGTAGTGCTGTAGATTCTCTCTCTCTCTCTCTCTCTCTCCCCCTCTCTCTCTCTCTCTCTCTCTCTGTTAAAGAAATCGGCACGAGACATGCCAGGTATCAGCTGGCGCTTCTACGACTCCAGCAGGAGTTAAGGGTTCGTGCTTGTTTCCGTGTTTCATGAAATGATAATTCCATTGTGTATGACAAGTTAACTTCTAAATTATCATCACGCGCAATCTGCTTTGCTTTCCCACTTTTAACCATCTTCGTTTCATCATTTTCGTCTTGATTACGCCCAAAACGGATCATTTTCTCCGTTGGTGGAAGGACAAAATATCGTTCGAACGCTCTATTTTCATGAAAAGGCGGCGAATTGGCATAGATAAAATGCTTTGAAGCATTCGTTCTGTCTCTCTGTACTGTAAGTTTAAAACCCACCATTTAAATAAAGTACCAGTCCTGTATTGCGGTCGATTCTTCCTCTGTATCTCTTTCTCATTTCCTTTATCTCATCCTCTCCTTTTCTGGATCAAATCGGTTGTGTTTAGATCAGGAGAGAGAAGGTGGGCTCCACGAGGTTTTAAATGCCCAAGATACGCCATATGTAACGACGGGGCCCCTACGCCTCTTCATACAAAACAACAACAACAAAAATAACAACAATATGCTATCTCACTTCCTTCTTTTAGTTAGGTGTTTAAAGTGAAAGTTGTTTTGCGTCGCGTTAATCAGCGATTAGTATATATTTAGAAATGCTTTCGCCTACATTTATTACGATTCGTTTTCGTCTTTTACAAATTAGCGAGTAATAAAAATAGTTATGTTTTCTTAGAGGAAAAATATCAATTTTGGTATTAATTAGGCATTAAAATAAACTAAACTGTGCATACTTATTTAAATATACAATTATACTTATACATGACTTGAGTATCGTATACATATGTGGCCAATAAAGAAATCATCACCATCACCATCATTATGTTTACCGGTGGATTGGCAGTATCGGTAGAGGGTCGGACGCCATGCTTTGCAGCACAGTTACGTCCCTTTACGGACTGAGTTCAAATCCCGCCGAGGTTAACTTTGCCTTTCATCCTTACGGGGTCGATAAAATAAAGTACCAGTAATGCACTGGTTATTTGCGGGCCTTGTGCCTAAAGTAGAAACAATTATTATTATTATTATTATTATTAGGGCGGTGTATTGGCAGTATCGGTAGAGCGTCGAACACCATACTTTGCAGCATAGAGTTGCGCCCCTTTACGTTCTGGGTTCAAATCCCGTCGAGGTTAGCTTTGCCTTTCATCCTTACGGGATCGATAAAATAGAACACCAGTAAATGCACTGGGATCGATTTAATCGATTTTCCCCTCCTCCCAAAATAGCTAGCCTTGTGCCAAAAGTAGAAATCATTATTATTATTATTGATGGTTTGCACAGTAAAGTACCAGTAATGTACTGGTTAATTGCTGGCCTTGTGCCAAAAGTAGAAAGAATTATTATTATTATTGATGGTTTGCACAGTAAACATTATGATAACTGGCCTTCAACTGTCTGACAATTCTAAGCAAAGACCTTTGATAGACTGTACTTTCTTGAGAATACATCTAGTGCCTGGCAGAGCATTCTTTTCTATGAACAATTTATGATTCCATGTTTATTTTCCCAAGGCAGTCTCTTCGTTTCAATGGTATCGAACCCAACTGATGATAACTGGAATTAATCTTAAGGTTCTTAGTGGGTATTGACCACATTCGTGTGATTTCGATCTCAAAGTCAGCAGATTTTGTAAGATTTTTATTTGTTTTCAATTTCTTTCAAGATTATGGTACTGTCTTATAGGAGGGTAACATCAATAACCTGGCATACACACCTATTTCTGTGCATAATTAACATCACTACTACTACTACTACTGCTGCTGCTGCTGCTGCTGCTGCTGCTGTTGCTGCTGCTGGTGTTGCTGTTGCTGCTGCTGATGTTGCTGTTGCTGCTGCTGCTGCTGCTGCTTATATATATATATATATATATATATATATATATATATATTCATTTATATTAAGGCTAAAAGTGAGTCTTGTTACTCTGGAGTTTCGCCTGTTTATCACAGGGTCATCAGATAATACATATATATATATATATATATGTGTGTGTGTGTGTGTGTGTGTGTGTGTGCAATATATATATATTTAAATTAGGGCATTAGTATATCCCTGGAGATCATACAACTGATGACAGCTTTTCTGATATTCTGAAATTAGAACACTGGAGGCCTTTAGTTGAGACCAGACTTCCGGAAATGAGGGATGGGGGAATTATAGTGCTTTACACACACACACACACACACACACACACACACACACACACATATATATATGTATATTTATATACATATATACAAATATATATTTATATAAATTTACTTGCAATTTTTAGCTTGCAATTTCCCTCCCCGTCTCTCAGCCTTTTCATATACTCACTTATATATGTCTTCCTCTCTCTTTCTTTCTTTCTTTCTTTTCCCCACTCTCTCTATATATATACACACGCACACACATACCCATATATATGTATATATATATATATATTCCAACCGTGACCATCCCCACTGAAAGTTTCGTGAAATAGTCTTTTTAAGACTATATAGAGCATTTGTAGTTTTTCCAAATTGACGGATGAATATTTAAACTTTATTTTATTCAGAGTTAAGGCTCTATTGATTTTTTCCCTGGATTTCACAAAATTCTGTGGATAAATCTATGTCTTGATTTTTTTAAAAATTGAGTTTGAATTATTTTCCCACATCTTAGGTTAACTATTTTTCCATTTTGACGTTATAGTCACATATATATTATGGAATACTGTTGGCTTCACGCTACAATAATTTCTATACTTTCATTTATATATATTTATATATATATATATATATATATATATATATATATATATATATATAGAGAGAGAGAGAGAGAGAGAGAGAGAGAGAGAGAGAGAGACAGACGTCTATGTATTTAAGTCTATATATGTGTGTGTGTGTGTGTGTGTAACCATTGTATTATATCTTAATAGATTTATTGAAAGCACTACTGTTGTTGCTGTTGTTGTCGTTAGTGATGATGAGTTGGTGGCAGCGGCGGTGTTGGTGATAAACGTGTAAATTGATGGAGTGTTAGGCAAGATAGGTGATGATGATGATGATGATGACGATGATGATGATGACGACGAGGGCTTTGATGATGGTGGTAATGATGATGATGTTGTTGATGATGATGATCATCATCATGATAGCGACGACAATAACGACTATGATGACGATGGTGATGATGATGAAGGAGATGATGAGGATAATTTGGTTGTAATGGTGGGGGACACGAGCCGTGACTAATAAGTGCCACATTCCCTAAACTGTGGGGATTTATGACTGATAATATTTGATTGTTGGTCGCCGGAAATGAACACATTTAGAAAGGAAGTATTACTTACATGTTCGGATAGACGTCAGGTGGTATGTATGTAGTTTCACTTCACAAACCAGAATTCTTACTGACTCATCAAGTCTGTTCCAATGACTTCTTTACAACATTTGCACCACCCCAAAAACTCTCTGTATCTTTATCTGTTTGCCTGTCTATCTATCTGTCTGTTTTCCTCGCTTTCTCTCACTCTCTTTTGCGCAAGGCTGAACGCGCGCACACACACACACACACACACACACACACACACACACACACACACACACACACACACACACACACACACACAC
>OZ024741.1:89197490-89252490 GCA_964016885.1 Eledone cirrhosa
GAAAAAACAGAAACAACACCCCTGAAGAACACAGCCCCACTCCATCCCACTCCATCAAACACTACCACAAACACACACACCGAAACACTACCACCACACAACATACCCCTACCCCACACACCTGACGATTATTATTCATCGACGGATGAAGCTGCTTCTCCTTCTTTAAGTGAAGAAGAGGGAGAACCGGGGAAATCTAAAAAACAAAAAAAGCGACACCACAAAACCCCCAAAACTCCAATCACCAACACCAACACACAACCACAGACACAAACAACAACACAAACAACAACACAAACAACACCACAGTCAAACATCCCCCTATCAGCAAAACCAGCACCAACACCACCCCAAACACAAGCACCCACCATAAAAAGAAAACTCCCGGATGAACAACAAACTAAAACAATACAACAAAAACACAAACAACAATACGCATACATCAACACAAACAACAAGAGTTTGATGGAGGTCATCTCCCAAAACCCCAAGGTGGAGGAGGGCAAAACTTTCGTCAAGGCAGAATCGTCTCCACACCTTAAACTTATAAGGGTTTCTATGGAAACCTATAAAGACCTGAAAATTAAATTTTCACAGGACGTGGGCAACCCCTGCCACAAACCCATCAACCGCGTCCTGTTGAAAGGTTTCCCCACCCCACCCAACACCCCATCCAGCACCCAAATGGAGATTGAACAACCCGATCTCCAGGAAACGAAAAGGTAAGTGCACCTTTCGTCCTTTTTCTCCAACTTTTCTTCACCAACATGGCTGGTTTACGAGTTGGAACCGTGAATGTGCGTGGCCTAGGGATGCCCTGGAAACAGGGCCAACTTTTAAACGACCTTAGGTCACACAGTATGGATGTGATAGCCATCACCGAGTCCAGAATCCACAACAGGCAGCAACTAACCCCCATCTTCGACGACTTTGAGATCTACGCATCTCTCTGTCAGCCAGGAGGTGGAGGTGGAGTGGCTGTTATGTTTCGGAAGAACCTGGACGTCGGAGTACAGCAAGTACACTTGGACCCGGAGGGTAGACTGGTAGTCCTAGACGTGAACAGTATCGGAGGTAGAGCCTTCAGACTGGTGGCCGTTTATGCCCCGACCGGGCATTCGCAATCACGGCCAGACTTCTTTAAGCGTCTAGAGTCTTTTCTGGGAACGTCTCGCTCCTTACTTTTAGTGGGGGACTGGAATGGTATCCTAGATGCACGATGGGACTATGTGGGAGCATGTCCCAGTAGAGCGGGGTGCAACAGCCTCAAAACTTTAATCGGCCAATTCCAACTGGCCGATAGGTATCGACTGGATTTCCCGACTGCACCACAGTGGACGTGGGTAAACCGCAGTGGGACATCTAGATCGTATTTAGATAGGTTCTTCATTAGAGAAAGGGACAAGGATATGTTAAGCTGTCCACGAATGCACATGGTTGCCTATTCAGATCACAAGTTAGTCGTCTGCTTAGTCAACCGTGATAGAATACATAGACAGGGTCCCGGATACTGGAAGCTGAACGTGTCGTTGCCGGCACGTAAAGCTTACAGTGAACGGATAAGTAAACTAGTCAAGCAACAGTTAACGGGAGCCATCGTCAACAATAGATGGTGGTACTCTCTCAAGAAAGCAATTAGAATAGAATCGATAGGGTATAGCAGAGAGTTAGCCTTAAAGAAAAACAAAATAGAAAGAGAACTAGTAGCCAAGGTAGAGGAGGCACTTAGAAGTGGCAACGCGGCTAGAGTGTTAGCGTTGAGAACGGCACTGGACCAGTTCTTCGATGCGAAACACGAAGGCTGCGTGGTCAGAAGCAAAACACGTGCTCTAGGAAACGAAGGAGCGAAAGCTGTCAGCTGGGCCCGAGTGGCGGAGGCAAAAAGTGGCAACAAGTCCACGATTCGGTCTTTGAAAGACCAAAACGGACGCGTGCTACTTGACCCCAAGCAAATGTGCGCGGCCTTTCAGCGGCACTTTGCGCGACTGTTTGAGCAGAACGACGGTGAGCCGAACGGGGCAATGGACTTTAGTTCATACCTCGGCGGCCTGCCGCGTCTCTCGAACACGGACGCCGAGTTCTGCGAAAGACCGATCACGGACACTGAGATACGGGACGCTCTGGGCCGCTGCGGGAAACGCAAGTCACCCGGTCTAGATGGTCTACCCTACGAATTTTACATAGGCATGCCGGACTTGTTCTCTGGCGTCCTCGAAGCCGTCTACTGCAATTGGCAGCAGAACGGGAGAATTCCCAGTTCTGCAGGCAAGGGCGTAGTAACGCTGATCAGGAAAGACGAGAACAAGGGGGACGAAATTAACAACTTCAGGCCCATAACTCTGCTCAACACAGAGTTAAAGATTTTGGCCAAGGTGCTAGCGACGAGGTTGGCGCTTGTCGTCGAGAACCTGGTAGGGAAAGCGCAAACGTGTGCAATCCGGACCAGGTCCATACACGACAACCTCCACCTCATGCGATACATCATAGAGAGGGTGGGTAGTAAACCCGGCTTCGGTGGGGCTCTGATCAACTTGGATCAGTCTAAGGCATTCGATAGGGTCGACCATCGATACTTGGAAGCGGTTCTCAAGGCGGCCGGTTTCCGTCCCGTGTTCAGAGGATGGATCGAGGCGATGCACACCAGCATCTGCTCGAGGGTCAAGGTGAACGGCTACCTATCGGAGCCGTTCGCAATCACGCGTTCCATTCGACAGGGATGCCCTCTCTCCTCCATTCTGCGGAAATTGGAGCTGTTGCAGGGCATCCCCCTAGAACCGGGACTGCGCAAAGCGGCGTCGGCTTATGCCGACGACGTGACAGTAATGGTGTCGAGCACCTCGGAAATCGGGGTGATCGGCAACATACTGAAAGAATACGAAACGCTGACGGGAGCAAAACTAAACCCAGACAAGTCTGTCGGTTTGCAACTCGGTACGTGGAGAGGCAAACCGATGACATCCGACAGCGTCGTTGGACGCTGGACGGACGGACCGGTGAAATTGCTCGGGGTCTGGTTCGGTCCAGACCTCCAGGTGGAGAAAAACTGGAACGAGGTCACGGCCAAGGTGTTTGCACTCACTCAGAAGTGGGCAGAGTGCAAACTGTCCTTGAAAGGTCGAGCGGAGGTGGCGAACACTTTCATAGCGTCCGTCATCTACTACCGCTTGACTGTCGTGCCTTGTCCCCGTGAACACCTCGCCAAGATGGAACGCATGCTCTTCCAGTTTCTGTGGAAGAAGCAGGCTCCGCTGGTGAGGAGATCCGTCTGCTGTCAGCACCCTTCCAACGGAGGGCTGGGAATGCCGTGGCTGATGATGCGCAAACATGCGCTGAGGCTGCGGCATCTCCAGGTATTCCTCACCGACCCCCAACCAGTGTGGGCACCGTTTGTGAGACAGGCTTTCCCACAGCTCGTCTCGCTAACGGAGCTGCAGTCCTGGGTGAAGAAAAGACCGAAAACGATGGGCGCCTGGCACATTGAATGCGCTCAGGCGCTCACAGTCCTCTGGCAAGCGGGCGCAGCAATCAGTGGAGACTCCACTTCGACATTCTATAGAGGGATTGTACGTTACAAGGGCGACGACGTGCTCGGAGAGACTCTGGGCGTCGAAGACGATGAGCTCACCAGTATGTTTGGTAGGACTTTCCGCCCGGGACCTATGGACAACTTCCAGAGGTCCCTGGCCTGGCAGTGCTACCGAGGAGCTCTACCGGTTCGTGACAAGATCTACAGGCACGGACGCCCTGGCAGGGATCCTTCCAAGAAGACGTGTCCAAGATGTGCGCAGGACATTGAAACAGTTCTGCACGCAATTGTACACTGCCCGGGCGTAAGCGACCTGTGGAACTATGCAGAACAACTGCTGTCGCGTATGGGACAAATCCAGTTGACTGCCGAGTCCATAGTAAGGATCAAACCGCCAGACTCTTTCAAAAACGAAAGAGAGGCGGTTTTCCTCTGTACGGTGGCTATGGTGAAAGAAGTTATATGGTGGACGAGGTTAAGGACTGAGGACAGATGCCTTTCTCTCCGGACAACAATTGATTCCCTTCTTTAAGTATCACTTTAGAAGGAGAATCAGGGTGGAGAGAGAGGCATTGCACCCCAGTAAATTTACTGAAAGGTGGGTGAATGAAGCGAAAATGGCCCGAGTGATTGGGCCTTCTCTGTTTATAAGCCTGTAGGTTGAAGAAGAGAGCAAAAGGAAGAAAGGAGCACTTGCACAACACGCTCATCGAGTTGAGGGTTGTTCTATCGACGGGGTATTAAACAACCCATTTGTGGCGCCTCCCCCCTATTGGGGATTTCGATTGTTGAAATTGTTTGTTTTTATATTTTTTACACGACTATGTAAAATCCCCGGCATGTCTTTGTATTGTCCCCTTTCTTGTTGCGCCCTTGTGGCTAATAAAGAAATCTATCTATCTCTGCCTGTCTGTCTATCTATCTATCTAACTATCTATCTATCTCTGTCTGTCTGTCTGTCTATCTATCTATCTAACTATCTATCTATCTCTGCCTGTCTGTCCCCTTCTTTTGTGCCCCTGTGGCGAATAAAGAAACATATCTATCTATCTGTCTGTCTGACTGTCTATATTTTTCCTATTCATTTTTTCCTTTCATTATTATTAATATTCTCGTCATTCAGGTCACACGGACACATCTCTTTTGCTCACTTTAAATTGTTGCTGTTGTCCTTGTTGTTGTCGATGTTGTCGTCATTGTTATTAATAGGTCACAGCGTTTCCATGCGAGCAATCCGTAAAGTGCGGCATGTTAAGAGGAATTATTGCGGTTCAGCGCTTCCGAGTGCTATATAGGCGCACACTGAACAACATTCATGTATGTACACACACACACACGCGCACGCACGCACATCCCCCACATACAGCACACGCACATACACACACACACCACACACACTCACACAGAGACAGACAGGCACACAGACAGACACACAGACGCACACACACAGACACATACACAGGCACAGACAGACACACACACAAACACAGACACACACACACACACACACACACACGCGCACACGCACGCACACACACACACACACACGCACGCGCGCGCGCGCACACACACACACACACACACACACACACACACACACACACACACACACACACACACACACACACACACACACACATAAAGTCTGTCAAAAAAGTATTCGACCTTAGCCTGGGTAAAAATGACGTACTTGGTAAGGTTCAATTGTTAACCACCTCCAACGTAGGCCCTTTTTCTCCTCCATACACTTAACTCAGTGATCCTTTCCCTGTCTTGAATGGTCCTCAGTTCCACCACTGTTGTCCGCATGATGTTATCTCGGCTCTCAAAATGTGAGCCTTTCAGTAGCTTCTTCCTTTTGGGGAACAACCAGAAATCAGAAAGAGCCATGTTTGGAGAGCAGGAAGCCTAGCAAATGAGCGAAATGCTTTTCTTTACCAAGAAACTTTGGAAGTGTTTCGATGAATGAGCAACGATATTGTCATACTGCAACTGCCAGTTTTGCGAGGTTCGCAGATCCGTCCCTAGCGCTGAACTGCATCACAAAAACGTCTGGGGATTTCATAGAAGTACTTCTTTGTAAATGTTTGTCCTTCTGTCAAGTATTTGTGCTGCGCAAAGCTTCGATAGTCGAAGAAAACAGTCAGCGTTACCTTCATTTTGTTCCGCACCTGACGTCATGGGCGAGTTTGGATGCTTCCATTGTGATGACTGACTTGGTTTTCGCGTCGTACTAGTACACCCACATCTAATATCTAGTTCTCACGGTATTCAGGAACTCAGGGTCCTTGTTGGCAATATCCAGCAGATCCTGCGCAACCTCAAGATGAAATTGTTGTTCCTGAGAAAATATTTGGCTGCCACTCTGCACGTGCCTAAATCCTTCCTTAAAATCATAATAGGTTTGACAGGAAGTTCTCGCTATTTTTCAATTTTACAAGTTAGAAGATTCGCCATCATTTGGGATTACCGTTTGCCATCGTTTCGGAAGCCATATGATTCCATCCCTGTAGAATTCTTTTGGCTTCGATGCAAAAAAATTCCGTCTGCTACTGATTTAACTGGTCTTCATTGCCGAAGGTCTTTGACTGCATTGCATTGCTTATTGAGAGAAAAAGACGGTAGTTTGTAGGTGCGAGGTCGGGTAAATATGGCAGGTGGGGCAGACCCTCCCAACCTAGCTCCAGTAGCTTCTCACGGGTCATCCTTGATGTATGTGGCCGAGTATTATCATGAAGCAATTGAACGGGACCATGGTGTGGGTGTACCTGTGCGATTTTCGCCGCTAATCTGTGAAGTTGTTGGCAATAGATGACAGAGGTAATGCTAGTGTTTTGTGGGAGCAGCTCGTAGTGGGTGACACCTTTCCAGCCATATCAGACGCTCAGTAGGGCCTTGCAAGGGTAGAGGCCAGCCTTTGATTGCCCATTGTTCATCACCAGTGACAATGGGACAAAACCAGTTGTTTATATACGATGGTAGCAGAGCAGAGAAGTTGCGACTGCCGCCCGCCATTTATGATGACGGTCAGTCACATTGTGGGGCACCCATTGGTCCTGCTTGGATACCTTTCCTAGTGCATGCAAGTGATTGAGGATGGTTGCTCTAAGCACTTCGGAGAGTTGACATGATGTCTGGCGTAGGTCGGCTTCCACCAGCTCACGAGGCTGCTCATCATTGAAGTCGGATGGACGTCATGCGCGAGATCGGTCTTCAAGGCTTTAATCACCGGAAGTGTGCGAACCAGTCCCTGGTACTACGTTCAGATATGGTGTGTGACCTAAATGCAGTGTTAATGCGTCGATTCGATGCTGCTGCGCTTAGGCCAGATTTGAAGTCATAAGGTAAACAGCCATGAATTATCGATTTAGATAGATCCGGGTTGCTTTCCCTTTGACGGTGTAACATAAAATGAGAAATGCACATAGTGTATACCAACGTCACTTCTTATACAATGTGCACATGTGCAACCGTCAATGTTTCCAGAAAACCTACCAAAATACCTCCTTTTGAAAAATGGCGGGAACTTACTGTCCAACCAAATATATGTAGTATCTTTACTTATCCCAACCTCGTCAGCGATTTCCCGCACCATCAAACGAGGATCTCCCATTATCAAGATCCGTACTTTCCCCATAACAACTGCATTGCAAATTGTTCGATGCGTGGCCATCTTTGAATCAGCAGAAATATTTTATTTAGATAACACCCATGGTATTGTCTCCAAAAGCCTGTTGAATTTCGCAAATTGTTTCCGCTTGAATATCTCCAAGATTTTCACAAAACTTGATGCAAGATCATTGCTCCACATGTCATGTTATCACGAGCGAAATGATTATGCAACGAGTTAGTACAAAAACTCACACACTGGTTTCCTGGCACATCCAGCGAGCTCACAAAAAATCATGTATGCGCAATTATCTGCCAAACTATCTGCTAGTCTATATACCAGTCTAACTATTTATCAATCTATCTGTCAGTCAAACTATCCATCTGTCACTCTATATACCAAACTATCTGTCTGTCAGTCTATTCATCCATCCATCCATTCTTCCTTCCATCCATCCATCTATCTATCTATCTATCTATCTATCTATCTATCTATCTATCTATCTATCTATCTATCTATATATCTATCTATCTATCTATCTATCTATCTATCTATCTATCTATCTATCTATCTATCTATCTATCTATCTATCTATCTATCTATCTATCTATGCGCAAACACGTACTGCGGCTACGCCATCTCCAGGTACTCCTGACCGGTGAACCGGTGTGGCTGTCGTTTGTGAGACAAGCTCTTCCACAACTCGTCTCACTAACAGAGCTGCAGTTCTGGGTCAAGCGAAGACCGAAAATGGGTAGCTGGCACCCCGAGTGCCTTCAGGCGCTCACAGCCCTCTACCAAGCGGAAACGGCAATCAGCGGAGACTCCACTTCGACATTCTATAAGGGATTAGTGGAGGATAAGTGGGACGACGTTCTAGGGGAAACTCTAGGCATCGAGGAGGACGAACTGACCAGTCTGTTCGGGAGGACTTTCCGTCCAGGGCTTATGGATAACTCCCAGAGGTCTCTGGCCTGGCAGTGCTACCGAGGAGCTCTACCAGTTCGAGACAAGATCTACAGGCACGGACGCCCTGGCAGAGATCCTGCCAAAAGGACCTGTCCTAGATGCGAGCAGGACATCGAAACCGTTATGCACGCAATTTTTCAGTGCCCAGAGGTGACCGACCTGTGGAATTATGTCGAACAGCTACTGTCACGTGTGGGACTCATCTAGTTTTCAGCCGAGTCCATGGTGAGGATCACCCCGCCGCCTTCATTTAAGAATGAAGGAGAGGCGGTTTTCCTCTGTCTGGTGGCTATGGCGAAAGAGGTAATATGGTGGACGAGGTTAAAAGGACTGAGGGCAAATACCTTTCTCTCCGGACAGCAACTCATCCCCTTCTTTAAGTACCACTTCAGGAGGAACGTGAGAGTGGAGAGAAAGGTGCTACACCCCAGTAAATTCGCTGAAAGGTGGGTGAATGTGGCGAAAATGGCCCGAGTGAATGGGCCTTCTCTGTATATAAACTTGTAGGTTGAGGAAGATAAACAGAGGGAAGACAGGAACACCTACAAAACGTGTTCCTAGTGTTGAGGGTTGTTCTATCCACGGAGTGTAAAACAACCCTGCAGTAACGTTCTCCCCTATTGGGGATTTCAATTATTATTTTATTATATATAAGGGCGGTGGATTGGCAGTATCAGTAGAGGGTCGGACGCCATGCTTTCCAGCATAGTTACGTCCCTTTACGATCTGAGTTCAAATCCCGCCGAGGTTGACTTTGCCTTTCATCCTTACGGGGTCGATAAAATAAAGTACCAGTAATGCACTGGGTAATTGCTGGCCTTGTGCCTAAAGTAGAAACAATTATTTTATTATATATAGTTTATTGTTATTTATTAATGTTAAAGTTATATGATTTTTATGTAAAAGCCCCGCCGTCACGTCTTGTAATGTCCCATTTTTGTACGCTCCTGTGGCAAATAAAGAAAGATATCTATCTATCTATCTATCTATCTATCTATCTATCTATCTATCTATCTATCTATCTATCTATCTCCATCGTGTGGATCACCCGCCGCCTTCATTTAACACCAAAGCAGAGGCGGTTTTCCTCTGTCTGGAGGCTATGGCGAAAGAGGTAATATGGTGGACGAAGTTGAAAGGACTGAGGGCAAACATCTTCCTCTCCGGACAACAACTCATCTCCTTCTTTAAATACCACTTCAGAAGGAGGGGATGAGAGTTGAGAGAGAGGTGCTGCACCCCAGTAAATTCACTGAAAGGTGGGTGAATGTGGTGAAAATGGCCCGAGTGAGTGGGCCTTCTCTGTATATAAATCTGTAGGTTGAGTAAGACAAAAGAGGGAGGACGGGAACATCTACAAAACGTTTTCCTGGTGTTGAGGGTTGTTCTATCTTGTAAAATAATCCTGCACTAACGTTTCCCCCTATTGGGGATTTTGATTGTTATTTTATTTTAATATATAGTTTATTTTAATTTATTAATGTTAAAGTTTACACAATCTTTATGTAAAACCCCCGCCGTCACGTATTGTAATGTCCCATTTCTTGTGCACCCTTGTGGCAAATAAAGAAACATCTATCTATCTATCTCTCTCTATCAGACGTGTGTAACTTCGCGGAGAAGTTAATTTATGTAAGAAAAAAACGTGAGTTTTCAGTTAAATTTTATATTATTGTGTAACTTGCCCCCCCCCCCCCCCCCCGTCTGGACCTTCAGGTGGTGGGTCAACTCATTTTCGCCCCTACAGGGGCGAAATATTCGTTTGAAAAATTTTTTCTCCATCGAATTTAAAAAAAATAAAAAAAAAAAAAAAAAAATTATAACTTTGATTACGTTATGAAGGCTGCGTTCAACGATAATGGTGGTGGAGAGTCGGTAAGACTACATAGCTCACAGTCAACATCGTCTTCTTCCCTTTCCTTCTCAATAGATACTATAGAGATGGAAAGACGAAATGAAAATGTAAAAACAAATTCATATCCAAGCAACACAAATGACACCAAACAGTTCAATGACAACAAAAATAACAGCAACACCAATAATGATGATAAAAACAACAATGATAACAACAACAAAGAAAAAAATAAAGACAACACCAATAACACCAGCATCAAAGACAACAACAACACTAACACCAATACCAAGGAAAATACGAATAATATCAACATTGGTGACAACAAGAATAACAACAACAATAACAACAATAATGACAACACCACCAACACGGATAATTCCACAAAGAAACCAAAATCTCCTTTGCACAGACAGCTCAGAAAAAGGAGGAACTGACATATCTCGACATAACAAATGCCGAACAACTTTTAAAAGACGCTAGGAGATATGTCACTTTCGAAAAAAAATGGTGCTTTCAGCATCAATTCTTCGGTAGAAATTCGCAAGGAAACTGCTCTCAAAACGATAGTTTTTAGGACAGTTTCCAATTCTACCCGAAAACCAGTCCAATTGTCACAGAAAGAAATTGAACTGGTTTTCAAAAATTCAATGAATGATATTGCATTCATTCAAAGAAGCAAACTTTTTGGGAGTATTTCGGTACTCATGAAGGATCAATTGACGGCCCAAAATTACTCTGTGTCGCCAATTGTATCCAACCTGTACACCTTTTTCCCTACATACATGGGAAAAAGGACACAAAAGATCAAAATCCCGAGTGTCACACCAAAGGTGAACATATGGTGGATACTGTGCGGCTTCATCAATTTTGATGAAGACAGAATACTGTCAGTAGGAAAGTCCCCCAGAGATGTATTCAATGGGACTAGCATTGAAGTTCTGGTGCAACTGAGCTCAGAGCGAATAGCTATGATTCCACAACGTGTACTCCTGGACGGACTCACCTACATAAACGTTTCGGTTGAGGGTAGGCGGCCTTCATGTTACCATTGCTTTAGCAGGGGTCACCTGAAGGCTTCCTGTCCTAAATTAATGAGTCAAAAAAAGGCTCTTCTGCCGACACCCATCAAAACAACACAACCACCAACACCACCACCACAACAACAACACTAACACACAAAAATAACCACAACAAACACAGTCCCAGCCAACCCCACTCCACCTAAAACCACTGCAAAATCACATGCAGACACAACAGCTCCCCAAGACATACCCCTCCCCAATCACACAGACGATACAACAGATGAGGCTATCTCGCCATCACCCAGTGAAGACGAGGGAGAACCCCATCGCTTGAAAAGAAAGAAAAGACATCACAAAAGCAAAAAACGAGCAAACACTACCACAAACATACAACCACCAACACAAACAACAAAAACATCACAAACAAAACCCCCACCTCCTGAAAACAAAATATCTACAACAAAACGAAAGCACACACAAGAACTACAGACAAAAACAAACACAACACAAGAAAATTACCCTTACACTTACATAAACACTGAAAACAAAACACTAATGGAGACCATCACGAACGACCCTTCGGTGAAAACCGAAGGGAAAACTTTCGCCCACTCTATTAAAAATAACAAAAAACTGAACCTAAAACTGATTAGGGTCCCTATACAAACTTATAGGTCCCTAAAAGAAACATTTGAGAAGGATGTGGGGAATTCCTGCGTGAAACCACTTAACCGCGTCCTTCTCAAATGTCTCCCCACCCCAGACACCCCTATCCCACCAGATCCCACCCCACCAAACATCTCCGTCCCCACCCCGCCGGAAACCACCACCCATCCAGACAACCCCTCCAACACCCACATGGAAATCGTGCGGCCTGGTCCCCAGGAGACGAAGGGTGAGTGATCTCTTTTCCTCTTTTAACTTTTCAGCACCAACATGGCCAATATAAGAGTTGGATGTGTGAACGTACGCGGCCTGGGGATGCCCTGGAAACAGGGCAAACTCTTAAACGACCTCAGGTCGCACAGTATGGATGTGGTAGCCATTTGCGAGTCCAGGATCCACAGCGAGCGACAGCTGGCCCCCATCTTCGATGACTTTGAGATCTACGCATCTCTCTGTCAACCCGGGGGTGGGGGCGGAGTTGCCGTTTTGCTGCGGAAACACCTGAGCCTTGTAACAGACGGTACATCTGGACCCGGAGGGTCGACTGGTGGTCCTAGACGTTGACGGTAGTGAAGGTGGAGCCTTCAGGCTGGTGGCCGCATATGCCCTATCCGGGACACCGCGGCCAGACTTCTTCAAAAGTCTAGAGACTTTTCTGGGAACGTCCCGCTCCTTGCTTTTAGTGGGGGACTGGAATAGAATCCTAGATGCACGCTGGGACTATGTGGGAGCATGTCCGATAAAGGGGGGTGTAACAGCCTCAAACAGTTAATCGACCGATTTGACCTGGCCGATAGATATCGACTAGATTTTCCGACTGCGCCACTGTGGACGTGGAGTAATCGTAGCGGAACATCTAGATCGTACCTAGATAGGGTTCTAGTTAGAAATAAGGATAGGGACATGTTAAGCTGTCCACAAATGTTCATGGTTGCCTATTCAGATCACAAACTAGTGACCTGCATGGCCAACCTTGATAGAACCCATAGACAAGGACCCGGCTACTGGAAGCTGAACTTGTCGTTACCGACAAGCAAAGCCTACAGTAGACGGATTAGCACTTTAGTTAAACAGCACTTGACAGCGGCCATTGTCAACAACAGATGGTGGTACTCTCTCAAGAGGGAAGTTAGATTAGACTCGTTAGTTTTTAGTAAAGAATTAGCGTTAGATAGAAATAGAACCGAGAAGGAACTGGTAGATAAAGTAGAAGAGGCAATTAGAAGTGGCAACGTAGCCAGCGTGCTAGCAACGAGACCGGCCTTGGACCAGTTCTTCGACGCAAAGCACGAGGGCTGCGTTGTCGGAAGCAAAATACGTGCTCTGGGAAACGAGGGAGCCAAAGCTATTAGCTGGGCCCGAGTGACGGAGGCAAAAAGTGGCAACAAGTCCACGATTCGGTCTTTGAAGGACCAAAACGGACGCGTGATACGTGAGCCGAAGCAGATGTGTGCGGCCTTTCAGCGGCACTTTGCTCAACTGTTCGGGCGGGGCGGCGCGCCGGGAGGGGCTATGGATTTCGGTCCATACCTCGACGGCCTACCGCGACTCTCGGACAGCGAGGCAAAATTCTGCGAAAAGCCGATTTCAGCCGCTGAAATAGGGGACGCGCTGAGCCAATGCGGCAAACGCAAATCTCCAGGTCTCGACGGTCTACCCTACGAATTTTACGTAGCAATGCCGGACTTATTCTCCGGTCTCCTGGAAGCGGTCTACTGCAACTGGCAACAGAACGGGAGAATTCCCAGTTCTGTAACCGGGGGCGTGGTCACACTAATCAGGAAGGACGAGAATAAGGGGGATGACGTAGGCAACTTCCGGCCCATAACTCTGCTAAACACAGAGTTACAGATTTTGGCCAAGGTGTTGGCAAAGAGGCTGGCGCTTGTCGTCGAGAACCTGGTGGGAGAAGCGCAGACATGCGCAATCCCGACCAGGTCCATACACGACAACCTCCACCTCATGCGATACATCATAGAGAGGGTAGGGTGTAAACCCGGCTTCCGTGGGGCCCTGATCAACCTTGGATCAGTCTAAGGCTTTCGATAGGGTTGACCATCGTTACCTGGATGCGGTGCTCGAGGCGGCAGGCTTCGGACCCGTGTTCAGGGGCTGGATTGCTGCAATGCACAACAGCAACATCTGCTCAAGGGTCAAGGTGAACGGCTACCTCTCGGAGCCGTTCCATATTACGCGATCCATTCGACAGGGATGCCCTCTCTCCTCCCTTCTGTACGTACTGACTCTCGAGCCACTAGTGCGGAAGTTGGAGCTATTGCAGGGCATCCCTCTGGAACCGGGACTGCGGAAAGCGGCGTCGGCCTACGCCGGCGACGTGACAGTAATGGTGTCGAGCGCCTCGCAAATCGAGGAAGTCGGCACCTTACTGAAGGAATACGAAAGTTTCACAGGAGCGAAGCTGAACCGGGACAAGTCCATCGGTTTGCAACTCGGATCGTGGAGAGGCAAACCGATGCCTTCCGATGGCGTCGTCGGACGCTGGATGGAAGGACCGGTAAAGCTGCTCGGGGTCTGGTTCGGTCCGGACCTCCAGGTGGAGAAGAACTGGAACGAAGTGACGGCCAAGGTGTTTGCACTCACCCAGAAGTGGGCCGAGTGCAAACTATCCTTGAAAGGTCGAGCGGAGGTGGTGAACACTTTTATAGCGTCCGCCATCTACTACCGCTTGACCGTCGTGCCTTGTCCAGCCAAAACGCTCGCCAAAATGGAGCGCGCGCTCTTCCAATTCCTTTGGAAGAGGCGGGCTCCTTTGGTGAGAAGATCCATCTGCTGCCACCACCCTTCAAACGGAGGGCTGGGGATGCCGTGGTTGACGATGCGCAAACACGCGCTCAGGCTGCGGTATCTCTACGTATTCCTCACCGGACAACCGGTGTGGGCCCCGTTCGTGAGGCGAGCCTTCCCACGACTCGTCTCGCTGACCGAGCTGCAGTCCTGGGTCAAGCAAAGACCGAGGAAAATGGGCGACTGGCACATCGAATGTGATCAGGCGCTCACAGCCCTCTGGCAGGCGGACCCGGCGATCAGTGGAGACTCCACTTCGTCATTCTATAGAGGGTTGATCCGCAGCAAGTGCGACGACGCGCTCGGTGAAACTCTAGGCGTAGAGGAAGTTGAACTGGCCAGTCTGTTTGGTAGGACCTTCCGCCCGGGACCGATGGACAACTTCCAAAAGTCCCTGGCCTGGCAGTGCTACCGAGGAGCTCTACCAGTTCGAGACAAGCTCTACAGACATGGGCGCCCGGGCAGGGACCCTGCAAAAAAGATCTGTCCGAGGTGCATGCGAGACGAAGAAACCGTCGTGCACGCATTCATACACTGCCCGGGCGTCACTGACCTGTGGGGCTATGTAGAACGACTATTGTCGCGGGTGGGACCAATCCGGTTGACCACCGAGTCCATTGTCATGATCAAACCGCCACCCTCCTTCAAAAACGAAGGAGAGGCGGTTTTCCTTTGTATGATAGCTATGGCGAAAGAGGTTGTATGGTGGACAAGGTTGAAAGGGCTGAGGTCAGACACCTTTCTCTCCGGCCAACAACTGATTCTTTTTTTCAAATACCACTTTGGAAGAAGAATCAGGATGAAGAGAGAGGTGCTAACCCAGCAAGTTTTATGAAAGGTGGGTGAAAGTGGCGAGAATGGCCCGAGTGAATGGGCCTTCTCTCTATATCAGCCTGTAGGTTGAGGAAAAGGAGGAGGAGAGGAAAGGAGTATAAACTCTTCGTACTCCTGGAGATGAGGGTGGCACATTTTTTCGGGGGTATGTGTTACCCATATAAACTGTCTCTCTCTATTGGGGAAAATCGACTAACTTTTTAAATTGCATTTGTGATAACATTTTACACGTTTTTATTGTATGTAAACTTCCCCCTTTGTATTTGTCCCCTTCTTTTGTGCCCCTGTGGCTAATAAAGAAATATATCTATCTATCTATCTGCGTATCTATCTGCTATTCTACCTAACTACATGTCTATCTTCCAATCTATCTCTGTATGCCAGTCTATCTCTTTATCTGTCTGTCTATCTGCCATTCTAACTATTGGCAGTTTATATGTCTGCCAGTCTGTCTTCACTATCTCTGTATCAATTCGTCTGTCAGTTTATATATATATATGCAAATATGTCGTCTCATTGTCAATTTATCTCGATTTGTCACTCTCTATCTACTAGCTAGACTGTCTGTCTGTCTGCTAGCCTATTTTGGCAGTCGTTCTTAGAGAATTTCACAATGTTAGAAATCATTGTTTTGTAAGATATGTTTTTTTTTTTTGCTTCTGTTATAACTGTTGCTATTGGCGGCGTCGTTGTGCTTGTTTTTATTGATATCTTCATTTGGAGTCGTTGTTGTTGTACGCACCGTCATTCATTTTAATAAAAAATAAAATAAAAAGAGAACGCTTTGCACGTGATGGCTACATGACACCAACCCCATCCTTCCATACCCTTGTTTGTTTGTTTGACTGTATGTGTGTGTGTGTATATATATATATATATATATATATATATATATATATAGAGAGAGAGAGAGAGAGAGAGAGAGATTTTGAGTTTATGTTGGTTATATTTCAGTGACAGCCATCTTTGGCTGTGACCTCTTCAGGCAGTTTGAATTAGTATGGTATAGACAAGTACATATGTTATTTAGGTGTATGATATTGTCAATACTCTGATATGCCCAGTTCCTTGTTGGGTTGTTAATTCACTGGGGAACTGGAGTCATATGAATTCAAACAAACGAATTTTCGTGTCACAGGTCCCCTTCTCCTCTCATTGGTCAGTTATTAGAACATTCCTCATTCTAAGTGTTGTTATTGTTGGAGTTAGCTTAAAAATTGATAAAATGGTAGAAGGGACAAGGTGTTAAAGGAACAAAATAACAAAAAAAGTGTCAAACTTCCCATTGTTCAGTTCTGAGAGCATTCCTCAGTCAGAAGTCTATAGAATTCTTTCTGGGGTGAGGCTCCCTGTAGTGTTTTTGCCTGCTATTGTTCAGTACATTTGACCTCCACCATTATTTTGGTACTGTTGTTGTTGTAGTGGTCAGCTTATATCTTGCTGCTGCTAACAATGTAGAAGTATCCAGTTTGTGTATTTTCTTCATCCCTCCCGCCACCATCGTAGTGGTGGTGGTGGTGGGGGGGGTTCTTTCATGTATATGAAGAAATATAAGGCAATAAATGAAGAAAACAGAAAATAAATAAATAATATAATAAAATAAAATAATTAATATAATTTGTGTAATTTGAAAATAAATAAATAAATAGAGAATAAAGAATAAAGAGTAAATGAGAGATTGGTGAAAAAGTAATGATAATGTATATGGAGAAGTGAGAAATAATGTAGGATAAAGTGTGTGTGTGTGTGCTATAACCAATCTCAAGGTCAGAATATGTTGGATAGATTGGTATGATACAAGATGTTAAGATGAGATATTCAATGTGTTTGTGTTATAATCTATCTCAACTTAAAATAAATATAAGGTGATACAGTGAAGAGGGCAGAAAACAAATAACAAATTAATTGTTTCTACTTTAGGCACAAGGCCAGCAAATTACCCAGTGCATTACTGGTACTTTATTTTATCGACCCCGTAAGGATGAAAGGCAAAGTCAACCTCGGCGGGATTTGAACTCAGATCATAAAGGGACGTAACTATGCTGGAAAGCATGGCGTCCGACCCTCTACCGATACTGCCAATCCACCACCCTAATAAATAACAAATAACAAATTAATAAAGAGAAATCAAGATTTAAGATTGGAACTTGAAAGTCAGAAATCTGGTAAATTAAAAGTGTTTGTGTTATAGATGTTGGCCAAATTATTATGGCTGTGTCCGATTCTATCTCTAGGCTATCATGGTGTCTGCTCCGCCTGGGTTGTTCCCTGTGGCTTGAGGGGAGTTCACAACCTAGGGTGTTGTTATTGCCCATATAGCTTGAGGGAGGTCTGGCCGAGAGGTGTTTTCATGTTCTGTAGAAGTCCCTATAGCTTGAGGGGAGTTCACATCTTCTTGTGTTGCTACTGTCCATATATTTTGAGAAAGGTCCCGGCTCTAAGGTGTCTGCATGTCCCATGTCCTGAAGAAGTCGGTTCTGAGGTTTATCAGGCCGCTTCCACCTCTTAGTATCTCGAGGGTCTCGTTCAGGCATAGTTTGCATATGCAAGATCCCCCTTTATCGGGTGGTACTTTCCTGATTATGTACCAGGCCAGAGAGTATGGGGTCCTGTCCAGCTTAAGCTTCCAGATCAGGTCGGAGAGAGCTGTGCTTTTCCTTTTCGCCTCCTTCTTGAATGAATGGCGATGGTTGTACCAGCGGTCCTTAAAGCTCGTTGATGTGGCTCCTATGTAGAGGTGTTCGGAGTTGGGGGTTTTAACCCTACAACCGTACACTAAGTTCTTCTTGAGACATTCATTACCAAGGGGGCATGATTCGGGGTTTCTGCAGTTGCAGAGGGTGGTCGGCCTCTGCGTGCCTAGATTAGGGTTCTCATTATGTGTTACATGTTGGTCTTCCCCCATGCTCGGTGGGGGGTCCTTGGGTCTGTTTGTGTTTCTTGGGTGGGCTCTGGGTCCCCCCTTCCCTCCTTTCACATGGTTCTGCTGAGTGTTTGTATTGCCATCTTCTGGTTGTGTGTGGTTTTTAAGCCTACTTCTGTTGATGCTAGCTATGTGTTAGGCCAAATTTCTCGTGGTGGAATACGAAAGCTTCACAGTGTGTCTGTTGAAGATCCTGTGGTATCTGTGGTCCCTCGGGAAGCATTTGTCAAGTGCTCCAAAGAATAATCGGGCCAAGCTTTTCTTTAGGGCCGCTGAGTAGGGTGGGTTGTACCACGTGATTTGTCGGTGTCTTCTCCTATATGTGTGGGTTGGGGGCTTCGTGATTTGTTGGAGATTTGTTGGGTTGCTGGTGGTTTACGCACTGTTGCTTCCCTTTTGGGCTCTATACTTTTTGTTATCTTCGCGGCCCGGATTTGTGGGGTGGTTGTTGTCCGCCCCAGGAGATCCATCGTGGGGTGGTCGCCCGTTCCCCCCCACCCACGTTTCCTGCGGTTGGGGTTGTCCATCCTGGGGTAGTTAGCGTCACGCCTGAGACTGCTACTCATATTGTGCTCCATCTCGTGGTCAAGCGCACTAGTCCCCACCACCCGTGTGGTGGTGTCTGGTACATGGTGCCTATTTGATTCTGTTCTGCCTGTATTGTTAGGGTTCGCCCTCCCCCCTCTGGCAACGCGGTTGTGGGTGTCTGTTGGGCTATCCACCTCCCGGCTTTTCGGACTATATGTTATATTTTTTCCATGTGCCGCCTTTAGAGCTACGTTGTAATATTCCGCGTGGTTGTTGAATATTTCCTTACTTGCGGACAGGCTGGAGATCCTGTCCGAGACACTCTTCACCACTGCCTTGGTTATGGATCTAGGGTGGTTTGATTTGGCGTTAACATATACGAGTTTCTCGTTGGGCTTGTGGTAGGGGTAGTATTGCTCGGTGTTCAGGTTTAGGGTGGTGTCTAGGAAGTTAACTACCTTCCTATTTGGGTCTATTTCTATGCTGAGCCCCTGGTTCTTAAAGAAATGGCGAATACGCCTCCTCATACCCTCCAACATATTGGTGCTGTGGTCATGTACTGTGAATAGAGCATCGTCACGATATAATCCGCCGCCCAGGCAGGGGATTTCATCTTTTATCTGCTTCAGCAGGTAGAGCCCAACCAGGTCCGTTACCTGCGCTGAGTCGCTGGAGCCCATCGTGATGTCAAAGTTATTTGGCCAATCACTCCTGGTCCAAAGGTCTCCATCGAAGCGGATTAAGGTCTTTCTTGCGGCGTGGATGATGCTCACCTCCTCTCGGGTTAGGTCCGTATTGGACATCGCTAAAAATAGGGCCTTATTAAGTACTATGAGTGAGATTGAGGAGTAGTAGCTTGCGATGTCCAGTTGTATAAAGCTGGTCCTACTTTTCTCATGCAGTATTTTGAACCATTCTATTACTTCTCTCGTGCATGACCATTGCTGTAATTTGGTTTTCTTCCGAAGCTTGGGCAAAATCCTATCCAGTATTCTTTTACTGACGATCCCTAGGTCAGATCTGGAGGGGGCTATTAGTCTGACAGGGAGGTCGGACTCAAAGTTTGACTTGTGGTCTTTAAGGGTAATCCGCGGCTCCCTTGGTTGGTATGGGGCCGTCCTGTCCTCTATGCCGATTCTGGATATAATCCTGTAAGCGGTGGCATTGATCTCATCCAGGGTAAATCCAGGTGTTTTTTTGTAGCACTTCCTCAGTTCCCTGAGAATTAGCTTATTGTACAGTTCAGTGTTCATGTTGTAGAGGTTGTTTGTTTTGTCAGCATGGACAAGTATTCCAGTTGTCCCTTTAAGTACTATAATCCGGTTTCTCAGGTGTCTGAGGTACTCCTGACTTCTGGTTGGGTTTCCGGAGAATTTGAGGTTGGATATGATGTTAATCATCTCGTTTTCAAACTCCTCCATTAGTCAGTTGTGGGGGGGATTCCTCCTTGATCGAAAAAGGTACTCCATGTTTTCTGTGTTTGTAGTTTTCTGCGTTCCTCTTTCGAAGTGGAACGCCTTCCATCTCATCCTACGGATGAGGGAGTCCGTACTCTTGATGAGATCACTGGTGTATTCTCGTTTATCAGGTAGGGGGATGTCCTTCGGTGACGCTAAGGTTGCCAGTTTATCCATAGTGACTTAGGTCCGCTACTGTTTGAAGCGCTCAACCCGTGTGGGAGCTAGATAGATTTTGAGTTTATGTTGGCTGTATACCAACACCTCAATATGCAGGCTGGAGCACTCGACGAAGTGCGCAGGTTGGTTTGGTTACTCCGGAGTAGTGTAAAATAAAGTTAAATAAAAGTCAAATGATTAAAATTTAGCTTCGTTTATTACTGCTAAAAGGAAAAGCACAGCTCTCTCCGACCTGATCTGGAAGCTTAAGCTGGACAGGACCCCATACTCTCTGGCCTGGTACATAATCAGGAAAGTACCACCCGATAAAGGGGGATCTTGCATATGCAAACTATGCCTGAACGAGACCCTCGAGATACTAAGAGGTGGAAGCGGCCTGATAAACCTCAGAACCGACTTCTTCGGGACATGGGACATGCAGACACCTTAGAGCCGGGACCTTTCTCAAAATATATGGACAGTAGCAACACAAGAAGATGTGAACTCCCCTCAAGCTATAGGGACTTCTACAGAACATGAAAACACCTCTCGGCCAGACCTCCCTCAAGCTATATGGGCAATAACAACACCCTAGGTTGTGAACTCCCCTCAAGCCACAGGGAACAACCCAGGCGGAGCAGACACCATGATAGCCTAGAGATAGAATCGGACACAGCCATAATAATTTGGCCAACATCTATAACACAAACACTTTTAATTTACCAGATTTCTGACTTTCAAGTTCCAATCTTAAATCTTGATTTCTCTTTATTAATTTGTTATTTGTTTTCTGCCCTCTTCACTGTATCACCTTATATTTATTTTAAGTTGAGATAGATTATAACACAAACACATTGAATATCTCATCTTAACATCTTGTATCATACCAATCTATCCAACATATTCTGACCTTGAGATTGGTTATAGCACACACACACACACTTTATCCTACATTATTTCTCACTTCTCCATATACATTATCATTACTTTTTCACCAATCTCTCATTTACTCTTTATTCTTTATTCTCTATTTATTTATTTATTTTCAAATTACACAAATTATATTAATTATTTTATTTTATTATATTATTTATTTATTTTCTGTTTTCTTCATTTATTGCCTTATATTTCTTCATATACATGAAAGACCCCCCCCCCCCCCACCACCACCACTACGATGGTGGCGGGAGGGATGAAGAAAATACACAAACTGGATACTTCTACATTGTTAGCAGCAGCAAGATATAAGCTGACCACTACAACAACAACAGTACCAAAATAATGGTGGAGGTCAAATGTACTGAACAATAGCAGGCAAAAACACTACAGGGAGCCTCACCCCAGAAAGAATTCTATAGACTTCTGACTGAGGAATGCTCTCAGAACTGAACAATGGGAAGTTTGACACTTTTTTTGTTATTTTGTTCCTTTAACACCTTGTCCCTTCTACCATTTTATCAATTTTTAAGCTAACTCCAACAATAACAACACTTAGAATGAGGAATGTTCTAATAACTGACCAATGAGAAGAGAAGGGGACCTGTGACACGAAAATTCGTTTGTTTGAATTCATATGACTCCAGTTCCCCAGTGAATTAACAACCCAACAAGGAACTGGGCATATCAGAGTATTGACAATATCATACACCTAAATAACATATGTACTTGTCTATACCATACTAATTCAAACTGCCTGAAGAGGTCACAGCCAAAGATGGCTGTCACTGAAATATATATAGCAGTAATAAACGAAGCTAAATTTTAATCATTTGACTTTTATTTAACTTTATTTTATATATATATATATATATATGAATATATATATATATATATATATATATATATATATATATATATATATTAGTTATGTAATAAACAACTTAAGATAATTATTTCATTTACCAAAGGTTTCAGGAAGACAGACGAGCCTGACACAGACGTCTGGCTTCGGTCGTCACATTTCTGACGTGAAATCAGTCAGACGTCTGTGTCAGGCTCGTCTGTCTTCGTGAAACCTTTGGTAAATGAAATAATTATCTTATATTGTTTATTGCATAACATAGAGCACTCTCTTTTCCTTTACCTTTCCTACGGAAACACTTCATATATATATATATTTTTTTTTTTTTTCGGTCGACTTTCGTCAAATCGGGCCGAGGAAACAATGTTTCCGTTGGTCTTTCCAATTGCTAATACTATCTATCGGCCGCAACTCCAGGTAGAAGGAGCAACGTGAAATAAAGTATCTACCTCAAGGACATAATGCATCGCCCGGTCCAGGAATCGAACTCACAACCTCATGAATGTGAATCCAATTCTCTAACCACTTAGCCACGCCCCTTCACACACACACACACATATATATATATATATATAATGCACACACACATACACACGCATATATATATGTATGGTGGTGGTGGTGGTGGTAGTAGTAGTAGTAGTAGTAGTAGTAGTAGTAGTATTTTGGTTGTATAGAAGAGAAGAGGGAAGGGTAAAGGGGAAATGTGAAAAAATCAATATGATGTGTGAAATGTTATGTGAAATGTGAAATGTGAAATGTGAAACGTAATATAACATCGCAATAATTACGTTTTTGTTGTTATTATATTAACACGTGTATGTACCTTTCACTTTTAATAACAAATATATACTCTCTAAATCTCTCTCTCTTTTCTTTCTCTTTCTCTCTCGCTCTCTCTGTATGTATATATATATATATATATATATATATTTATTAAAATAACAGATTAAAGTTTAAGCAAAGAATCGCTGCTTGCACCCTTAACGGGATCTTCTGAAACTAACAAAGTCAATCTGTAAACGCAGAAGTGAATATATCAAAAAACGTTGCACCGGAGGAAGACAGGAAGACGATACTTTGATTCGTGGAAACGTTCCCTGGCAAAAAACGGGAAAAAACGAATATAATACGTCATTATTTGGAGCGGTGAATTGGCGGTGGATTGGCAGTATCGGTAGAGGGTCGGATGCCATGCTTTGAAGCATAGAGTTACCTCCCTGTATGATATGAGTTCAAATCCCGCCGAGGTTAACTTTGACTTTCATCCTTCCGGGGTCGATAGAATAAAGTACCAGTAATGCATTGAGTAATTGCTGGTCTTGTGCCAAAAGTAGAAACAATTATTTGGAGCGGTGAAAAACAATTACACGCAAAGACAAAACCACGTTTATGGTATAAAAGAAGTCGTAGACTAATATACCATTAGGTGGTTCATAGAGACGTTCTCTGGCATTGAACGGAAAAAAACGAAGATAATACATCATATGTGGAGCGTGGAGAACAATTGCACGCAAAGACAAAACCATGTAAATGGTATAACTGAAGTCGTAGACTAAAATTCTAACTAGGAAACCGAATGATTCTCGGCTTCAGAGTTAAGAATAAAGTAAATAAAATACAGAGGTAATTGAAATTAAATAAATACATACACGCATCCATATACGTGCATACACAAGCATACGCGAAAACACTCGCCATAGGTATACAAATACACTCACATATATATATGTGTGTGTGTGTGTGTGTGTGTGTGTGTGTGCATGTATACAAATAATTAAATAAACGTATATAAATAAATAAATACGTATATAACCAGCACACACATATACCTACATGTAAATACACATATTTTCGGAGACGTACGTCAACCAAAACACGAAGTACACATATACACACACCCTACACACGTACGAACCCGCATACTCACACATACGCAAAACTCACGTATACACATAACCAAAAGCATATGTACCAGAATATATAAAATATACGCCATAACATATACAATCAAATATACGTACGAGAAAGTATACGTACCTTCACAAAACATACAGGTAATATATACATACCTATACAAATAAGTAATGGTATAAACATAACATATACTTAGCTACCACATCAAGACGTAAAATATCCGCGTATAGATCGTACTATCCGTTAGGGTATAATGTGGGGCTGTAATACAGGAAAGTTTTGTGCAATTTTTTTACAAGCCGAAATTGCCTCAGATTTTTTGTTTAAGATGTGGTCTGTGGCGTAGAGTATTTCCAGGGCCTCAGCGGCCCAGAGGTCACATGGTCTTTTATTTCCGTTATACGATAGCCCTAGCTAGGATCTCCCATACATAAACCTTTGTTCGTACTGCCTCTCTGTTTTGTTCCCGTTCCATTTTCCACTATATATATATATATATATATATATATATATATATATATATATATATATATATATATATATATATATATAACGAATGAAGTGTGGTAAGGAACCAGTTGGACCATAACGTACCAGAGTACTTGATACTTTGGGTAGCAGTGGGTAATAGGAAAAGGTTCAGGACCCCGACGGCAGAGCTCAAGTCGAAACGGCTTGAGCTCTGCCGTCGGGGTCCTGAACCTTTTCCTATATATATATATATACATATTGATATAGATAGATACACACATATATATATATAAATATATGTGTGTGTGTGGTGAGTGTATATATATATATATATATATATATACAGTATTTTCCGTTGTGTTGTAATATAAATATTACACACAGTAGATTATCAGCTCACGTAGAGTTTGCTCGACGGTTCCAGTTGTAGTTCCAAAATTAATCCGGAGAAAAATAGAAAGATTTGAATGGATACAGTTTAGTTGAAAGGAATTTATTGACACGTGTTTCTATAACAGTTACATAACCTAAAACAGCTGCTATCTACAAACTTTTAGTTATGCAGACATTCAATATTTCAATGTTATTATTTACTGTCATTTCATCAGAATAATATTACTGAGGACCTATTTAGTTTTTATAGAGAATATTAGGAGGGAGGGGTGAAGTTGTTAGAAGAATAGTTGAAGGAGTGGTTTTTCGATAGCAGTGAGAATTCTTGGTGGCAGTGAGTAATTAGATTCCCATCTGTTGTTTTGACATTTTTTATAGAATGTATTATTGCTTATTTTTCTAAATCTATAGAAGGATTAGAGATAGTAAAGATATGCGTGGTTGGTTTTGTGTTTGCACTTAATTAACATTCAGACTTAAATTTTTCTTTCAAGTGTACGTATCCTTTCACCCACGCATTCACACACAAATATATTTGCACACCTCTACAAAATACATATATTCACAATTCACATATTCATACTTACATATATATACACATGCATACACATATATATATACACACATGTATTCATGTACATACATACGCGCTCATGTGTATACATTTTCATACTCAACTTATCTTTATATACACACGTATAGACACACACATATATACATACATACTCTAGTCCATGTGTACACACATACACATACATACACATCCATATACACATACATACATACATATATATATATATATATATATATATATATACATATATATATATATACATATATATACATATATATATATAAGCACTTTAATACATGAATACACTTACATCTAACTATACACATCAAACATATATATATATTTACTTATTTATATACATTTTCACATATATATATACATACTTATGGACGTTTTTTGACACATTCATTATCGCATATTTGTACCTATTCTCATCAGCATATCTTTCCATTATTAGTGTGGTAATATATATATATATATATATATATATATATATATATATATATATATATGTGTGTGTGTGTGTGTGTAGTCGTAACTCGGGGCAGAGAGCGTAAACATTTCCAGTGCCATCTAATTCTGGCGTTTGTATAGCTTACAATTTCAGATTTTATATATCAACCTCTGTCAGTATGTTAGCAATTACAAAGGAAAATCTTGCTGTTGGCAGGTCCGTTGCCAAAGAGAATGGGGGACAGTGGATGGCAATGAACGCCCCTCCTACGTTTCAAATGTGCACTCTCAGATTTAGAAAACAGGGTTTATATTATTTTTAAAATCGTCTTGAAACGTTCTTTGTGAAAGGGTGTCCACCCAGAATATGCTGAAGCCTCACCCTCACACCCAAACAACAAAGCCTGGGGACGAGACTGGCTATTTAACAACAGGCTTGACATTTTGCAGTGTTTGTAGTAATATGCTTGACACTATGCACCAACTGAGTAATATGTCTTTAAAATGATAGCTAAGCGCCCAATATAAATCCATGTGTCGCACCGATTCCGACTCTGAGATTGTAACCTCTACTGAGTCTGTGTATCCATGATATAATGTGTTCAGTGATCATTTTAACCAGCAACATATCCCTGTTTGTGTAGTTCTAAATCTAATTTTGTGCAGTAAGATTATATTTTGTGTTAAGTACTACGTGTGCTTACATGATAAATGATGGTTAAATTACCGAAAACACTTATAAAATTATAAAAATAACCATTTTAAATGCTTCTCAGACTCAGAGAATATCAAACACTGGGTCACTGTCCTTGCCTCAAAGATTTGTGCAGTTCTAAAACTTCTTTAAAATAAACTCTGAATGTGTTAAAGAGGTGATAGAAGTACCAGAAAATTCCTAACATTGAATTGCATATCATTTTCATGAACCCATTTCTATATGGCACTGAGGTATTTTTGTGGGTTGTTGACATCATCAAAACTTGATTATCCTTCATAATTACAGTTCATGAAAACAACTAGCGAGAGTGGTTGATCTAATAACTTTTGATATGTTTGTAAAAACTATTAATTACAAAAATATAATGTCTCAAAAAGAATTCCCCGATGCACTCCACTAAGAATTGTTTATTTTCTTTATTTTCAAAGGGTACAATTGGTGGCAACAACCTAACATTCATCCCTGGCTAAACTCGCGCAACCACACTCCTTGTCTTCCGGCTATGTCGAGAAGATGTAGCTTGTGACGTTATCTCGTATCAACTTTATCGAAATTCTTCTAAAGTCGAGTTTTACAGGTTGAGTAGCTGCTTCAAAATCTAGTCGAAATGCTGTAAAGATTGCCTAGGGCAGCTTTCTACCCGGATAATAAACATCTGTGACACTGAATTCATTTTCTCTTGGAATATAGTCAGTTACTCTGGTAATTCGCTCTTATGACCTTGCTGATATTTAATTTCAGGGGATTAGGTCTGTAGTGTTTTATTTTCTCTTTTGTGAATAAGAAATATCATGTCTTATTCCAATACTTTAGTATCTTTACCATTTTCAAAAAGGGTGTAGAAATATATAAATAAGGAAGTTTAAGGTAGGCATTAAAAAAAATTACCTGAAACTCCCAGAACATGTTCCCGAGTTCACAATCATATTATATTTATTTATATGTATTTAATTACTGGTTCCATATATATGTGTGTGCGGTAGTGGTATAATGAAGTCGTTCTTCATTCGATTTTTCACTTATCATTTGAAGATAGCGCGATTCACTTTCTTCTTTAAATTCACTGAAGCTGTTTCTTTTGCAAATATCTATAAGATTCTAGCGATGGATGCGTACGTAAAGATATATATATATATATAGAGAGAGAGAGAAAAAAACCACAGACCCTCCATCTCAACTCTACTTTTGAAAAGCAGAAGAACTGCGAAACCGGTAAAGGAACCAAATAAATATATATATATTTTTTTTTAAATAAGACTTCAGTTGCATTTTCGATTTCATCTCTTTTTCTTTATACTTTCACTCGTGTAGGACACCTCGGTTATTTTTCAATTTGTAAAAAAAAACCTCACTTTCTAATATATATATATATATATATATATATATATATATATATATATATATATATATATATATATATATATATATATATTACTCTATTAAGTATTCCAGCCGAGAGGCTAAGGCCATGCTGGGGCATTGCCATTAATGCTACACTTTCTATAGCCAGCCTTCCCTGGTTGGCCATTGATGCCAAAGGGAGTTTGTTGCTGCTGCTCTTATTTGTGCTTCACTTCGGGATGTGGATTCATCCGGGATCTTGGTCAGTAGAATGTCGAGATGTCTCTTGAAACATTCTACATGCACACCATGTAGATCTCTCAGATGTTTTTGACAGCTTATTAAAAAGCCGGGGGTTTTGCAATGTTGCAAGATCATTATATCTTTATTCTCAATACGACGGATGGCACCTTTGGCACTACACAATGGTGTCCTGTTCGCAGGCTGGTCCTGCCTTCAATGCCGAAGTTTGGTACTAACCCTTCCAGGATCTTCCATGTGTATATCATTACGTATCTCCCCCGTCTTCGCTCCAGGGAATAAAGCTTTAGTTTTTTCAGCTTCTCCCAGTAGCTCATCTCTTTCATTGAGGCAATCCTCTTGGTGGAGATTCGTTCTGCAGTTAGTTTGACAGTGCGGGGCGACCACAGCTGAGAGTAATAGTCCAGTCCGCTGAGAATGAAAGTCCTCCAGAGGACCAACATGGTTTCCGGGTCTCTTGTCCTGAATGTCCTCAGAATCCATCCCGCCAGTCGCTATTCATTGACGTCATTTTGTTGATGTGTGCATAAAACGACGCATCATTGCTCATGTCAATACCCAGGTCCCGTATATATTTGGACTCAGGGATTTCTATTCCTTCTTGTCCAGTGTACCTTTGTTGTGGTGGTCGTATGTTTGAGGGTTGATAGCAGAGGGCTTGAAACTTACCTGCATTAAATTGTATATTGTTGTTTTTAGCCCATCGGTACAACGGCATCTAAATCTTGATGTAAGAGAGGAGCTTCAGCCGGTTTCTTGATTGCCTGTGCTACTTTCGTATCATCAACATAGCTTGTGGGGGAGGCTGTCTGTGTTACAGGGAGCATGTCTGAGAAAGCCACCACAAACAGTAGTGGCTGCAAAACGGTTCCTTGGGGCACGCTGCTTGTTATTGACGTTTCATTTCAGAGGGCCCCGTTGGCTGTAACAGTCAGGCTTCTGTCTTTTAAGAAGTATATATATATATATATATATATATATATATATATATATATATATATATATATACGTATAGAATTTATATATACATACATATATATATATATACATGCGAGTGTGTGTGTGTGTGTGGAGAGAGAGAGAGAGAGAGAGAGAGAGAAGGAGCGAGAGGGGATGAGAGAGAGGGAGAGAGAGAGAGACACCATTCGGTCAGAAATGTTGCCATCCATGGTACAAGCCCGGCAAGGTGCTTTTGTAGAAGACCATCAATCGCCCATGCATACTAGTCTCCTCACTCCCCGCCACAATGTCATCCAAAGAAAAGGCAAAGGTCAATACAGCTTGGCACCTGTGACGTCGCAACTGAATGGATCGGCGCAGCGTGATATATAGAGGCTTGCCCACTTGAGGTATCTATTAAATACATGATTGGGAGCCCAACGTTCTAACCATTAAGTCAGGCGCCTATATATATATATATATATATATATATAGATAAAATTGTTTCTACTTTTGGCAAGGCCAGCAATTATCCCAGTGCATTAATATATAATGATACAAGGACGATTTGTTTAACCCTCATTACGTTTATTCATTGGTGACGCGGGTTTCGCTATTGATCAGCTCAAGGTTCTATCTGTATCGATCTGGCCGGACTCTGGAATCAAAAGCTCGTCGGACCTCTGCTATTGTAATGACAGAATGAACATATAAAGCATAGAAATACCTGTAATATTTCGCGTTCAGATATGTATATAATTCTACTAACGCATTACGCACCTTTTAAAACTGTGCTCACCTCCCGATAGACATTGGGAATCCACTCATTATATATATATACATACGTGTGTGTGTGTGTGTGTGTAACCAGGGTTCATTCGGGGGTAACCACAGTAAGTAAGGTACTCAATACATAGAAGAGTAATGTTTAATATAGAAATGGCTTCTACAGGATTATAACTGTTTCATTCGAAGGCCCTTATGATTTCCTTCGAATGAAATAGTTCTAGTCCTGTAGAAGCCATTTCTATATAAAACAGTATATAACAAAGAAGGTGTTGTAAGATACCAGGTGGACCATAACGCACCAGAGTACTCGATACTTAGGGTAGTGGACAGCTAGATCCGAACTGTTCGATCTAGCTGTAGAAACGGCCGGAGCTTAGCCGTCGGGGTCCTGACTCTTTTTCTATTAAACAGTATATATATATATATATATATATATATATATATATATATATATATATATATATATATATATATATATATATATAGGAACGAGTAGGACCCCGACGGCTGAGCTCAAGCCGTCGAAACGGCTTGAGCTCAGCCGTAGGGGTCCTACTCGTTCCTATTACCCACTCTACTACGCTAAGTATTGAGTACTTTGGTGCGTTATGGTCCACTTGGTTCCTTACCACATTTACTTCGTT
Organism: Eledone cirrhosa; assembly: GCA_964016885.1. NCBI lineage: Eukaryota > Metazoa > Mollusca > Cephalopoda > Octopoda > Eledonidae > Eledone > Eledone cirrhosa. The sequence goes on from OZ024741.1 coordinate 89,228,146, forward strand.
ATATTTATATATATATATATATATATATATATATATATATATATATATACTAGCATTAAAGCCCGGCGTTGCTCGGGGTCAGTAAGTTACCAAAGTTAGGTTGCACCACCCATTTTATGGCAGCACTTTTTTGTCTGCCAGGCACTGGGTGAATGAATTGCAGACCTGGACTGCCGAAGCAGGAGCTGCGCCAGCAGTGACAATTGTAGTTTCGCCTATAGATCTTATCTCTGTGCAAAGAAGTGTTGAAATTTATTGTTTCACAGTACTTGCGCAACACGTGCGTAGACGATGCCAGCCGAACAACAGAGCTGCGATGGAGTTGTTCTGCATGGTTGTCTAATGTGTGTTTTCTAAATTTAAGACAGCAGGGAGGGGTGTGATATGGGGGAGAGTCAGCTACTATTTTTAGCAGGTTTAGTGACCTCATAGAGAATATGTTTTCTAAATTTAAGACAGTAGGGAGTGGTGTGATGTGGGGGAGAGTTTGTTGCTGTTTCTAGCAGGTTTAGTGACCACATAGAGGATATTATTGTGTATAGTAAATGAACTGATACTTCTTTCTTCCACGTTCGTTGATAGATGTTTTAAAAAAGATTTATCGCTATTTTTTTGTTGTTGAATAAATTTATCTGTTGCTTTTGAATAATTGTTGTTTCGTATGAAATGTAATAAGTTCTCTTTGTCATTGAAGTAAATAAATATTTGGCCGTTCCACACTCAAAAACAAACGTTCTCTCTCTCTCTCTCTCTCCTTCCCACTCTCTCTCTCTCTCTCTCTCTCTCTCTCTTAAAGTTTAAGGGGAGTAGAGAGAGGTAATCAGATTCTATTAGAGGGGTAAAGCGTCATGTATTTAGTTTTATCGATTATTTCCGTAATTGTGGGTGAGTTTGAATGAAATAAATAGTCGTTGACCTAAGTTAGACCATTTACAACATTCTTACAGACTTTGAGTCGAATCGGTTTGAAATTGTGCAAATGTATAAACATGGAACATGCACACACACACAACAACAACAACAATCTGCCTTTTATAGATAATTGTTTCTACTTTAGGCACAAGGCCAGCAATTACCCAGTACATTACTGGTACTTTATTTTATCGACCCCGTAAGGATGAAAGACAAAGTTAACCTCGACGGGATTTGAACTCAGACCGTAAAGGGACGTAACTATGCTGGGAAGCATAGCGTCCGACCCTCCACCGATACTGCCAATCCAATCCTGCCTTTTATAGATAATGATATATATATATATATATATATATATAGACACATACACACTTATATATAAAGGAAGGGATACAGAATGCCTTTGTAATTTCATTTCGTTTAGGACTTAGGTCTTCAGAACGAGAACGTGTACTAGAGAGAGAGAGAGAGATGCGTTCAAATAGACACACGTGCAGACAGACAGGTAGTGAGGCAGGCAGTGAGAAAGAAGCAGCAGCGAAACAAAGAACTATGGGCGTGTACGTTCCGTTAGTAGTTGCGAAATGAGAGGCTTATCAAAGAAGTAGGAATTCTTTCTAACTGATATGACATCACATACAAAATGCACACATAAACACACACATCAGGTCGCTAGCAAAACACCCTTGCGTCCGTAATTCCTATGTGTGTGTGTATATATATATATATATATATATATTCATTTATTTTTATATATATGTATATATATATATATATTTATTTATTTATATATATATATATATATTTGTGTGTGTGTGTATGTATGTATTTTTGTATGTATATATATATATATATATATATATATATATATGGGCGTTTATGTTACGTAAGTAGTTGCGAAGTGAGAGACTTCTCAAACAGGAATTCTTTCAAACAGCTATGACATAACACAAACATATGCACAGACAAACACGCGCACACTCACACACACATGCACACGCATTCATATATATATGTGTGTGTGTGTGTGTATCTGTGTGTGTGTGTGTGCGTGTGTGTGTGTGTATATATATATATAGAGAGAGAGAGGGGGGAATGATGTATTATGCAGCATATGTTACATAATCTAAAATGTAAAGTAAGGTTTATCTAATGATAAACAATACAAATTTCAGCCATCGTGGAGAGGTGAGAGAAAGAGCCAAGCAGAGAGAGAGTGAGAAAGGGAGATAGAAACCTACATACTTACCTACCTACATATATATATACATAAATAAATACATACATACATACATATCTACATACATAAATACATACATACATATATACATACATAAATACATATAAACATACATAAATACATACATAAATACATACATTCATACATACATACATGCATAAATACATACATACCTACATATATACATACATACATACTCACATACATACATACCTACCTACATACATACATAAATTCACACATACACACATACATACATACATATATACATACATACACACATGATGGCTGCCAACTCGTTTTCGAGTACGGCCACTACTTTATATCCATGTAGGAGAACCCCTACCGATGCGCTGAACGAGTGTGACTTTTTAGTCCAGCCAGCGACTTGAAAACTCTGGTACAAACACTACACTTGTGACAATTATTGACACATAGTGCTGGGCGCATGGTACCATCTGACGACAAGTACAGAGAGAACTCCAGATATAAAGCAATGCCTGTGCCGTGAAGCTTTTATAGTGAGCAAAGGCACTGCACAAAGCCAGTCCCACTCTCTTAACCAAGATGATATTTACCAAAAAGAAGAACAAGTCAACATCATTGGATACCATCAGAGTTGCAGGTGTTATATCAGAGTTTTCCTTCTCTTAGAATTCTGCCTTGACAAAGGCTAAGGGGTCATCTCTCCCATACATACATACATACATACATACATACATACATACATACATACATACATACATACATACATACATACATAAATTCACACATACAAACATACATACTTACATATATACAACACAGTCAACGCGATCAGTCGCATATTTTGGCGTGGGAAACTATTTATTAAATTTAAGATGAATATTATCTCCGACAGTAATGCCACAACTACAGTCATGTTGAATAACTGGTTATTCTTCTAACTATATCTTCTGAAGACACCTTTTATTCGAATTCGTAGAGATATCCGACTAAATACATAATTCATTTTACAAGGATTTGCTACAAACAGCATGGCTGAACACAACATCAACAACAAAATTAAGGAAGTATCGAAGAAAAACAACAAGAAAGGTAAACAAATTTTATTCAGTTGTAGCTACAGAAGAAACCGAAATTATAAATCGTATTTCTCTTGGAGTTGCGAACTTAATGATGATTTATTTAATTGTTATAAAATGGCAAAAAACAATCCCTCCATTGGCTATATGAACAGAATGAAGCTATACTAGGACGAAATGCACCCAGAGCTAAACAATTACGCCAACAAGCGACGTTTGTTGAACGTAAAAATAAGATAAATATTATTAATTATAAGTCCCCCACAACAAACATGGGATCAACAACACGTGCTACAGGTCGCCATGCTACTAGACTTCCTAGCAGCCAGGTCGAACAGCGTCTTGAAACAACTATGCCTGTAAGAAACTTGACACCACCTGTACCATCTAAGTCTACCTCGAATGCTGGGGAAAACACTATCGATGATAATAATAATCGAAGAAATTTGACACCACGTGTACCATCCGAGTCTACCTCGACTGTTGTTGAAAATACTATCGATAATGATAATAATCAAAAGTATAAACAATTAAAAATTTCCCTCAACGAAATCTTCCAGAGAGAAATTAATTCATGTATAAATATCTCTTTTGCTGAACGTATTAAAACGACAATATTTAATAAAAAAACAAATAATGAAATATTACGTGTTATTGGCTAAATAGGGGATGAATATTTACGACGGATAAAACCCCCAACATTTTGGCAAATCAAAGCCTGTTTATATGCCTTAGCAACAACAGATAGCAGAGATTTTAACAAGAACAAAACACCACCAAAAATACCATCATATATAACTAAAATAGAAAAAAATATTGCTGACCTACGAAAAACCATAGGATATGTGACAATGCTCCTTACATGCAAACAAACTCAAAAAAAGCTCACTCCTCACCAACAAAGAGTGAAAAATAAAATAGAGACGATGTTTGGTAACAGTAGAACCAGAACTCTTCAATATAAGCTGATCACCCTCAAGAGAAATCCGAAAGAACTATTGCTCCTACACTACAACCAAAACATACGAAATAAGTGAGGGTACCCTTGAGACTGTGATAGGAAAACTCCAAGATAAGAAAACACCAGGAAGAGACTTGATTGTCGGCTACTGGTACAAAAAACTGATATTCTATCGGAGGTGTCTTACTGACCTCTACGAAGTTCTTAAGGGAGATACACTTATACCAGAACGGTTGACATTAGCACAAACATTACTGGTCCCCAAGAACAAAGACACCCACTCGGCAAAAAACTACCGACCCATTGCATGCCAGAACCTGATGTATAAGATGTATACAGCCTGCCTGAACCTATTCCTCCAAGATCACTGAGAAAATAATAACATCATCACAGATGAACACGCTGCTGGAAAGAAAGGGGTTTGGGGATGTGCTGAACAACTCCTAATCAACAAAACTGCGATGTCGGAGGTGCGACAACTTAGGAGGAATATGGCTACAGTCTGGCTGGACTACAGGAAAGCTTTCGATTCTGTTCCCCACTCTTGGATGATAGAGGCCCTCCAACTTGCTAAAGTCCCAGACATTATTGTCAGAGCCATAGAGAAGCTGTCTTCTTCTTGAGCTACTATCCTAAGGCTAAAGACAGAGAGGGATGACTCTATTTTCACTGATAAAATAAAATATCGCAGGGGTATATTTCAGGGAGACAGTCTCTCTGTGATATTATTCATCTTGTCATTAAACCCCTTGTCCTTTCTGCTCAAGCAATGTGAGGGATACATCACTGGCTCACATGAGGACAGAAATACAAACCTAACCCATAACTTCTTTGTGGACGATCTGAAACTCTATACCAAGAACATGGATGGGATGAAAAAAAATCTTGACCTGGTTACAACGTTCTCAAAGGATATAGGAATGGAGTTTGGCCAAGATAAATGCTCATACATGACTGTAAAGCGGGGAAGAACAACAACCCAGTCTAGCAACATTGTCATAAATGGCCTAACTGTTTCACCGATATCTGATGGGGACTGCTACAGATACCTGGGGATAGATGAGAACATATCCTATAATGGTATCTGTAATAAGGAACGTGTAACCAGGAAATACTACACCCGATTAAGAAAGATTTGGTCGTCGGAACTCCCTGCGCAAAACAAAACAATGGCTCACAATGTGTTTGCTGTGCCTGTCCTAACACCAACGTTTGGAATACTCAATTGGACAATAGACGAAATCCGAGCAATTGATGTTGGAACTCGAAAAATACTAAACAACACCGGAAACTTCCACATCAACAGTGACATAGACCGCCTTTACTTGAAACGTAAGAAGGGAGGCAGAGGCCTAACATCAGTCCAGACAGCATTTGAATGTCTCATCATATCCCTCTGACAACATCTACGAACCTCGAAGCGTAGGAGCCCGTCTCTCGAGCAAGTCTATCTGCATGAAACAGATAAGATCATGAGAGTTGGGAAGGAACTCCTCGAGAGGTATCCCTGTGTGATAATCAAAAACTCACACCCAGGGAAGTCGCTCAACAGTATCGTAGTGAATCCATGGATGAAAAACTGCATGCTTATCAGCAAAAAATCATGCATGGATATGTTGCCAGGAAGCTCCAGAGTGAGAGTAATATAGATAAGGAAAGTAGTCTATCTTGGACCAAAAGCCGCTATATTGGCTCCCACTTTGAAGGATACGCTTTTGCAATCCAAGAACAGGAGATTAACACGAAATACCTGATTCACAAAAGAGATAGGGATACAGCCAAACACCTAGATGTGATAACAAGTGCAGACTCTGCAGAACTAACATCGAGGATATCCCCCCTGTCATCAGCAGCTGTCCAAAGATGTCATCGCGGTACTATCTACCTATGAGGCATGATGTAGTGGCCACTGTACAATGCAGTCCGTAAAAAAGATAGCCCCGATAATAAACACATTAAAAACTACAGTAATGTGGAAGACATCAACGTACATAATATGAAAGAGTACTGGTGGAATGTTTCAGTAAAAACCCCAATAAAATGCAGGCATAACAGACCAGATATTATGATATGGGACAGGGAGAAGAAGGCATGCACAGTAGTGGAAATTAGCTGCCCAGCGGATGCCAATATAATATCAAAGATTAGCGAAAAGGAGAATATTTATGCAGAACTGATGAGAAATCTGACGATACTCCACCCTGATTACACCTTCAGATTTATGCCTGTGATTATTGAGGCACTGGGGTATGTTAGTAACTGCCTCAATACAAATCTTGAGAAGCTAGGCTTCACAGGAACAGAAAGAACACAACTAGTTAGGAAATTACAAGTACAATCCATTAAAGGAACAGTAAAAATATGTTAAACATTCCAAAAATGTTTGCATATACACATGTACAGATACAAAGCATATACACATGCACACATACAACTCAAAACATCCACACATACAATAACATCCATATCTACACATGCATGCATACATAATCTACCTAGTTGATGTTGTGTAAATTCCAATAAGAGAGTCTTGTCTATGTTAGAAACCGACTCTCTCTCTATTGGTAAACATTTGTGAAATTATAAAACCAGAAGAACATACATACATATATGCAAACATACATACATACATACATACATACATACATACATACATACATATTGACAGACGGGTAATCAGATACACGTGGATACTTGTAATCAAATATAATTTTTAATGTTTTGATCGATGTCAACTGTAAATGGAATCTTAATCAGTGACCACCCATCAGATCAGTCTACCCATATCCGAAGGTGAGCTGAAAAGTTGCTGGCTTGATCGCGGCTACAGAGGCCTGGTCGGAGGCCCAGCCTTCCAAGTTCTTTTTCTTCAAGGCTTAGGAAAACTGAAGGACCGCTGTAATAAGTGTGTGAATCTGTAAGGGGAATATGTTGAATAAAATAACTGATCCTCCTGTGTTTCCTTTTATCAAATGCCAGGAACGTTTCAACACTCCCTTATATATATATATATATATATATATATATATATATATATATATATATATATATATATATATATATATATATATATATATATATATATATGAATTCTTGTATACATTTATTTCAATTCTTCTTATCAATAACTGCATTGTTTTTTTTTTCAGGGACTATGTTGAAAAACAAACCTCATTTGGTCATTCCATGAGAATATCTTGGTTAGCCTATAAACTTTTCAGCCGTGTAGTGTACTATTATTATTAGCTCACGCTTTTGTATCCCCAATACGAGACTAAGAATTAAAAACATGATCATACTATATTTCAATAGAAAATCAGTGTTGTAAAAACCAAAGCTGTAAATACATAATTTTTAACTAAGAAAACATTAAGATCATTCAAGAAGTTTCCACATTATTGGAGAGGCTTAAGCCCCAAAAGCCCCTTAGCGCCAGAAGGCTTGTATATATATATATATATATATATACATATACATAGGAAAATGTTCAAGACCCCGACGGCAAAGCTCAAGCCGTTTTGACGGCTATTTCTGGAGTCTAGAAATAGCCGTCGAAACGGCTTGAACATTTTCCTATTACCCATTCTACTACCCAAAGTATTGAGTACTCTGGTGCGTTGTGGTCCACCTGGTTCCTTACCACAGTTCCCTTAGTTTATATATATATATATATATATATATATATATATATATATATATATATATACATTCAAACATGTATGTGTGTGTATAATCATATAAAAACATAGGTGAAGTTACATTCTTGTATTTCCTACACATGTTTCCGTGGTTATTTTTGCTCTCGAGGCTTTCATAAGAGTTATGGTGATTGGCACAACTGCAATTATGATATACACCTGGTTCGGAGCATTTTCATGTATAATTATATATCTCTAACCTTACTTTTAAGTGTGTGCCTCCACACAGGGCCTACTTCGAAGAGGATTAGTAATATTGAATCCCACCAGATACGTAATACTTTTCCCAGCCTAAGGCGGGACGCTTTTTCGAGAGACCTTATATATATATATATATATATATATATATATATATATATATATATATATATATACACACATACATATATATATATATATACATACAGAGAGAAGGAGAGAGAGAGAGAGAGAGAGTGAGAGAGTGAGAGAGAGCGAGAGAGTGAGAGAGAGAGAGAGAGAGCGAGAGAGGGACAAAGGATTTTCACTAGAGTTGAACTGTGGAACTAATTCTATACCGAGCTCATTTTCTGACTTGACGTAAAACTGAATGAGGGGGGGGGGGGGGGTACCGGAGGTTTAAAAGTACACACAAAGTTATTTTTATATGTTCTCGTTTGTTGTTTACACAAGACACATACATATACTTCACGCATCCACACACATGCACACTCACACTAACACACACGTGCGCGCGCGTACACACACATGTATATACCTACAAAAGGCACATACTTTTTGTAGAATATACCGCGGCGTGCATTTCAACGGCGAGCTGCTCACCCTCCTCCGGTTCGCAGGTGACATTACGCTTATCGCAGAAAATACCGGGCAGCTACAGACCATGCTGGACGAGCTGAACACCAGAGGTTCGGCATGCGGTCTGAGGATCAATCGTACGAAAACAAAGTACATATGATCCGAAGGCGTGGCACCCGGTCAAGTTGTGGTTGAAGGCGATGGAATCGGGGATGTAAAAAATTATGTGTATTTCGGCCAAGCTATAACCATGGGACGTGACATGATTAATGAGATATCGCAGAGAATAAGATCAGGCTGGAGAGCGTTCAACTCAGCGACGGATGTGTTGAAAGCGAACTCGGACAGCCACTCATGCAGCCCTCTTCAACAGCATCGTTCTACCTGCAGTGCTCATTGAAAGTGAAAGGTGGGGGACGACGAAGAGGAAGGAACGGCAGTTGATAACGGCCCAAAGAGCCATGGAAAGGTCAGTGTTGGGAATCTTCTTGAGAGATCACATCCGAAACTAGAAAATCAGGAAAAGAACCTGAGTGAAGGACGTTATCGCCGAGTACCTTCTGAACAAACTCAAATGGGCCTGACATGTCATACGGTTCACTGATAGTCGGTGGACCCGTGCAGTCGTCGAGTGGTACCGACGCGAGTGGTAATGACTACTTGGAAGGCCTCCACTCAAATGAATTGACGACATAAAGAGAATAATGGGACTGCATTGGAATTTAAACATCAACTAGGTAGATATGTCTGCATGTGTGTACAGCTATGGCTGTATTGTATGTGTGCATGTGCATTTGTTTTGTATCCGTACATGTGTACATGTAGTTATTACATGCTGATTGTTTGGAATGTTTTACATCTTTACTGTTCCATTAATGGATTGCACTTGTAATTTCCTAACTAGTCGTATTCTTTCTGTTTCTGTGAAGCCCAACTTCTCAAGATGTATACTGAGGCAGTTACTAACATATCCCAGTGTCCCAACAATCACAGGTATAATTCTGAAGGTATAGTCAGGGTGGAGTATCTGTAGATTTCTAATTAGTTCTGCATAGATATCCTCCTTTTCGCTAATCTTTAATATTATATTGGCGTCTGCTGGGCAGCTAACTTCCACTACTGTCCATGCCTTCTTTTCCCTGTCCCATATCATCATATCTGGTCTATTATGCTTACATTTTATTGGGGTTTTGACTGGAATATTCCACCAGTACTCTTTCATATTATGTATGTCTTCCACATTGCTGTAGATTTTAATGTGTTTATTGTCGGGGCTATATTTTCTACAGATTGCATTGTACAGTGTTTTGGCCATGTATGTATGCTGCGAAAAATATGTTTGTAAAAATATTTTCTCTCTAAGATTGCCTCACAATAGTCGTTACTTTATTAATAAATTTCAGCATATTTTAACACTTTCAACATAATGTTATCGTATATCGACAAGATGACCGAAAACCTACTACCTTTTGATTGAACTCCCTTGACATCAGAGATGTAATGAACCAGCTGTTGTTTCTTTGGAGTCCAGTAATCAAGTAGGCTGTTCACTAATTGTGACATAAGATACACCATATGGATGGAGCCTTTGGGGGTATCGAAGAGACATATGTCGTGACATAGACACTTTAAACCTGGCGGGGCCCATTTCTTCTCTGGGTCGAAACACAGCCGAGAGTAATACAGAGGACAAAAGAAGGGAAGAATCGAACTCCCACTTTTTTTTCTACCACGAAAAGACGAAAGGCAAAGTTAACCGTAACTGTTTGATCTGAGGGCTGGAACGAATGCCGCAAATCATTCAATCCGACGTTCTAGCGACTCTGCCAAATTGCTGCACATTATATACATATACACACATACACATATAAATGTAATCTGAGTTTTTCGAATATTAATAACATTCGATTAGTTTGCAATTATGCAAACAAGCCTCATTTTTAAAGCCATGTCAGTAGAATGAACCTTTCATTCTTGCTCTTGTGTTGGCATGTAAACAGAACTGCAGATACTAATGTTTCTGGGTATCACCCTTCATCAGTACAGCTCACTGTTCACCTGCTAGAGTTAGTGAAAATATATGCTATTTTCTAAAATATACAGTGACTGATCGGCTTGATTTGCATATTAACAGATCCACTGATCAGCCAGATTTGCATATCAGCCGACTGGCCAGTCAGTTTCCTATATATACAACGTTGCATGTGTTTAGACACACATACTTTTCGATTGGCAGTCGTTATAGAGTTGGATAGCATGCGTAACGATATTTCCCCAGCTCTACGAGTTCAAATTCCACTGCCATTGTCTATCTTCTTTCAACTCGTAACTGGTTGCAGCATAGGGGAGCCGTAGCATTTTAAACTTGGAGCATACCCCTCTCCAAAGTGAGATAGGGGAAGAATTGAGCCAGTATTGGACTGGTACATTTTTTTTTTAACGTGAGAGAAAGACAAAGTGAAATACATATACTTTATTTTATCGACTTCGAAAGGATGAAAGCAATGTTGTCTTTAGAGTGTAGAGAACCATTCTATGCAACATTCTGACGACTGTCGCCTTACATTTACTATCTACATAGCTAAATAAAGAGCATCTACACGCTCACTAGGTTTGCAAGAAATAATCATCTCTCAAGTCAATGTAGTCCCCGATATATAAATAGGTCTGTTCTATACGGAATGACGTTGGGCTGATAGATTTATTTAGATTTTATTCCAAAGTAAATGGGAGGCTTGCGACTATATTAGCATCATTAGAACTTTGGGCAAAATGCCTAACAGTATTTAGTTTCGGCCCTTTCTTTTACGTCTTAGTAAAACGTTCCATTTTTGGATTGATTTCCATGGCTGGATGCCCTTCATGACGTTAGTTTAAATATTACTGATCTTTATATTACCTTTCGTTCCTCTGGGACAATAAAATAAAGTACTAGACAGTACTGGGGTTGATTCAATCGACTATTCCACTCTCCCAAATCTTTGGCCTTGTATTCAATATTAATTCGAGGTGGATTGGTAGACTGGGTAGAGCGTTAGACAAAGAGCTTTGTAGTATTTATGACCCATTACGAGTTTAAATTCCACCATTCTTAATTTGTTTCATATACTCAACTTGTCTTGTCATACACCGTGTCATGCTGAATCTTCCTAGAAATTACGTTATGGGTATGTGTCTGTAGAATACTAACAACTAGAACACCCATCGAGGCAACTGAGGTCCAACATACACACCCAATACCTTGCAGTATTTAATCACGTCCTTTTAAATTCATATACTAATAAAACCCTGACTACTTTTGAAGTGTGCAAGACTTTTTACTGTGATGGTCATATCAAACAGCATGCAATTGACCATTCTATCTATTGAGAAATTACAGGAGAAAGACAATATACATTTACAACATTATACCTATATCCTGAATGACAAGATAAAATCAAAATATGACAACTTGGATTCTTCGAGAGAAAACATAGCTCCATAATTCTCCCATTAAATATGATTGCCATATTAGACAATGCCATGGTGGAGACATAGGGGTACAGCTCACCCGTCTCCAGGTTTGAACACAGTTGACTTTTTCCAGAGAAAGAGAAATGGTGAAAGGATGAAAGGCAAAAATCAATGGTAGGATTTGAATTCTGAGCACAGTGAGCTGGAACAAATACAATAAAGCAGTCTATCAATTCTGCCCCAAATAGCTATCTATATCAATAAAAATTTTTTTAGTATTTAATTGCAACTGAGTAGGTGTCATGACATAATATACTAAGAACCTCCAATATATATTGGTACAGTCATTAAAAAGTCAGAATGTCTCTCTCTGCACCAGGAGTTTAACCCTTTAGCATTTAAACTGGCCAGAATTCTCTCACCTCTTTCTGTTCAAACTGGCCACTCATACTGATGTTAAGGTATTGTTCTCAAAACCATATAGATTCGATTTTATGTAAGTTACGTGAGGTAAAGCCTTTACCATGAAAATATAATAGTATATATAGAGTAATGTAAATGCTAAAGGATTAAATGCTGTTAAAGTGAACATTGCCTGTCAACTATTCAAAATATATAAGTACTTGTACTTGACTCTGGAATAAATCAGTGCTGTGTTTGGAACTAGCAAGGGATGGTCTCTGCCAGGTTTAAAGTACTCATGACATACTGTACATCATAACAGCACCCTTACAATTCAGGAGTTCAGGCCACATGGAAATATGTGTGTATGCGTGCGTGCATCCAGTTTAGAATATATACGCTGTATCTCTGGATGTCATAAGCAACTGAAAGAGTTGGTGCCAGGAAAGGTTTACAACTATAAAACACTGAAAAACTCCCATCCAACTCATGCCAACATGGAAAAGTCAATGTAAAAACACTGATATACAAATGTATACATATATACATTTTAATTGTTTCTACTTTTGGCACAAGGCTAGCAATTACCCAGTGCATTACTGGTACTTTATTTCATCGACCCCGTGAGGATGAAAGGCAAAGTTAACCTCGGCGGGATTTGAACTCAGAATGGCAAGGACCGTAACTCTATACGTCAAAGCATGGCTTCCAACCCTCTATCGATACTGCCAATCCACCGCCCCCGTGTATACATTTTAATATTAGTCAAACAGAAAAAGGAACAAGAAATAATTGTATAAAAATAATTTATTTTTTTTGTCATTTTCAGCTTTCTACAAAAATATACTTCTCAGTAAGTAGTATTTACATATGAGATGGAAGGAGGAGGAAGAAGTGGAACAATGTGAAGGAAATGGGGAAGATCTTTAAAAAATACATACAAAAGCTGAAAAGCTACTTTAATAAAAAGATAAATAAATAAAAAAAAAAAAATAAAAAAAATCTACATTTCACAATATGAATAGATGGAAGGATGGATGATATGGTGGGTATGTATGGTATGTGTGATTTGGCAGTGTCAGGCTCATGTAGTGGTGAAGGGATGTAAAACTGGTATGATTTCTTTGGGGGTGGTCTTACACAACAGACACATGTTCATCTTCAGAAAAACTACTGTCCAAATCTGAAATAGAAAAGAAGAAAAAAAGAAATTATATATATATATACATATATATCATATACACACATATATAATAAGAATGTTAACAATTGGCACAATGTCACACATGGAGAGAGATGATTATAGTTGAAGCAGTTTGGGCTGGTTTGGTAGCAAAAGTGTTTTCAGGAAATTTTAGAACTGCACAAATCTTTGGGGTAAGTACCATGACCCAGTGTTTGATATTCTCCAAGTCTGAGAAGCATTTCTAATGACTATTTTTAAAAACATTTTGAGTATCTAAAGTCTTTTAACCATAATTTACCATGTTAGTTCATATAATAGGTGCTGAACTGCACATTAAAATAATTATTGCCTATAATCACTGAGACACACACACACCTGACCACAATGTTTGGTAAGAGAGTATGCATGATGAATTGTGTTGGTACAATTACTGTTATTAATGTTGTGCCCCGATAGAGTAGTACCAGACTGAAATAAATACTGGATTTTGGGGTTCATCCCATTCCTGACAAATAGCACTTGTTAACCCTTTTGATGCCACCCCAATTCTTCATTATTTCAAAATACAGTAACTAAAGGTTTAAACTATTTTCCTTGTTTTTCTGTGTATAAAAATAATGTGAAGTTGACAAGTCAAAAACATATTTTAACTGTTAGAACATGATGTGAATAGGTTTTCAATCAACCAATTGGCAGCTTGTAGGTTATCTGTTATGGTTCATTGGGAGAGAACACAGAAACTTATGACTTTCATGTACTTCTGAAGAGACAAGTTAGTCAAGTTAACAGATAGGGAAGTCCCCATCATCATCACCACTACCATTTAATGTCCATTCTCTCTGCTATCAATGGCTGGACAGGTTTTCACAAAAGAGTCAGCACCCAAGTGGAGTTATTGACTTTTTTTTAATGGGTTGAAGGAGGCTGTTGCATCTCACTTATATATCCCATGCAATGCCAAGTGCATTTTATCATGATACCAGCACTAGGAAGGTTATGTTTTTGATATAACCAAAGGGTGCTCCCAAGCTTTGTTTGGGAGGTTTTTATGTGGTTGTATGCCCTTCCTATCACCAACCACTTTAAGTGTATTGGGTGCGTTTATGTAGATCAACAATAATAGGGAGGCATTGATGTTGAAGTAAATGCAATATTTATACCACACACCAGCACTCTACACAAATGTTTAATTAGGCAACAATCAAGATATGATATTCACAATCTGAATGAAGAGGGCTTCAACCATAAACTGAAATTGCAATCATGGGCAGCTATATTTCCCCTGGAATGGATAGGGAAAGATTCTTTATGATCACGTAATGGATTCACTGAATTTTTAGAACTGAGGGAAGAAACGCTTCACAGTTTTAGTCATGCCTTTTAAGTTCAAATCTCGCTGACATCAACATTACATTCCATCTTTCCAAGATGGATAAAACAGAGTGCCAGTTAAGTCAGTACGAAAGTTGATTTAACCGACTTCACTCTTCTACAAAGATTTATAGTCTAGTGCACATGTTAGAAATTTATATATATAATTATGAATAGTTAACCTTTTTGATACCAACCCACCTAAAACTTCAGTCTTCCCTGCTATATGTTTGTTTGTGTGTGTATAGACATCTATCTATCTATCTCTTTCTATCTATATATTGCCATGCGATGTGTATAGACGATGCCAATTGTAAAAAGTGCTGAGTACTCAAATTCAATGAAATCTGTGAGAGAGAGTGGTCAAGCAAGACATGGAAGGTGGTGTTGGCCAATTTGGGGAGGCCGAACATCACAAAAATGATGACTGTGACTTATAGAAAAATGCTGTGCTGGAGAGGTCTCACACAGCCTATGAAGGCATGGAATAACTGCCATAAAAATGACTGGCAGAGATGAAGATTGGGATGTATAATATTTATATGTTCTTATGAATTCCCATATACTAGTCTACCAACCTCTTTTCATTACCCTTTCTACTGCTCACCCCCACTAATTTCTACTATGTCCTACTCCCATCATAGCTTTAACACTGTCTATTCATCTGCTGATCATCACCCCTTTCTTTACTATTACTAGTCATCACTCTCACTCTTCCATCACTTCTATCACATAGGGCATTGGATTAGTAGAATGTTAGCATGTCAGTCACAGCTCTTTGTTCAAATCCCTGAACCCAACTTTACCTTTCATTCTCCCAGGGTCAATAAAATAAAGTACCAGTCAAGCACAAGGGTCAATTTAATCAACTTTCCTCTCCCCATAACACCCATCTACACACACATCCAGTACTACCATTTTTATAACCCAGTCTCTTTCTTATCACTCTGGTCCTTTTTCCTATTAATCAATCTTCTATATACTAGTGTGGGGAGAGAGAATCATCTAGTGTGTGTGTGTGTGAATAGAAACTTAACATAAGGTAGAGAATACTCTTTAATATTGCCAAATATAAGACTCTGTAGTGTCATTATATATAGGCATAGGCACTGCTGTACAGTTAAGAAGTTCCACATTGTTTTAGATTCAGTTCTCCAGTAATGTAGTGCAGGTGAATTGAGGTCTCACAAAAAGTGTTGAAAAATTGTATTTTTTCCTGTTCCCTAATAGAATAATTGTTTCTACTTTAGGCACAAGGCCAGCAATTACCCAGTGCGTTACTGGTACTTTATTTTATCGACCCCATAAGGATGAAAGGCGAAGTAAACCAAACGTATATATAAAGGCGGTGCTCCGGCATGGTCACTGACTATGACCGAAACCAGTAAAGGTGTAAGAGTATTCACTGCAGAAACCTAACATTGTTTATGCCATATAACTTAGCAGTTCAATCCTTGGACAGGGTGAAAAGTTGTGTTCCTGAGAAAATGTATATATATATATATACATAAATACAGACATGCCTGTGGGGTAAGAAGCTTAAGTTAGATAAAATCTGTTTTAAGCCAAAGGCTTGGCGTTAAACAACAGAGTAAAAGACTCTCCCTGGACAGGACGCCAGTCCATCGCATGATTAACTCCCCAACTACTTGCAGGTAGTCACTCTTAGCTGAGTGTACTGAAGCAACATGAAATAAAGTGCTTTGCTCAAGAACACAACACATCACTCATTCCAGGAATCGATCCGGCGACATTATAATCCTAGGTCCAATATACGCCAACCATTAAGCCATGTGGCCTCACATTAAGAAGCCTGCTATGTTTGAAGCTCACCTCGAGTTGATCAATGCTACATGGGAGAAATGTGGTTGCCAGCAACTTCGAAGCCCATCATAATAATATGGAGTTTTCCCCTGCTTCTGGTAGGTCTAAACCTAATTTTTTGCAATTCTAAATTAAATTTTGTGCAGTTAAAATTAGCCATTACAAATGCTTCTCAGACACAGAGTAACAACCCCTGGGTCATGACACCAGCCTGAAAGTGCAGTTCTAAAATTTCCTTAAAATAAATCATGGTGTGTATGTATATCTCTACATGTAACTTTGCAGTGATACTGGTTGAACAATCACTGAGCTTTTTTTTCTTTTTTTTTTTGTTCTGCAGGTTTGGTTTGACAAGTGAAGACTGGTAG
Organism: Eledone cirrhosa; assembly: GCA_964016885.1. Lineage (NCBI taxonomy): Eukaryota > Metazoa > Mollusca > Cephalopoda > Octopoda > Eledonidae > Eledone > Eledone cirrhosa. Next base: position 89,245,402 of record OZ024741.1, read on the forward strand.
AGTGAATTACCTTATTTGTTATTGTATATCATTTGAAAATAGGTATGGGTTAGTCGCAGGAAGGGCATCCAATCGTATAATACTGCCTCAAAAAGTCCCATCCAACCAATGGTCATAAAAACGATGATCACACGCACATACAAACATACATAATGTATACACTCAATACATATATAGATTACACACGCCCATAAACGTTGCGTTTTGTGAGTATTTATGGCTCAGTGATAAGATTTCCTATAGGAAATTATCTGCTGGAACAAGACATTTATTTCACGTTACTCCAGTCCAGTCAGTTGGAAAAACTCAGTTGTGCTTTTAATTCAACAGGGACCACCATTGTCATTGTCACGTTTAATCTCCATGAAACTACACGTGGTTTTGAACTGCTGATCACTTGCACATTAATTTCACGAGCAGGCTGTTCCTTTGTTCGAACAATAGGAACATACATCGTCCTAACCGACGGAGATCCAACAATACTACACTCACAGATACATGTACGCGCAAATGTATTAGTGCGTCAAACAAATGTAAGCATTGAATTACATCGACATAACCATTCAAAAATATACACCGATAAATTAAGCACCAGACGAAATAATGGGGTCCATACAATTAATTTTTGTAGAAACACTTGAGAGTAGTGTTCCAGCATGGCCGCAATTCAAAGAATGAAACCAGTAAAAAATATCTATTTATATAACATGTATGTCACAAGAAGGAAAAAAAAAAACCGCTTTCGCGGGCTATATGTGAGAGAAAGAAAGAAAGATGAATTCAGTGCATTTATTGGCTGCTACATTCCCGCGATTTCAACTACAACAACGGTTAAGAGGCGGAGCTAAGTCCAACAGGCGGGGAGGACATCAGTGAATTCGAGACGTCATGATTACGTAAGGCAAACAACATTACCTTACATGTTGGTGTTAATTGTTGTTTAGCCCCAGCACATTCCATCAACCAGACCTTATTGTCAAAAGAGTTCTAGCCATGATCATCCCCAGTTTATCACTAGAACTCGTCTTTTATTTTCCCCCCCAGGAAGACGTTATTTAGAAGATTTAGTAACCCCCTCATTTAGCATACATGGTCAATTTAAGACTTTCTATGTTTTTTCTATAGTTCGTTCGTTCATCCATCTGTTTAGGTTCCTATCCAGTTCACACCTAATTTGAGATCCAGAATTTGTCTTTCACCGAAATAAAGTTTTATAAAACGAACACGTAAAACACATACAATGATATGAAGACGTGAGAGTGGGGGGGGGGGTATAACTACATGGCAACATTTTTATTTATTCTGACATAAGGTAAATAAATGGTCCGATCTAGAAGTTCATGAAATAAGGTGAGCAGTTTTTTTAGTAGAGGTGCATTAAGAAATTGAGGAAGTGAACAGCGTAGACTATGTGGAGGACGAGAGTATATTCGTGGAGGCTCTGAGATGAAAAGTCTAGATTCTTAGAGTATCTGTTTAATTCATGGACAAGCTAGTAAAGAAACCAATTTCACTTTGCTTTTGATTGCTTTAGAGAAAAGGCACGAACGTCACCACACGTAGGACCGCATTAATGTCAATCTAATGGTGCACCCCTTCTCTAACTGACAGTACTGGACGTGAAATAAATTAAAAATTTAGTTTTCTACTAGTCTAGACTCCACAACTATAATACAACCTTTTATCTTTTATTTAACACTATATATCATCATCCTTTTTACGACCATTGTTCTATGCATGCATGGCTAAGTAATTAATACTCATTCCTTTACTATCATTAGACTACGACTATGTTGGAACACTATCTTGATATCTAAGAATTATTTTAATTTAAGGCTAGGGCAACAGGAAAAAATGAGGCAAGCAACTAGGTGATCTAAGCACGTCCTTGTTTTATTTAGTGATAACTTAACATCAAACAACTTATCAAAATAAGAAAAAAATTAAATAAAACGAATCATTTACCTGTTGATGTGAATGAAAATACTGTCCCATTTTCTATCGATTGCATTCGAGCCCTTAGCATCCGCCGGTGGTCTGCGAGGCTTCGTTTTTCTAATAAGAGTTCCTGTTCGTGTATTTTACAATCTTCAATCGCGACAATAGCCTCATCGACGATTCTTTTTGTCGATGCTTTAGGGTCGTCTCGAATTTTTTCGACAGATTCTTTTAAATGTGCTAACCGTACTGACATTGCAGCACGACGCCTCCGTTCTAGTTCGTTGTGGACTTTTTTCTCTTCCTCTGTCATGCATTTTCGTTTTTTTCTTTCTGTAGCAACTGTTGGTGTGCTGCATGTGTCTGTATGGGACAGTCTTATAATGGATTCTTGTATTCTCTCCGGAGAAATTATTGCTAATGGAAAAATAAAAAATAAAAATAAAATTTATTTTTACAAAGATAAAGATGTTCGAGTCATTTGAACTAAACCAAAAATTCGTGAGGGGGGGGGGGGGGGGGAGGGATTCAGAAGTCGGTAGAAATGGAAGCTACAATGGGATATTCTGGTTTTAGTCATTGGCATGTGACTATAACCGATTACTTCGATAAGAGTACTATTTTATCAATCGCAGGATGATGAAAAGCAAAGTGAACCACGATGGGATTCGAACTTGAAATTTATAAGAATGTAATCAAATGCTACAAAGTATACATATACTGTTCGACGCTCGATCGAATATGCCATCCATTTGCTATATTATAGTTTGTTCGACTGATACGAGAACCTTAGCTATCAGATATACTAGATATATAGCCCAGCGTTATTACTGTTTAGGTCAGAGGGAATTAAGAGGGCATCTATGCCGTTGTTCCACCTGTTAGAAATACCCCCTCCCCATATATATACCTACCGAATTAAACAAGGAAATAACTCATTGGATAATGTAGTTCTACATAACACACACACACACAAAGGAATTTGCTTTATCATAGCTGATCTAGGGTTAAACAAGCGTTTCAGTCATTTCCAATGATACTCTTACGTATTTTAATGAAACCAGCGAATTTTAAGGAGCTGTAGATGAATATTTTTCACGTTTATACCTGTATCGAGGATTGGACGACGTAAGTAATGTTAACTGATTTTAGTGGGGTATCGAACCTGGCCGTAGAATTAAAAAGCTAGGTCGGATAAATTCTGTATATTAACTACACGAAAAATACATGGTGTTCTCTCGAATAACCATGAGTATGTATGTGGTCGAACTACACTGTCAATTATTTGGTGAAATTGATAGAAAAAAAAAAAAAGTTTTGTCTAGGAAAAAAAACGTCACTTTTTGTTTAATAATAGTTGTTAAAGAAATTATACAAAGAATAGAATATTTTTAATCATTTATTAACTGTCATCACTTGTACACAATGAAGTGAATAAAAGTAAACCTGAAATAAACTGAAATCAGTCGTTTATTGAAGTTTTTCTGGATTCAGTTAACGTACTACATAGGTATGTTTAGTGCTAACATTTAATAACTAACCTACCTACTACTTACATAACGGATGTTTAACATACGGGTACGATATCTTTTGTCTGAACTGAAGTAAGAATTTAGGTAAAGGGGAGAGGGAGAATACTACGGATAGAAGTGACATTTTCTTTCTCACTTTATTCTATCGATCAGATTGACAAATGTGAGCGTTACAATAAATGCCAAATAGTATTTAATTTCGTCCGTTCAAATATTGACAGAATTGACGTTTATCCAACAAATCGATAGGACAACTTAACTAAGGTAGTTTTCTAACTTCGACGTTTTAATTATTTAGCCCAGGTCAGCACTGACCGAACAGACCTGACCAATGGTATTCCTTCCCTATATATTGTGTTTTAAGATAGTAGGGTGTGATTTGATGGAATTTGGCTGCTATTGACAAAAGGTCGAGCGGTCGTATAGAAATAGAAAGCCCTGACAAATTTCGAGATTGAAAAGTGGGACACAATAATCATAAAACTGGATTGTTTACAACAATCCGGGACAAGCTCTACGACATTATGATGTTTTGTAATGACATGATAGTACTGTAGTCTGTTTTAACCATGATAGCTGACCATGCTGGAGCACCACCTAATACCTGAAATTTTCAATTAAGTGATAGCCGTGCAGTAGAGATAAAAAAAATAACTGTTGCACTTAGTCTTTGACTGACACATAAGACCGCAAACATATGGGGGAGGGAGATATAGCTGACTGAATCGACCTTTACTATTCGACCCCGAAGGGCATTGTTGAACTCCAACGGAAATTGAATTAACAACATTAAGTGACATAACTAAATTACTTCAATTTAAAAGAAATTGAAAACTATGGTATGTCTACGAACCAATAAAGGGTAAAAGAAAACTAATTCAGTCTTCATATGAATGAGTGGCGAAATTCAGAAAAAGAATAAATAAAAAGATTTAAAAAAATATTTGTCACTAATCAGCAAGTTCCTTTTACCATTAGTTCACTGGCATACATTTTAACTACCGTTGTTAAACTATAAAGCAACTATACAGAAACAAAGAAAATGCTAGTCACACATTAACAGCCACTATATATATATATATACACACACACACACACACACAAAATTACAACTAATTTTACGAACAACACATCAAACAAATCTAGCTGAAATTATTCGATGTATAAAAGAGCCTGCTTCTTAAATTCTATTTCGGATGTCAAAAAATTAGAGAACTTAAGGGAGTATTTAAACTGCCGATTTTGAAAAATACTGATACAACTGGTTTTTCGGAGTATGTATCCTTTTCTCAGTAAAGATTTTAATAAAAAAAAAAAAATATATATATATATATATATAACGGCTAGACATTCTCCCCCCACCATCCAAACTATGAATGAGGCACAACCTATCACTTCCACTTATCTATCCTTTAACATATAGCTGTTAGGCAAACAGACGGTAGAGAAGCGGGCAATACAATGTGAATCGGAATGTTTGACATTATGTTCTCTATCTCTCATTTACACACACACACGCACGCGCGCAAGAAACGATTTTTAAAAAAACGGGACTTGATAACCACATTAGAAGGGAGAGTGGGTAGATTCGGTGCAGACGGTAACAAGTCGGAATAGATTGCATATCTACTTTAACATTGCCACGGTTCGAAACCCGCCCGGGTTAACGGGAAAAAAAATGCACAAGCAGTATATGGAAGTTTAGTCAGCACAGACTTTTTGTAAATGAGTAAGAGAACTTATTTCTCAGCTGCGACAAAGCCAGTCAAGCTAAGCGACAAGTTCTCTGCAAACTTTCGATTCCCACTAGGGAATGCCCTTGGGGGGAAATAAACATTTATAGCTAAAAATAAATCTGAATCGACATGGAATAAGTTGGTATGCCTTGTGGAGAAACGAGATTGTGTGATGTTCATGCATTTCTCAAGAGTATTAATGATGGCATAGGAAAAGCAACAGACTTGATTACCACAAACAATTGTATACAACATGTATACGAGCTAACGAGAGGACCATTACACGGTCGCTTGCCATGCTAGAAATGGCAGCCAAATTTCCAATAACATTGTATCGTCCTAGATATACAAAAAACGGGGGATGGTCATGACTGAAATATTTTTATTGTAAGTTTGCTCGATCAGAGTTCAAGTAAATTTAGCTTTACTTTATCTTCTACAATGCAGAAAACTTAAAAATAAAACACGCTCATAAAGGAAAGTGTTTTGGGGACAAAAGAAACCGTGAAAGACGAGTGAAATATTTATATAGCATGGATTAATTAGCACTTATTTTTGTTGGATGGTCTGAAGAAAGGGTGGGTAATAGTAAAGCCTATTAGCTAACTTACGAGTAAACATTGATATTAAAGGTGGTAAATTGTGGTTTAAATCCAAGTTAGCCTTGATTAAGAAGGCCTATTAATCAAAGACATTCCTGTCACGACAATATATAAATGGTAGTATTATTTCATCCAATATAACAGAGAATTGAAAGAAATCTTACATGTTGTTCTCAAAAAGAATCAAGTGTGTGGTATTTGAATTCAATCATATTTTATACAATTGCACAATTGATATTTCAAAAAATATTAAATATAAGAATTTAATTATGTTCGTGTTTGTATTCTGATTTCCATAATAAAATTCGCCGGTTGAGTTCATAAATATAAAAAATAGAAGCAATTAGCTAAGTAGATAACTAATTAGTTATGGTTGAAGGAAAATAATTTTATCAACGAATAAGTATTTGCTAAGAAACATAAGTCTCACCTGTTCTTTTTCCTTTCTGAATTCGTTGGACGAAGTTTTTCTTAGGCGGTCGACCTCGCTTCCCCTTTTCGTTGGAAGCAGACAGTGGTTTGTTCTGTGTTCGTTCAACTGGAGCTAGGAAATTTGATTTACTTAGTAAAGTCCGAAAATCAAAAGAATTCTCAGATGTATTTAATCCGAGTGGTGAATCTGGTTGCGTTGACAATGGGGAACCGACAGAAGAATGTTGGGACCAGGGTGAGGGAGGTGCTGAAGTTTGTGAAGAAAAAAATTCTCGGGAAGATGATGGGGACGGTGTTTGTTGTTCGTCTTGACCGGTTGCCAAGAAATCTGACTCGTAATTGGTGTGTGCCGGAGAAGGGTTTGCAGATAAGTTAGGGTTACGAGTCGATCTGCTGCTATTGCGGTCGACGTTTTCACCGTTGTGATTGTCAGGACGATGAGCGATGAGTAGGTCGGGGTCCGAAAATAACATATCAAAATTATCGAAGTTGAAGTCACTGAAAGGATCCGACGATGATAACCATTCATCATTGACAGAATTTAACTCCAGAGATTGTGACATGAATTCGAACTCTTCTAAAGTGGGGTCATTGTGGAGCAAAGGCCACGCAGATGGGTCAATAAGATCTGCAGCTATTTCACTCATACTTTTTTTATCATTCATTTTGTGCAGTGTATTTTTCTTTGACGTATTTTTTTTTTTTTAATTTACGCGTGTATAGTAAATTTAATTTGTGCGTAAGTTTCCGTTTCAAATCAAACCAGATGTAATATATATATATATATATATATATATAAATATATATATATATAAATATATATATATATAAATATATATATATATAAAT